>CM054063.1:80052526-80582694 GCA_028641055.1 Alopecurus myosuroides
TGTGGACTCTGCCTGAGGTTTGGATTAGAGTGTCTGATATCCCTGCTTCTCACAGGGGTGATTTTCTATTACTCTGGAGTCTTGGTTCACTTTTCGGCAAAACAATAAAGGTGGACATGAAATTCACTAGGAAGCATGGAGTGCTTCGGATTCTGGTGGGCTGTATGGATTACACGGTCATTCCTGATAAATGGCCGGTTTTTATTAGAGATGGGTTCTATGAGCTCAAGTTTTTTGTGGAGGATCCAAATTCTGATGATGAGACACCGATGGCTGTTGATTCGAACAAAGGTGACTCTGATGAGAACGATTTTGATGGGGCTGATTTTATGAAGGAGGGTAATGATGATGCGGCAGATGAAGGGTTACCAAAAGAGAAGGAAAAGAGAGAGTCTGATGGGCCGTCTACTGCCGCCGGTAAACAGGTGGATGACGTTGGGACCAAAAGATCTTTCTCTCCAGGGGTGGTTTTCTCACCATCGGTGGCACGTTCAGTTCACGACGCCTATGGTCTTCTTAGGTCTCTTGGTCAGCGACGGACTCAGCACCATGATGATGCGTCGCTGCCATCTGCTATGGTGAGACTGTCTGGTTTGGCGGGGACGTCTTCTCCTATGGGCGGACAAGGGGGTGCACCGGCACCACCTGGCTCCGCGCTAGCAGCTGCTATGGGAGGGGCGGATGGCGGGTCCCAGCTTGGGCCGCAGCACGGCGCGATGTCGCCACCCAGGTCCGTGTCGGCCACCCGTGCGGGTGTGGCTGATGGTCGGGCCTCTTCGGCGGTGGTTGCTGTACGCGTGGCGGGAGCGACACGTGGCGAATCGTCGCCACGACCCTCTTCGGCGACGCGTGGTGGTGCTGTCCCGGTGGCCAGGTGCCTTGACCGGGCTTTCGACGGGGTGGCACGACAAACACCGCAGCCAGGCGGGCTGCGTGATGTGCTGTCACCCTCGGATTGTGGCGGTGGGCGTGGTTCGCCTCAACCAGGCGGGTTGGGGCTACCAGTAGCCCATCCAGGTTCGGCCAGGCCTACCGAGGCCGAGGTCGTGGCCTATGCGGGCATTCCCGCGGCGGAGATGGAGGTGCGCGGGCAATGGCGTTGGCGCAAAAGAAGGAACTAGCCTTCGTTGCAGGTACTTCTACCGCTCCTAGCTTGTCTTTATTGTCATTTTCGCATTCTGAAATTAAATCTAGAGCGGATAAACTTGGGGTATCTTTGGGTAAGAACAAGGATCAAATTCGTTCTTCTATTGCGGGCATGTTGGAATCGGAGCATATTAGATCTATTACTTATCTTAATAAGAATATTGGAGTTGATGCTTTGGAGTCTAAAACTAGTTCGGTTATTAGAAATGCGTCTAATTGGAGTGAAGATCTGGATGATTTTGATGATGACACTATAGAGGATAATACGGATCTTCTAACTACATTGAAAACGGTTAAACGTAACCGGAAGAAATTAGTTGGTTGTTCCTCTAAGCCTAGAAGAAGTGATAGGATTAAAAAATTTAAAAAGTAAAATGAGAGGATTAATTTGGAATAGTAATGGGTTTGGTGATCACGCCAAACATCAGGCGGTGAATGAGTTCGTTAGAGAGCATGATTTGGATTTTATTGCATTACTTGAAACTGGTAGATCGACGTTTGCCACTCATTTTTTGCAATTTCTTGCCGGCGGGAAAAGTTTTACTTGGTTTTGTCTTCCGCCTCATGGTCGTTCTGGGGGGATGTTGATAGGATTCAATGATGCAAATCTTACGGCACAAACCGTTGTGTCTGGAGATTTTTGCGCTAAATTCCATGTTAAAACTAAAGAGGATGGTTTCTTATGGGCTTTTGTGGTGGTTTACGGGGCAGCACAGGACTCCAAGAAACCAGAGTTTCTGGCGGAATTGGTTCGTATTTGTGAACACGAAACATTACGACTTTGGTTGGAGGAGATTTTAACATTATTAGACGGCAAGAAGAGAAGAGTAACGATAATTTTAATGCAAGATGGCCTTTTATTTTTAATGCTATCATTGAGAGCCTAGATTTGAAGGAGTTGCGTTTGTATGGACGGCAATATACTTGGGCTAGTTGGGGTGACAACCCGACATATGAGAAATTAGACCGTTTCCTTGCGAGTATTGAATGGGAACAGAAATATCCACTCGTCTCAGTGCATGCTCTAACCCGAACGGGGTCAGATCATACGCCTCTTATTTTGGATTCTGGGGCCCAGGCACACGTAGGCAACAAAAGTCATTTTTCATTTGAACTCTCTTGGTTGCGCCAGGAGGGTTTCTTTGAACTGGTTCGACGAGAATGGATATCGATCTATCTTGGCGATAGCCCAGTTGAGAGATGGCAAAATAAGATTAGACATTTGCGTCAATTTTTACGTGGGTGGGCAAAAAATCAGAGTGGCGAATACAAGAAACAAAAAGAAAGATTAACTTTGCTGATCGATCAACTAGATATCAAAGCTGAGTCTATTCCGCTCTCGGTGGCCGAACGGGCTGCCAAGAAGGAAGCAGACGAATGCTTGGCTAATCTAAAACGCGATGAAGAGTCTAAGTGGGCCCAAAGAGCGAAAGTTAAATATATCCAAGAGGGTGGGAGCAACACGAGGTATTTTCATCTAATCGCTAATGGAAAGCATAGGAAAAAGAGAATTTTTCAGTTAGAACAGGACGAGGGTACGATTGTAGGAGAGGCAAATTTGCGGGTTTTCATCTCTGAATATTATAAGAAATTGTTCGGCGCATCGGCACCGAGCTTTGTCTCTTTGATCGAGGAGATGAATGATGACATGCCACAGATTTCTCCTGAGGAAAATAGTATTCTTACATCTCCTTTTACCGAAAAGGAAGTATTCGAGGCTATTTCTCAGATGGAGAAAAATAAAGCTCCGGGACCAGACGGGTTTCCTGCTGAGTTTTATCAAAACTTTTGGACTGTCATCAAGGATGATTTAATGTCTATGTTTCGTCAGCTCTATGAGGGCAACCTACCTCTCTATAAGCTAAATTTTGGAGTCATCACGTTGCTTCCAAAAAAAGAGGATGCGAGTCGTATTGAGCAATATCGGCCAATTTGTTTATTAAATGTTAGTTTCAAAGTGTTCACAAAAGTAGGAACTAATCGGGTAACATCGATTGCGAGTAGAGTTATCCGACCATCCCAATCTGCGTTCTTACCAGGTCGAAATATTTTAGAGGGTGTGGTTGTCTTACACGAAACAATTCATGAGTTGCAACGGAAAAAGATGGACGGGGTTCTGTTTAAAATAGATTTTGAAAAGGCATATGATAAGGTAAACTGGTCGTTCCTACAGCAAGTGTTAAGAATGAAAGGTTTTTCCACAGTTTGGTGTGAATGGGTGGCTCGTTTCGTTCAAGGGGGAAGCGTAGGTATTAAGGTGAATGATGACATCGGTCATTACTTCCAAACTCTAAAAGGTTTAAGGCAAGGAGATCCTCTCTCTCCTATTCTGTTTAACCTTGTCGTCGATATGTTGGCTATCTTAATCGATCGTGCAAAGGAGGATGGCCAAGTTGGAGGGTTGATACCACACCTTGTCGAGGGCGGGGTTTCAATCCTTCAGTATGCGGATGATACGATTCTTTTCCTTGAACATGATTTTCAAAAGGCCTTAAATATGAAACTCATTCTTGCATTGTTTGAGCAATTATCGGGCCTTAAGATTAACTTTCATAAAAGCGAGATTATTTGTTTTGGGGAGGCAAAGAATGCACAAGATGTTTATTGTCATATTTTCGGTTGTGAGGTTGGCAGTTTACCGTTCAAATATCTTGGTATCCCAATTAATTATAGAAAGCTTTTAAATAAGGAGTGGAAACCTGTGGAGGATAGGTTTGAGAGGAAACTAAGTTCGTGGGCTGGAAAAATTTTATCATACGGGGACCGCCTGATCCTAATTAATTCTGTCCTAACGAGCTTACCTATGTTTCTTCTCTCGTTTTTCGAAATACCGATTGGAGTCAGGAAGCGTCTTGATTTTTATCGATCTAGATTCTTTTGGCAAAGTGATACCAAGAAACGAAAATATCGCCTTACGAAATGGAATATTGTATGCAGACCAAAAGATCAGGGTGGTCTTGGTATTGAGGTTTTAGAAATAAAAAATATGTGTTTATTGAGCAAATGGTTGTTTAAGTTGATGCATGAGGAGGGAGTTTGGCAGGAGTTATTAACTAACAAATATCTGGGGGATAAAACGTTATCTCAAGTAGTAGCAAAACCGTTAGATTCTCCGTTCTGGAAAGGGATTATGAAGGTGAAGCACGAGTTCTTTTCACGGGGTAAGTTTACGCTTGGGAACGGACAAAATATTAGGTTCTGGGAGGATACTTGGTTAGGTGATGAACCGTTGTCACAATCATACCCATCCCTCTATAACCTAGTGGTTCACAAAAATGTCACGGTGGCTGAGGTATTATCACACAATCCTCTGGATGTTCGATTCAGGAGGACTATGTTTGGTGACAGAAGAGGGCTTTGGTTACACTTGGTCGAGAGGTTAATGGGTGTCTCTCTTAATAACGAAATAGACGCCTTCCGTTGGAAATTAACGATGAATGGATCGTTTTCGGTTAAATCGTATTATGCTGATTTGCTACATGGTTCTACAAGATTTTTGCGAAAATACTTGTGGAAATTAAAGGTCCCTTTAAAAATTAAGATCTTCTTATGGTTTCTTAATAGAAAAGTAGTGCTCACCAAAGATAATTTGTTAAAAAGGAATTGGATTGGTTGTAAAAAGTGCGTTTTCTGTGATACAGATGAGTCAGTTGAGCATTTGTTCATCTCCTGTCCTTTTGCACATGATATTTGGCGTCTGATTCACTTCACTTTCAACATTTACCCTCCGACTAACATTGCGCATATGTTTGGTAGTTGGCTAAATGGCATTGATAACAAAACTAAGGCACGTATTCGTGTCGGTGTGGCGGCGTTCCTGTGGGAGATTTGGAACTGTCGTAATGACGTTATTTTTAACAAACGAAGCAATGTTCACTTTTTGCAGGTTGTAAACAAGGCGGTATATTCCTTACAGACATGGTCCTTCCTTCTCCCTGTCGATCAGCGAGAACTTATGGATTCAGGCTGTACCCGGCTGCTGGGGGTCGTGCGGGCTATCTACAGCCGGGGTGGGTGGCTTAACGCAAGACGGATAGATGCATAATATACTTTTGCTTATTTTCGAGTGGCTGATCTTTGTGGCCACCTTGAGTGATCCGTAAACTGTAATCGAATTTGAATCTGGATTTTTTATCTTTAATAAAGCCAGGCTGTGTGCATCATTTTGATGCAGAGGCCGGGGCAGACGCTCCCATTTCTAAAAAAAAAAAAGTGAGGAGCGGGATATATGACTGTACAGATTTACTGCTTTGGACAAAGATATATCACAAGTGAAATGTCAAAAGTGTTGGTGTTTACTACAGTCATGCAGCCATGATGTTCCGTTTGTTCTGCTTGTTGTGTTAGTTTGTTTTGATCCTAGTGGAAGTGGATGCTCTGCCTACATTTTGTTATCCTCACAATGTTGTGTATGCAGTATGCCCTCACAATGTTTCAGGTTCCTTTTCATATCTAAATTGCACATAATGGGTTCCATTGTGTGGAAAATAACTAAGTAAAAAATCTGATTTCAGTGACCCGATGAAGCATTAAACTAGATACTAGAAACATAAGCATTTAGGGCAACCGGGTTTCTCGGTTTAAATTATATACTGATGCTTTGGAAGTATAAATTATTTCTATAATGTTTTTTATAATGTCTATTTTTCTTTAGGAAAAACGAGCAGCAGTTATTTTCTGCTTGATAGTTCAAGGGTTCGGCACTTTTTCTAGACCGTACTGTAATTATAATGTCATAACCTACATACCATACAAGTTAGTATTTTTGTTGACCAACTCTAGAATTTATCTAAGAGCCTGCACGTTTCTCTCATTACTGTAGGAAAGAAAGCTTGAATTTGGCAGACATACAGTTTTCTAATATATCATGCTGCTCATAAACAACAAGATAAAAGAAGAATTGTTTCGATTATTGACTATTTAAGGACGACACTGGAGGTCGAACAATACCTTTTTACTAGATGAAGATAAAATTGTACAGTGAATAGCTCTCGGCATTTTCTGTTTGAGAAGTGAAAGGTGTCCTGGAACACGTAGGATCCTGGTTTTGACTACCTTTTGTGCCCAACTGCAGCATGCCCCTTTCAACTAGAGATTCTTGCCTTAACCTAGATGCACTGCTTGAGGGAAGTGAGCATAGCTCAACTGGTTGGGGGAGTGGATGTATAAACCCAACACCCAAGTTCAAGTCCTCACGGGCGTGAATTTAGGTTCTTATTTATACTTGAGAATCAGATCTTCCTGGTACTCATGCAATTTATCCTGAGGACCAGGCTTGATTTATAATCAAGATAAAAATCCTGATACTCATGCATATATGGCTGTGTGCAACCCTAGTTGGTATAGAGGCAGGGAAGTGAAATTCTCCCCCTTAAGTTTCAGCCCCACGAGGCTTGACGCAGCCCTCCCGGGTCGTCCTCCCTCGGGCGGCTCTGGAGGATCCCTAACACTAGCCACAAAAGCACCCAAGATCGGATCCCACCGGCCGCTATACCATCGCCCTCGTCGACGGCGGTGGCGGCGCCTTGCCGGTTACATCGGAGGGCATGGTGGGCGCCCATGCCAGAGCCTTTGGGAGCGGGGCGGAGGCGATCGCGTGGCGCGGGGATTGGAAGCGGATGGCGGCGGTGTCGGTTCCAGGAGCTTCGGCGGCCTATGCCCTAACCCGACTATTATATAAAGCCGGACGGGAGACCAAATAGATAGACAAGAAGCTAAAATCTAACTCGCTGAGAGGTTGGTCCTTGACGAGCAGCTAATAGAACCTCACATTGTACTCTGTATTCACAGGCTTTAGTCATGAATAGTGAGATTGCAGGAGTAGGAACGTCGCATTACTGCGTCGTACCGAACCTGGGTAAAACCCCTGTGTCATTTTCCTTCGCACAATCACGTCCCCCCACGTCTCTATCAGTAATCTCATGGCACCCCCGTCTATGAATTCTACTACGATGTCTCGACAGTTGGCACCCACCGTGGGGCCGGCGACGTCACGCGTTATGTTTCGATCTGGGATACTCGGCGGAATCGGCAGTTCCATAACTGTCGGAAGCTTGGAATTCGACAACGACGTTGGACGCTTCCTCGACAATGGATCTTACATACTGGCGCAAAATCATCTGGTAAGTGATTGCGTATTACCTATTGGATCTGTAAACATTTTTATCGGATTAACTGAAGAGGCCATGGGGTTTTGCGGTGGAAGTAGATTTATCCCACCCACCCTATACCCAGTCGAAGATGACTACGATACCGGCTTTTGCTCAGATCGCCGACATACAATTGAATCACACTTTGTTGGTATGGTGAAATCCGAGATCGCTGAAAACACGGACGAAGGCAATCCCGTGCAAGAGGCAGAAAACTGCAAACCCACAACTGAGGTGGAAGATCCGACATCCGTCAACACGACGACGAACGCGGAAGCTGATTCCGTATTAGCCGCCATTGAGGTGAGATTGGAGTCAGAAACCGGATCAGACAATTTGATTCCGAAGACGAAGACGAGGACGCCTTCGAAAGAAAGGTTAAATCTCTTCAAGAGGTATTCCATGAAGTGCTGATGGCAAAACTGGCTGAAAACACGGATGCTGGTAGCTAGGAAAGCCCTAGAACTCCTCCGCCAGAGGAAGAGAGAGAAGACGGAGAAACTTCTCCAAGATACCCCGATGTCAAAGAACTGACAGAGGAAGAACCAAACAAAAAACCTCCCTCTTCCAAGAAGAAGCACAAAGCCCCTAAAAAGCTCTAGTATAAACTCCGGAAGAAGAAATCGGCTGATCCAGCCAATGAAAGCCTGGAAGTAGGAGATGCAAGCGGAATAAAGCCTGCGGAGAAGAAAAAAAAAGAAATCCTTGTTCCGCCAATGATAGAACAAGAAGAACAGGAGTTACTGCAAACACCAGTGGGATTGCACGAACCCCCTGAAGTGCTAGAAGTCAGGAGACAAGCTCTCCAGAGGCAGCAGCAACATCTATTCAGAACTCGTGAACACCTCCAAAAAACCCAGGATGCCATAAGCTCATGAAAGAAGAAATCAAGGAATATGAGAAAAAGAATAGATCTGGCATTAAACCTACAAGGTTACCCGGAATCGTAAGACCAGAAGTACTGCCGCCAAAAGAAAGGTTTCACAACCCATCTTGGCAAAAGCAGGTAAACGGCAAAGATGCCAGAGGCGAACCAGTATACAAAACCGCAGCAGAAAATGCGGAAGCAGCGTTCTCCATCCTCAACAATGATATGTACTCCAATGGTGAAAAACTTCAAGGGGTGTATGCTTTCTTAGGAAAAGCATTGCAACAACAACAGCGGGAGCAGCAGCGATCAGGGAAGTTGCACGATGACTCAGCCGTATGCAAAACAGCTACGTGCGCCGCTGGAGCACCTGGACCGGAATAACCTGGAGATTCAAGCAATTCAAAAGAGAAGAAAGCAGATCCGAGAAAAGACAAGAAAATCCCGACAATAAGGATGAAGTGTCTAGAACCGAATCCCATCTCCCGAAAGATGGACTTAATCCTCGCGATCGGGAAGAAAAGAACCGGAATGACGGAAAAGCAATGCCGCCTCCGAGACGCCCAGCTGAAAAAGCTGGAAGACAGGATATACCTCACAGGCGTGAGAGATCCCGGACACACCCCAGGAATAAGGAAAGACACAGGAGTAGAACTCCACCTTATCCCAAGGGGCATGACCTTGGAAAAAATAGAGAAGATCCCGGAAAAGCGCGTCCGCGCCACAATGGAAAAGAAAGGAGCAGATCCTCTTATGTCCATTCAGCCGGCAGGTACCCCGCACACATGGATAGAGCGGAAAGAGATGATTTATACTTTGGACCTAAGTGCTTCACAGATAGGATCCGAAGGATAACTCTGCATTCTGTCTTTGCTAAAGTTGGTCCAATGTACCAAAACTATACCGGTAGTACAAACTTGGATACCTAGCTTTCAGACTATTACACAGCCGTCCAGATCAACAACGGGACAGACTTGGACGCTGTAAAGTTTCTTCCCCTAATGTTACTGGATGGAGCCAGAGACTGGATCAATGGATTACCCTCCAGAACTGTCGACAGCTGGGACGATATGGCTCAAGTATTTACTCAGCATTTCCGGGGAACCTATAAACGCCCGAATAGCATCAACCAGCTAAACCGTTGCACCCAATTTGAGGACGAACCATACGTGGATTTCATCTCAAGATGGACGGCAATGAAGAATAGTTGCTCTGGAGTAACTAACGTACAAGCAATGCATGCTTTCGTCAATGGCCTAAAACCCGGACTTGTACCGTTAATGATCGGTTCCAAAAAGCACAAAGATCTCGGATCTATGCTTACAACCGCTAACGAACATGCAGCAGCCGAGAACAACATCAGAGCAAGAGGAGGCAATATCGATACACTGATACAGGCCAAAAACAACCCTCGCCCTGAGAAAAAAGGAACTCCAGATGCAACACAAAAGCCCAAAGAGGTTAACATACCCTTTGGAAGGGAAAATAGGAACAGGTGGAAAGGACGCAGTACGGAACCGATTAATTACACCAAGGAAGAGCGGGAAAGAATAAGTCGGAAAACTGCGTTCACCACTCGCAATTCGGGAAACCCACCCACACTAACGCACAATGCCGGCTGAACAAGCATATGAAAGGCAGTGCAGGATCCGGAAACAAAGGGAAAAATTCCAAGAGGAAGTTCTCCAAGAAAAACCCAGAAGCTGAGAAAGAAGACAGTGAATCAGACACTAACGAAAAAATCCAGGAACAACAGCGAAAAGGCGAGCCCAAGTTTCCGAGAGTTGATGGAGAATGCAACCTAACTTTCCTGGCAAGACCCTCGGCAAAGGTGGAAAAGAGAACACTTCGATAAATAAACGTGGTTGTTCCGGCAACCCCGAAATTCTTGAAGTATTCAAACACACCAATCACCTGGGATCAGTCTGATCATCCCGGAAACATCCCTGAACCAGGCACGCAAGCTCTTGTTGTAAGCCCTATTGTCTAGAACACTATGCTAAAAAGAGTGATGATGGATGGAGGATCAAGTATTAACATAATGTACCTGGATACACTGAAGCATCTGAAAATTTCCGAGACCCAGCTCAATCACAGCAACATACGTTTTCACGGCATCGTTCCTGGCAGACAAGCACGATCCCTAGAAGAAATTTCCCTAGATGTCACTTTCGGAGAAAAAGATCACTTCCGTCAAGAAAAAGTATCCTTCGAAGTGGTGCCGTTCGAAAGCGTGTACCACGCGATACTCGGACGTCCAGCTTTCACCAAATTCATGGCAAGATCATGTTATATCTATAACAAGCTGAAGATACCAGGGCCCAAAGGAGGAGTAATCACCATATCTGGAGACTTCATAGCAAAGGAAGAGTAGAAAGAGCTGGCCAAAGAGGTATCGCCGACAGAAATGCCGGCAGGAAAAGAAAGCCGGAGGCCAGCAGATAGCTTCAAAGCTTCCGAGAACACAAGACAGGTAATCCTAGATCCCAAAGATCCGACAAAATTTGTCGCAGTGGGAACTGGGATGACAGACAAATAGGAAAGCGAGCTCATCAAGTTCCTCCGTGAGAAATGGCATATTTTCGCTTGGTGTCCAGCGGACATGCCAGGTGTACCCAGGGAACTTGCTGAGCATCAACTCAAGGTGATTCCAGGATCCAAACCCGTCAAACAAGGTCTCCGTCGATTTGACGGAACAAGACGGAAGGCTATTGGCAAGGAGATTATCCGGCTTTTGGCAGCAGATTTTATCCGGGAAGTTATACATACTGAATGGTCTGCAAATCCAGTATTAGTCCCGAAGAAAGATACTACTACCCTTAGGATGTGTATAGATTACACCGGCTTGAACAAACTATGTCCAAAAGATAAGTTTGCGTTACCGCGAATCGATCAAGTAATAGATGCCACTGCAGGCTCTGAGCTTTTATGCTTTTTGGATGCATATTCCGGGTATCATCAAAGACGCATGAAGAAAGAAGATCAAATCAAAACTTCCTTCATAACCCCATATGGGACATACTATTACATAACCATGCCATTTAGCCTGAAGAACGCAGGTGCAACTTACCAGCGTTGCATGCAAGGATGTTTGCATAGTCAAATTGGCAAAAATGTCCACGTTTACGTGGACGACATTGCTGTCGTTACCTAGGAAAAACACACGCTCCTTGAGGATTTGCGAGAAACCTTCGAAAATTTGCGCACTTATAAAATTAAGTTAAATCCATTAAAGTGCGTATTCGGGGTTCCCTCAAGAAAACTTATGGGTTTCATCGTTTCTCACAGAGGAATAGAAGTAAACCCACAAAATATCAAAGCAATCTTAAACATCTCCAAGCCTACGTGCGTAAAAGATGTGCAAAGATTGACGGGTTCTGCTGCAGTCGTCAGCAGGTTTATTAGCCGGCTGGGGGACAAAGCCCTCCCACTGTATAATTTATTGAAAAAATCCGACAAATTCGAGTGGAAAGAAGAGGCAGATGCAGCATTAACTCAGTTGAAGGAAAACTTGATAAAAGCTCCAATTTTGGCATCCCCAAAAGACGAAGAACCTATGCTATTGTACCTCATGGCTACAAACTGGATTATTAGTGCAGTAATAGTTGTGGAAAGGAAGAAAGACGAACAAAGCATACCATATCAGCATCTGGTATATTATGTAAGTGAAGTTTTCTCTGAATCCAAACAAAGGTATCCACACTGGCATATGGCGTATTTTTCGCATCTAGAAAACTTCGCCATTACTTCCAAGGACATTCCATAATAGTGGTATGCAAAGCACCACTAGGGGATATAATAAACAATGCGGAGACGACTGGCCGAGTAGCCAAATGGGGCATCGAGCTAGCAGCATTCGATATTAAGTACCGGCCTAGGACGGCAATAAAATCCCAGGTTCTTGCAGATTTTGTCGCCAACTGGACGGAAGCAATAGAAAAAACACCGATGCCGGAGTCCGAGTACTGGACCGTGCACTTTGATGGATCCAAGATGAAGGAGTGCGCTGGAGCTGGTGTAGTCCTAAAATCCCCTAAATGAGATACAATGGAGTATGTATTACAAATACACTTCAACGCCAGTAATAATGTGCAGAATACGAAGCTCTGCTTCACGGCTTGCATATCGCAAAGGAAATAGGTGTCAAACGCATATTATGTTAAGGCGTCTCATATTTGGTACAGCACCAGCTCAACCAAACTTGGGATGCCAAAAGCCCTATAATGGCCGAATACCGGAGAACGGTGGACGAGTTTGCAATCTGTTTCTTCGGATTTGAAGTGCTCCATGTTAAAAGGGAGGAAAATTGGAACACGGATGCATTAGCCCGCATGGGATCAGAAAGGGTAAAAATCCTACCACCAGGTGTATTAGTCCAACATTTGTACGAACCATCGATAAAACGCGGAGAAGTTGATTATCCTGTGGCTTCCGAGTCAATTGAAGTCATGCTCGTTAACCCGGATTGGACAATTCCATACTTAAACTTCTTAGTTGATCAGAAGTACCCGGATGGAGCAGACGAAGTCTTGCAGAGACAGATTCAGCGTCGATACAAAGGATACACGGTAATTAACAATTGCCTGTATAAACGCAGTATTATCGGAATTTTTCTGCGATGTATTTCACCAGAAGAAGGACGAGAAATCCTGCAAGAAATCCATGCCGGAGATTGCGGACATCATGCTCAATCAAAAAGCATAGTCAAAAAAGCATTCCGCGCAAGGTTTTTCTGGCTAACAGCCAAGATATGCTCTAAGCACATAGTTAATACGTGTGCAGGGTGTCAGTATTACGCCAAGAAGACGAATATGCCAGCTCAAGCACTCAAAACTATCCCCATTACATGGCCATTTGCGGTCTGGGGGCTAGATATGATGGGACCATTCAAAACTGCACGAGGCGGACTTACACATCTACTCGTAGCTGTGGATAAATATACCAAGTGGGTGGAGGATAAACCACTCAAAAAGCTTGACGGTGTAACTGCCAGAAATTTCATCATTGACGTAGTCATGAGATATGGCGTTCCACACAGCATAATAACCGACAACGGGACAAATTTCTCCATTGGAGAGTTGGCAAATATATTTCCGACATACGGGAATTCGCCTAGATCTCGCATCTGTTGCACACCCGCAATCCAATGGACAGGTTGAAAGAATGAATAGCTCAATCTTACAAGGAATACGCCCAAGACACGAATCTCCTCTTCATAGAGCAGCTGGAGCATGGGTAGAAGAGCTACCTTCCGTGCTTTGAAGTATTCGAACAACACCAAATAGGTCAACTGGGCAAACCCCGTTTTTCCTAGTTTATGGTGCCGAAGCAATTCTTCCAACGGACATGATCCATGATAGCCCAAGAGTGCAGGATTTCGACGAATCGAATGCCGAAAAAGCACGACAGGATGCCGTCGATCTCTTAGAAGAGGAACAAGAGCTTGTGCTTCAAAGATCCGCCATTTACCAGCAAGGTTTACGATGTTACCATAGTCAGAAAATCAGGCATCGTTCTTTTAAAGAAGGTGACCTAGTGCTCAGATTGGTACAGCAAAGAAAGCACAAATTGGACCCTGTATGGGAAGGACCATTCGTCATCATCAAAGCTATGAAAAATGGATCATACTATCTTGTAGATATTCGGTATACGAAAGATCATCCTAACAAGCCGAATCGCAAAAGAAAGAGAAAGATATATGCTGAACTAGGAGAGACAAAGGGGTCCTGGAGTATCTAGCAGTTACGTCCCTTCTATACTTGGTTCAATTTCTATGTAAACATCTTTGAGATCATGAAATAAAGTTGTCGGAATTCTTACATCCATGTTTTTACAAGTTTATTATAGTACAAAGCATGATTCCGCCTTATTTATTTCCCAATGATCTTACAAAATACTCAATGTTAACCCAAATTGTGCCTGCGTGCTCGGCGTTTAAAAACTGAATGATTTTCAACCTACTAAAGGATAAAGGAAAATCGGATTGTGTCTGCGTGCCCGAGCTTCATTCAAAAAATTCCTTGCTATTCTCTAAGTATTATCTGATTGTTTATGTGCTGGGTCACTGGAGCTAGTAAGTAAAAATGCCTTTAGTATGATCCGTGTTTCCGAGTTTGAACTGATCGGTTTAACCCAGTCACTTGGCATGAAGATTAAAGTACTACTAATCCATTTCAAACACTAAGGACAGTTAAAGCACATAAACCATAGAACTTAGAAGATAAAGGAATATAAAACCCGGAAAACTTGCAAAGGATTTCATAAATATTAACTGCAAAAGGCGGAGCACTTGTTCATACAAACGAATAGAAGCATTACAATAAAAATTTCATTGTAAAGTGCAGTAATGCTCCTATTTCCTATTTCTCCTATCCATGGCAAGGGGAATTCTTCAAGCATCCGAGTCTTCTTCACTGCTGTCATCCTCGGGGGCTTCTGGAATCTCTTCTTCTGGATAGGTGATGGAGATATTCACCATAGAAGCGATCTTGGTGGTGTGACCCTTGATATCATCAAAGATGGTGGTCCGCTGAGTCTCCGAATATCCAAGAGGGATACCGGATGCCACGCACCAAGATTTGGCACTGGGATAATGCATACGCATAAGCCCTAAAGCCATGCGTGCACCACCCCGGGCCGCGGAGCGCAAGGTGGATTCCTTGGCATTCGCAATCTCTATGATGGCTCCCGGAAGTTTTTCAACTTCCGAGAGTTCCCCAAACTTTGTAGGAAGGTATCTGTTGATGAGCAACATCCCCGCAGCTTTGATCGTAGTGAATACCTTCCCAAAAGCTCGGATTTTTTCAATCCGAGTAAGTTCTGGGTTATCTCCTATTTTTTCAGACAAACAGCTGAAGGGTTAGTGAAAACGCAGAGAAAGAAACTAAGACAAGAAAAATCCGGTAAAAGCTGATAGCTTACCGAGGATCTTGTCCATCTCAGACCCTTCCTCCAGGCGCAGGGTCAAGACGTTCTCCAAATCTTGAATGGTTGCCTTGTCTTTGTCAGCTTGTTGGGAGGCCTTGGATTGAGCAATGCCCAGAGCCAAATTGCTGGCCTCCAGCTCTTTGTGAACCTTCATAACTTTCTTATGAAGGTCCAAGTTCTCCCGGCGGAGATTCTCGGCGTTGCCGGCATCTTCAGCAACTTGTTTGGCTTTCGCCAAAGCAGCTGAAAAGCAAGAAAAAAATTCCGGGTTAAGAAAACTCGGAAAAATACTTAGAAAAAATTATGGACAAGGAACTTCAGAAAACTAAAGTATACCTGTTGTTTCCTCTAGATGTAGCTGAGACGATGCCAGCTCTGCTTCCTTAACATCAAGAATAGATAAAAGGTTTCTAACCTCCTTATTTTTTACGGTAAGTTTGCTGAAAACTTCCAGGTTTATAGTTTCAGCGGTTTGCTGAAACATGGAAATGAAAACGTCGTGTTTAAGTTAGAAACAAGCATAATAATGAAAGCATTAAGTGAAAAGCAGGCATTTAACTTATTGCTTGGGGGCTAGAGATAATATATGGCTCATCCGCTGTAAACCTGCCAAATTTTCAGTGAACTCCTTTGCGTACTCAGCAAAAAGAGTCCCAGCAGTGCTAAGGCCCTCGTTGATATTCTTGAATTCTTTGTCATAGGTGGGAATTTCCTCCTCAGTTATCCGAGAAGGACCTCCCACCTCAGGGACCGCCCTTTCCCTCGTGTCCGTTTCCGGCACAATGGGCTGGCTGGTCTGCTGGGTTTCGACGTTGGGGGCAGCAGCGTGCTCTTCTGTTGCTACCACCGGTGTATCCGGAGCAGTAGCAGGGGAAGGATGTGGGCCTCTGCTGGCCACAACTTTGTGCCTCTTCAGCTTTTTAGGCTTCAGAGTAGAGGGAGCCAGGCTAAAAAAGAGAAAAATCGGAAAGTTAAATCTCCAAGAAAAAGGGAAAAATTCTGATAAAGTAAAACAACCTAGATGTTCAAACCTGGAGGTAACGACGGGAACCCTGTCAAGATCAATGATTTCCTGTGAGGTGGAAATCGTCTTGCGCTTACGTCCGCCGGCAAAGGTGGCGCGCAATGCCTGCAGCTCGGCATCGGAAGCAAGTTCCGACTCAGGAAGTTCGGTAATCTGTTAAAAAGGCAAAAGCCGAGTTAAAAATACGAAAACCGAGAAAACAAAAAGAATCTAAACTCGAAAGGCAAAGAATTGTACCTTGGGAGCCGGATTCGAAGCTGTATACATTGGCCGGCTTTCTTCATATTGGACGTAGGAGGCGACCAATTGATTTGCGCGTTTCCGCAAATCTTTTGCCGACCAAACCTTGCTGGTTGTCCGCATAGAATCGCCGATTCCCATGTAATCACAGAGAAGGCGAGCGCCGTGATTAGCCAAAGGCTGAATCCGCCTTTCTAACCAGCAGAGGACTATGTCCATGCCAGTTAGAGGCGGATCGGAGGCGACGAGCTTCGCGATGCGCCGCTTGATCCTGAGAAGATCCGGCGGCAGGGTTTGAACTGCTTCAGTTCCCCAGTTTTCTTGCAGGACAGCAGCGATGTTCGAGAAAGGTGGAACCCCGGTGGTTTTCCCAGGGAAGGGAACGCCGGGATGATAGAAGAAGGAACCCGTCAAGAATTTGACGGATTCCGATGTCTTGATCTTGGGGAACCAATCCTCCCTGAATCTGCGCAGGGTAAAGGATATGGTCCCACAAGTTGGGAGTGCGGCCTCCGAAGAGTTCCGCTTAACCCCAAAGCAATAAAGCCAGAAATCTAACCTAGGAGCTATACCTAGATATCCCTCAAAAAGGGCCTGAAATCTGGCTAAGTAGAGGATGAAGTTTGGAGGCAGATTGTGGGGTTGGATGTTGTAGTGAGCTAAAACTTGGAGAAAAAAGCCGTACGGTGGAAAACCCATACCTCTCATAATGTGGGAGGTAAGGAGAACACGTTCCCCGTCCTTTGGCGCGGGCTCGGATTCGTCCTCCGGGCTCCGCCATTTCCCCTTCAGCACGAGCCCCTCTTTCTCCATTGTCGGAAGGAGGGAAGGCGGAATACTGCTCGTGCTCTAACTTCCGGCAGTTTCCGCCTCGTCTTCTGCTCCGGCGGCGACGGACGGTGCGGCCTCCGCGGCCGCGAGCTCGTATCCGACGAGGGTGATTTTCTCTTCCGTCGTCTCGGGCGCGAACGGTGGGGAAGGCGCGGAGGAGGACCCCACAAGATCTGCGGCGGCGGGATGGATTTCCTTGCCCGCCACGCCGCTAATAGATTTCGCCGGCTCGTCGCCGGTGGTCTGCACCGGTGAATCCACTAAGGGATCCATCGTATTGATGATTTTGTGAATCTCAATTGCGACGGAGCGCGCCGGTTAGGAGCTCGGGGATGCCATCGGTGGCAGTGCGTAGAAGTTCCGGCTGCTCCGGTGAGGTCTTGGGTGGCGTTCGTGCGTGCGCTCGGGAGTGGCTCTGCTACAAGCTTGGGCGCTGGGAACGGTGCTGCGAGTGAAAGCGGAAGGTTTGCTCGGAGGACTGAGACGGCTATTTATAGCCGGAATCCCGTCACGATGCGTGCTAACGGCTTTTTTGACCGTTGGATGATCAACGCGTGTCACTCGCCGGAAATTCCGGGAAATGAAACGACGGGTGATTATTGCTATCGCCTCGTTTCCCGCGAGAATCTGTCAGAGATATGTTTCTGGGATACCCGCCTGAAACCCAAACGTCCCTTACGTCGGCATGATTAAAGCGCTGACGTAGGAAGTTCCTTCTTCATGAAGGATCGTGTAATAAAAGCCGAATTTTACGAGTTTTGCGTTATAGCATCCTTTGAGAAGAAGAAGAAGAATCAAGACTGCAAGGCGATATTTTTCAGAAGATATACATTTGGCGAAAGACGGCGAATCAGAGTCTTAATCCTTCTTGGGGGCTACTGTCGGATATATACCGAATAGGGGTATATCAGATGGTAGTCTAAAGTGCCGGATTACCTGGGTGGCCCAAATGGTAGTGGGCTACGGTCCATTGGGCGGCCCAGTAAGCTAACGCACAGAAGCCGGATTCTAGAAGAACCCGGATCACGGCCCACGTGATCTGTCTTGGAGTAGAAGGCGGATTCCTTACTTTCCAAGTTAATAGTTACCGTAGTCTTCTAGGTTTCCTTCTCTGTATGCCCTAACCCGACTATTATATAAAGACGTACGGGAGACAAGATAGATAGACAAGAACCTAAAAGCTAACTCGCCGAGAGGTTGATCCTTGACGAGCAGCTAATAGAACCTCACATTGTACTATGTTTTCGCAGGCTTTAGTCCTGAATAGTGAGATTGCAGGAGTAGGAACGTCGCATTACTGCGTCGTACCGAACCTAGGTAAAAACCATGTGTCATTGTCCTTCACACAATCACGTCTCCCCACGTCTCTATCAGTAGTTTCATGGCACCCCCGTCTATGAATTCTACTACGATGTCTCGACATCGGGCGCCGCCATGGATCAACGCATGCGATCTTCAGGGCGCTCCCGGACCTGGGCCTCGATCCGGCCCTTTGGGCTTAGATCTGGGCCAGAGGGGGTCCGGCAAGGGTGGTGACTGAAGGGAATATGCCCGAGAGGCAATAATAAAATGGTTATTATCTTATTCCTTGTTTATGATGAATGTTTATTTCTCATGCTAGAATTGTATTAACCGGAAACGTTGATACATGTGTGCTTAATAAACAAACAATGGTTCCTAGTAAAGCCTCTCTTTTAACTAGCTCGTTGATTAATAGATGATCAAGGTTTTCTGATCATGAACATTGGATGTTATTAATAACGGGGTCATGTCATTAGAAGAATGATGTGATGAACATATACCCAAAGAGAATATAGCAATGCGATCAAGTCATTTAGTTTACATTGTTATATCAAACATACGAAGTAACTTATTCCTTAGACCATGAGATCATGTCAATCGCTGATACCGGAAGGGTGCTTTGATGGCATCAAACGTCACACCGTAACATGGTGACTATAAAGGTGTCGTTAAGTATTCGGAAAGTATTAGTTGAGGCTCATGGATCAAGAGTGGGATTTGTCCATCCAAATGACGGAGAGATATACTCTGGGCCCTCTCGGTGATATCACATCGAAACCGCTTGCAAGCACGTGATATGATCACAAGGATGTTATATCACGGGAACGAGAAAAGAGTACTTGTCGGTAACGAGATTGAACAAGGTATGGTTGATACCAATGATCGAATCCCGGACAAGTAAAATATCGCGAGACAAAGGGAATAGTTCACGGCGTTGTTGGTTCACACGATCACGAGAGTCATCGTTGAATATATAGGAGTCATCACGGATCTCCAGATCCCGCTGTTGATTATTGATCGGAGAGGAGTCTCGATCATGTCTATCTTATTCGCGAACCGTAGGGTGACACACTTAAGGTTCGATGACACATTTGAGAGGATACGGAATATCGGAGAAAAGTTTGGACAGCACCGAAATTGTTTCGGGGAATATTGAAATAGTCACCGAAATTGTTTCGAGTAATTTTGAAATAGTTCAAGGGGATTCTTATCAAATGGTTGTTAATAGATTTAACAACTAACTCAAGGGGTTATATGTTAATGTTTGTTAATGGAATTAACAAATATTAAAATAAAGAAATAAAATTGTTTTATTTATTTATTAAAGAAAACCCTTGGGATTTTGAGTGGGAATTCATGGAAGAATGAGTGGGTTGAGTGGAGACTCCACTCACATGATAAGGGAGAGGTGGAGGCAGCCAAAAATTCGGGGCTGCCATCCCCTGCTATAAAAGGAGGGGTGAGAGCTCCCTCTCCCCCACACACACACTTGTGTCATCTCTTCCTCCCTCCTGCCGCTGCTCCACTACTTGTTCGTGCGCTTGGCGAAGCCCTGAGCAATGTTTTTCTCCACCACACCACGACGTCGTGCTGCTGGAGTTCCGAGGGATCCTCTACTTCCGCGCCCCGCTGGAACGAGGGAACGGAGGTCGTCATCAACCGTACGTGTGACCGATCACGGATGCACCGCCGGATTGCGGTGCCCATCTTCTCGCTATCGGGATCGGTGTGAGTACGACTACGCCAACAACGAGATTTGATCTCGTACCACTTTGAGTCTTCGAGGGTATGTGTTCTCCTTAACCCTCTCGTTGCCCGTTGCACTTCGTCTTCTAGATTAGATTTTGGCCTTTCGGGTGTCTCTCGCGTAGGAAAATTTTTGTTTTCTATGCAACGAACCCTTCAGTGGTATCAGAGCCGGATCTATGCGTAGATGTTTTGTACGGGTAGAACACATAGGTGTATGTGGGCGTTGATGATCATGTTATTACCTCCTTGATTATTTTATGATCTTAGTGGCATAGGGGGATGAAGCGGCCCGGACTAACCTTACATGTCCACGTACATGAGACTTGTTCCACAACTGACATGCAACTTGTATTGCATAAGTGGCTTGCGGGTGTCTGTTTCTCCTACTATAGTTAAGATCTAATCTATGAAGGGTTGCTAAAAATATGTTTATCAATGTTGTGGTTGATGTTCGTAGGTATGAACGGTTCTATCCTCGAAAGCCCTAAGCCACGTAAAATATGCAAAAATAAATTAGAAGCGTCTAACTAGTTTTTGCTGGGCATGTGATGTGATATGGTCAATATTACAAATTTGATTATGAGATGATCTATTTTGTAAATTATTGATATACCGGAAGGTATCCATATGATTGTCTTCTTATTGATGGACAATCAAGATTGGGGTGCCATGGTACTTGGTACCACGCCGGTGGAATGATGGAGATCATACCGTGATACACATGATGGAGATCAAGTGCAAGAAGGACCATATCATATCACGTTATCCTTTCATGTGATGTCTGTGATGTTAATCCTTTTTATGCATCTTGTTTTGCTTAGATAACGTTGGTAGCATTATAAGATGATCCCTCTCACTTAATCTCTACTATATAGTTTTGGGTAAGGACCGTCACGTACGCGTACGGGTGCGTCTCCCGCAGCACGCTCCCGATCGCTATAGGGTCATGTATAGCGGTCATGTACGGGTACGTCGCCCGCAGTACGCTCCCGATCGCTAGGGTCGGTAGGTTGCCCGCAGCACGCTCCCGATTGCTAAAAAAAGGGGAAGCCACGCACGCACGCATGAGTCCGATCGCGCCACAAGTTCTCTGCTCCATCGCTTACCCCACGCCGCCCATGGAGGATTCGCCCCATGATGAATGGGGACCAAGGTATGGATGGGAGCGGCCTCAGCAGCAGAGCAGGAGAGGAGCGGTGGAGGCAGGAGCTTGCCACCATCGTACTATGCATGGCGCACTCCCCATCACGGAGGATTCGCCCATGATGATGGTCCGTGTGGATTGAACTTGGTGCAGGCCAACAGACATGAAGATGTGAGAAGCTGCAGGGCAAAGGCAAGGTGCCAATCAATGCAATGACGGTGAGTATACCGTTCTTCCACCTGCTGCTTCCGTTTTCTATCTTACTGTAATGCTTCATAGACCTCCAGGCCTCCCCTTGTGTTGTTGTGCAACTGAGTGCATCTTGGTTCAGCTCACGCATGAAGATGTGTGGCATTTGTGCCCAACAACTGTTTGCGTAAATACCTGAACTAAAGTCTGACTCTTTTGCCGCCTCCGGTCGTCTTCGGGGAGCTCCTCGCCGCCGTGGCCTGGCTGGAGAGCTGGCTCAGGTCGAGCCGTCGAGGTCTTCTCAACCTACTCCTCGTGACATGCATTCTCGAACTGCTATTCTACACAGCAGTTCATGTTGGGCTGAACCAGCATTGGAGATGTTCATGTCGTGCAACACATCAGTTCAGTCGCCATGGCATGTCTCTCTTCCACCGAAGCCTTCGTCATGCAAGTAAACCACTAAAGAAACACTTCATATCTGTCTTTTCCCATCATTGCTGGTACTGTATACGTGTATATGCTATTGGTTTAAATCCTCCCCACATATACCTTCTTCAACCGGAGCACGTGGAAGAGACGCCGTCGGGCTCCATGGAGAAGGGTCTGAGCGTGTGTCCTCCAGCGCCCACTGCCACGGCCTGGTCCTACTCTCCCTTACCACGACACCTGGTCGTCGACAGAGGGCTCGCTGACCCTCTTTTTTTTTTCCTTTCACATCTGCTCCAGCGATGCCATTTCATAGCAGAATACTTATAGCAATGTTTTGGTACCGATGATGTTTTCAGTGATGATCTACTCAATCAAAATAGTTTTAATGTGCAGTTTAAGTTGTATTTCATTTTTTAGGGAGTTATTGGCAGTATAATAAAGGAACCCATGCCACTTCTCAATTTAGATATAGGCCAAGCTTGCTACTCCCCGCATGAATTATTCGGACTTTGTCTCTGGTCTGGTTGCTAGCGACATTATGCATGCAGGCGGAAGCCCGCCTGGGGAGGCATTAAACAAGAGCTTAAGAAACAGGCGGGTGCTGCGAATTTGCAATGAATCTGCTCTGGAAAAAGGGATTCAGGCGGATGTGGACTGTCCGCCAAGTCCAGTGGAAGGTCCGCCAGCATCCCAAAGCGTCATTCCTGCACTAGAATTTTAATGGAATGTAAAACTCATGTTCAAAAGGAAAAATCCTACAAGATTTTTTTTTTACGTTAGCCAATTCAAATTTGCTTGATTCTGACCGCTAAATATATTCATGCTACTAGCAGCATGCAGTCATTTTGATAGAGTGCATTAAACTAATTTTTAAAGGATTTCGGGAGAGAACTATATGAGTCTGTGATCTGCTGTTGCTTTTCCTGTTCTGGATTTGTATGTTTGCTTGATTGGTTTCTTCTATTTTTTTTTCATCTAAATTCCTATCTGTATTTAGACATCTAAAACCCACTTTCAGATATATTTTCATGTCTATTGCAGCACAAAATCTATACATAGGTACCACATTCATTTGTTAGGGGAACTGAATTATCAAGTATATTGCACAACTGCGGGTATGCCGCTTGGATTTGCTTCGCATCCCTGTACCATCCCCTGAGCGGAAATCAATGGTTCTGATATGCGCATGAACCTTCTCATGATATATTTATCTTATGTCCTTTTCATCTTTGCCTTCCACATCATATTTGTTGGTCTCTGGTACATTGGATTAGTTGCTAGCATGGCAGGCACATTACCTGTACTGTGTATTCGGACAATCACAGGTGTTGCTCTCCTGCAATAATGAAAGTGTGCAATCCTCCCCTATGTGCATTTAGATTTATTGATTCCCCTAAAGCAGATAGACAATTGCTTGTCAATAAGGAGGAAGCAAGTTTTAGGTGAACATTATTCAATATTTCCTCAAAATTGTTTAGTTGTACACAACGTGTATTAGCTTTTTGGTACAATAATTAAGGCTGGGTGAATAGTTCCAAAGTTGTGGTTTCCATTGCCAATTTCCTCCAAACGGTTTAGCAGTGATCCTTACAAGATTGAAAAGCATGTACAGTACTCAGCTAAATATATAGAACAACTATTACACCGATTGTTGTTTGCATGAGTCAATAGGAGTTTCTTACCTTATTCTTTTTTATTCTTAGCTTGAGATGAAGGAAGGTTTTACTAGGAAGAAAGGGAGCTACAGGACTACATGGCACCTCCCGGGAGGTTCTGAAAACAAGATAAATGACCTTGGCAATTTTTTTTTTTTTTTTGAAGAACCTCGACAAGCTTCTGGAAAATTGAAAGGAAATCTCTCGCTCCGAGCTACTCAGCAGCTACTACGTGTGATTTGAACAAGGATGCTATTACACCTTATGGATTTAACTGTATTTTGGGAGAGTGGACTATTAACTGGTTTCATGTGCTTTATATGTATATGAATGGAAGTTCATTTGGAACCATAGCAACGTACGGGCTTTGAACAAGGGCACGATCTGTTTGTGTTTGTGTTTGCCACTCATCAGTGCCATGCCGTCTTCAGAGATGATAGTCAGCCACATTGATGTGCATTCTAGATGATGTTATGGTGCTCGATAGCGACACGGTGCCCAATAATCTGACTTGCGCGCACTATACATTATGAACTTCTAATAAATATCGAATCACACTATCAAAAGAAAAACAAGCATTACTAAGTTCGAAAGATATTATGGACATGATAAATAAATGAATTGCTGCTTCTGATCAAAATGCCTGGCTTTAGAAATATTATTAGGTTAGCACACCTTCAAGAACGTTTCGTCGCGTCATCAACTATAAAACTCGCCCGTAGCAACGCACGGGCACTTTGCTAGTATCAAGATAATAATGTGTTCTTCCTTAAAGTATGCACCGTTAAGAAAGTTCGTCGTTTCGAGACACCACGTGATGATCGGGTGTGACAGACTCAACGTTCGCATACAACGGGTGTTTTCAAGCCTAGCATGTACAGACATGGCCTTGAAACACACGCAATACTACGGTTCTACTTGACGAGCCTAGCATGTACAGACATGGCCTCGGAACACGTAACCGAAAGGTAAAGCATGAGTCATATGGATGATATGATGAACATGTCGATGTTCGCCTTTGAAGCTACATCATCTCACGTGATGATCGGTTTTGGTGTAGTGAATTTGGTTCGTGTAATCACTAAAGACGACTAAGAGGGATGTTGTTTTTGAGTGGGAGTTCATGGTTTAATTTTGAATTAACTTGAACTTATTTATCATGAACAACTAATCAAAGTGAATTTGCACAAATTGTAGTATTCATTGGCATCTATATTACCTTACACATAGATTGTTAATTGAGATATAACTGTTATGATCTGGTAAATACCATTTAAGATTGGTACCGTATTAGTGAAATTTAAAATTGAATCCTATTGTAGATTTCCGGTATTTCCTACCTACCTCCATGTGATTAATGACTGATTGATCTAGAGAGCAACCAATTCCTACTTAGAATCCAAAGTCATGGTTGCTTCCGTATTACTTTATCTTCAAAAGAATGTTTTGTTGATCAAAGTGATTTAGGAACCGAAAAGAATTGTTTTCAGAAACAATCAAGTGAAAGATATATTGATATCTAGAAACTTATTTGTGGCAACATGGCTGAGTATAATTTAGCGTGACAATGTATGCTTGTATTATTTGAATATATGCAATGATTGAAGACGCTAGGCGTTTGAATATTCCAAGAAGTTGGGCGCTAAAAATTATCCTCTAAATCCCTTCCTTAGAGCTATAGTAGCTTAATCATAAAATTGTTATGATGGGATGGATTATAAGTATGGGTAAAGTAGTTTACCTTACTTGGAAATTGCTAAGAGTGGAATCTAGAAGAATACTATTAATATGGTGATATTAGTAGTACAATCAAACTCAAAGTATGGTGGGTGATAGTATATGACTAACACGCCAAAGAAAATGAGCTAGTAAGACTAGCATTGTTTGATGTTGAATGATTCTTCTATAAAGGGAAGGGAATATTGAAAATAGAATTACAAAAAGATATATGGCAGAAAAGGAAGATAACTGGAAAGTCCAGCTCAGGAGTATATGCTTGATATACAAGTTATAGATGTATTACTAGTTAACAAAGTATTTTTGGTATTTTGATACCACATTGGTTGGTATGAGTTGTCATACAAAGCAACGCAATGCAAGAAATACAAGGGCCTAAAAGGAACTAGTAATAGATGTGGAATCGATTATGACAAGAACATAAATAAAGTGTTATTGTGTTCATTGTCGTATCGAACCAAACAGTCAAGATTTATTTGAAGAACTTAATAATTTGTTATTTTGTTCTAGTCTTTTGTGAGAACAAATGAGATTGTTCAAACTATGACCATATTCCATAATTGATGGATATGTTAATATAAATCATGTTGGTAAAGTAAACATCTATAAGACGAAATGCTAAACGTTGCAAGATGTAAAAGAGTTTCACTTAAATTGTGACAACACCATTTTAGTTCATATCGAAAAGGAAAACATGAAGGAACTCCATATTGATGGACTTCCGGAGTCATTTTATTTTGAATAAATTGACGCCTGTAAGACCTCTTCCAAAAGATGACTAGAATTCCGTTCTTAGGCCAAAGTAGAATGGACGACTAATTTAGTGGAGATTATACATATTGATGTATATAGTCCATTATGTGTAGTCATGTATGGTGGATTAATTTTTCCTTCATAAAATTCTGTCGATGACTTGAGTAGATATGTGAGTATATCTATTTAAAGAAAACGGAGTTTGACATTTTGAATTGGTTCAAAAGGTTGTTAATATGAAGTTAAAATCATTGTAACAAGATAATCAAGTATTTATGATTGGATCATAAAGTATAAAGTTTGAGTTACAAGTTTAGCAAAACATCTGAGAAGTTGCAGAATTGTTCTACAACTTATACTTCTCGAATACCCCACTTTAGATTGGAGTATTCAAAAGACAAAATCAAACCATGTTTGACATGGTAAGATTAATAAAATTGCCATTATAATTTTGTAGTTTATACATTAGTGATAACCGTTTTCCACTGAAAAGAGCACCATCATGATCCGCTGAAATTGACAACATATAAGATATGGTTTGGGTAGTGACCCGAATTGTCACTTTCTTAAGTTTTGGTATGCATAGCATGTGTAAAATGTTTACAACCGAAATAGGATAAATATATGTTTATAAGGTTATCCCAAATAAAACATTGGGTATTTCTCCTATCACCGAACCAAAAGACAAATGTTGTTTGTCAGAAAGGGTTGATTTCTCGAGACAGTAGTTCTTGCGAAACAAGTGAGTGGGAGCACAGTACTAACTCAACGAGATTAGAGAATCTTAGTTATCATGTCAAGAGTAGCGCAGCACTGGAAGTTGTTCCGGGGTTTGCTATTTTGACTAAGTAGAAGACACTACAAATGTTGTAGATACTTCAAATGAGTTTGCGAACTGTACCAGTAAAGTCCAAAAACTTTGTACTTAGAACAACTTGTGGTTTAAGTGTAAAGTGTTGTTTTGACAACAAAAGGACCTGGACCTTATAAAGGAAGCAAATGATGGGCCCTGGCTTCGTAAAATTGACTATGAGTCATTATATCCGCCATAGTATCCTTGTATGAATATCAAGTATGTGACTTGGTAGTCCTTTCGATAGGCATGATGCCTAGCGATAGCAAAAGGGTCTATATAGCGACAAAGACATGGATTTTACATCTTATTAAAATTGTACTTATCGAAAAGTTGTTTTCGACGAAGTTCAAAGAGTTAACTACTACAAGATTTTGATCTTCCGTAGTGATGCTTTAGTCTTTGCGGATAGTTCTAGCAAAAAGTTACATATTATGATATGGCAGTTGAATAACAAAACCAACTCTCCTCTCGAGGAAGTTTGATCAAGGATGTGTACTTGACACAGTCTGAGAGTTTTGGAAAATTCAAAAGGTTGCTAGAAAGGTATACACACTTCAATGGTTGAAATGAGCATAACGAAGTTGAAATCTTTACCTTAATGAAGTTATCAAAAGAGTTTGATTCCATCATGAACGATAAAGATGCTTGTAAAGTTACAAGAAATTAAGTGGGAGCGCTATGACATATTTCCAGTACTTTATGTAGATGACATATGGTTGATTGGAAAATATGTATTTTAAATTAACACTATTAAGATTTTCATATTGATGAAAGGCTTAGAAGAAATTGGGCTTCGATATCCATAAAAGATGGATTGAAGCGCCTGATATGATTGAAGCCAAATTACATAGATGAAATATTGAAGTAAGTCAATATAAAATTGATAAGAAGGAGTTCTTGTCACATGTAAAAAAATTGAGCAAGATTCATGTGTTTTGACACATGATGAGCATCATTGAAATTGAGATTTCTAAGTAATGTTTCCATGCTATGTACACAACCAGATGAGTCCTATACTATAAATGTTATAGCAGGATAATTCATATGATGATTAGACAACAGTGGGAGAGATCCTTGTGTCATTTTAGAAATGCTAAGGATATGTTTTCCTATATAGTAATGACAAAATATTAGTTGTAACATGTTACACTAATAGTCTTATCATTTATTCAAGTAATTTTATCTCAATTAAAATATGTGATGAAGGGTAGCACAATAGGATGGAAGAAAGTTCCATGCTGGATTTGAAAGAGTTTCAAAATTAAAATATTGTGACAGATACTACAACAAAGGCTAAAGTATATCATTGTGTTGACAACTGATAATAAGCGTATTTTGTGTCAAGGAGTTCTTTATTGAACTTGGTGAAATTCCAAGAATGCTGACACTATGAAGCTACATTTTCACAATGTTAGTAACATCAGTTTAAGCTGAGGAATTAAGGTATCACCGGAACTTGGTGAGTTTCCAAGAATGCTAACACTATGAAGCTACATTTTCACAATGTTAGTGACATCAGTTTAAGCTGAGGAATTAAGTTTTCATCAATTGACCATATATATATACAAAGCCATCTCATTAGAGAATGATTGATGCGTGTAGACGCAAAGAACATGCAAATACAATAGGACCTGAACAGTTCAGATCTTTTTGATGATGTTTACCGCATGCGAAGCATGGTAATAACACTGGTACGCCATATGTGTTAAAGTGCTTACAGACTAGATTATTGACTCTAGTGCAAGTGGGAGACTGAAGGGAATATGCCCGAGAGGCAATAATAAAATGGTTATTATCTTATTCCTTGTTTATGATGAATGTTTATTTCTCATGCTAGAATTGTATTAACCGGAAACGTTGATACATGTGTGCTTAATAAACAAACAATGGTTCCTAGTAAAGCCTCTCTTTTAACTAGCTCGTTGATTAATAGATGATCAAGGTTTTCTGATCATGAACATTGGATGTTATTAATAACGGGGTCATGTCATTAGAAGAATGATGTGATGAACATATACCCAAAGAGAATATAGCAATGCGATCAAGTCATTTAGTTTACATTGTTATATCAAACATACGAAGTAACTTATTCCTTAGACCATGAGATCATGTCAATCGCTGATACCGGAAGGGTGCTTTGATGGCATCAAACGTCACACCGTAACAGGGTGACTATAAAGGTGTCGTTAAGTATTCGGAAAGTATTAGTTGAGGCTCATGGATCAAGAGTGGGATTTGTCCATCCAAATGACGGAGAGATATACTCTGGGCCCTCTCGGTGATATCACATCGAAACCGCTTGCAAGCACGTGATATGATCACAAGGATGTTATATCACGGGAACGAGAAAAGAGTACTTGTCGGTAACGAGATTGAACAAGGTATGGTTCATACCAATGATCGAATCCCGGACAAGTAAAATATCGCGAGACAAAGGGAATAGTTCACGGCGTTGTTGGTTCACACGATCACGAGAGTCATCGTTGAATATATAGGAGTCATCACGGATCTCCAGATCCCGCTGTTGATTATTGATCGGAGAGGAGTCTCGATCATGTCTATCTTATTCGCGAACCGTAGGGTGACACACTTAAGGTTCGATGACACATTTGAGAGGATACGGAATATCGGAGAAAAGTTTGGACAGCACCGAAATTGTTTCGGGGAATATTGAAATAGTCACCGAAATTGTTTCGAGTAATTTTGAAATAGTTCAAGGGGATTCTTATCAAATGGTTGTTAATAGATTTAACAACTAACTCAAGGGGTTATATGTTAATGTTTGTTAATGGAATTAACAAATATTAAAATAAAGAAATAAAATTGTTTTATTTATTTATTAAAGAAAACCCTTGGGATTTTGAGTGGGAATTCATGGAAGAATGAGTGGGTTGAGTGGAGACTCCACTCACATGATAAGGGAGAGGTGGAGGCAGCCAAAAATTCGGGGCTGCCATCCCCTCCTATAAAAGGAGGGGTGAGAGCTCCCTCTCCCCCACACACACACTTGTGTCATCTCTTCCTCCCTCCTGCCGCTGCTCCACTACTTGTTCGTGCGCTTGGCGAAGCCCTGAGCAATGTTTTTCTCCACCACACCACGACGTCGTGCTGCTGGAGTTCCGAGGGATCCTCTACTTCCGCGCCCCGCTGGAACGAGGGAACGGAGGTCGTCATCAACCGTACGTGTGACCGATCACGGATGCACCGCCGGATTGCGGTGCCCATCTTCTCGCTATCGGGATCGGTGTGAGTACGACTACGCCAACAACGAGATTTGATCTCGTACCACTTTGAGTCTTCGAGGGTATGTGTTCTCCTTAACCCTCTCGTTGCCCGTTGCACTTCGTCTTCTAGATTAGATTTTGGCCTTTCGGGTGTCTCTCGCGTAGGAAAATTTTTGTTTTCTATGCAACGAACCCTTCAGTGACGGTGGCTGCACGCCGCCGGTGACCTAGCTGGTCTACCCTCTCCTCCGTTGTTGTTAATGCTAGAAGTGGCTTCGCGGCGTGGGGGTTTGCGAGGCGATAAAGGTGGTGGTCCTTGGTTCTCTCTCGTGGCGAGATGAAGACCCACCGGATGTTGGCCCCCATTGATCTAGCTGGATGGTCGTGTTTCGGAAGCCTCCGCCGGCGAACTCCATTGTGCGATTAATTCCTGGAGATTTCTGGATCGGATGGTATTCGATCGTGCGCACCCGTTTCTGACCTTTTGCTTTCAGAGGGAGCGCTTCGAAGCTCTGCTGTCTAGCTAGCGGAGAAGGACATGGAAAGTGAGAACTGAGGACTGACAATGGTGGTTCGAATCTTTCCGGCGATGAGGAATTGTCTAGGTGTTTCATGACTTGGAGCAGCGGTATGTAAGAGGGGGCGACATTATATGTGAAGTCCAAAGTCCTACCTTTCAGGGTGAAAGCCCAAGGTCTGGCCTTAATTGGTTGTGCCTGACACTGTTTTTCTTGGAGACATTGTTTTGAGAGCGAGGATTATCTTCAGGGTGAAAACCCAAGGTCTGGGCTTAATTGGTTGTGCCTGACATCGTTCTTCTTGAAGACGGTGCTTTTGAAGAACTGAACATCAAGTGTTGTTTAGGTGGTGGTTGTGCGGCTGCTATAAGGATTGTAACTCTGTAACGTGACTTTTTCTTTTTAGTAGTTCATCTTTTTATCTTTTTGTTGTGTGCATCCGTAATGACTCTGGCTATTGCGTTGTTGCAGAGGCCGAGTGTAATTTCTATCTCCGCGATATTAATATATTCCCTTTATCAAAAAAAAATGCACTGCTTGACCAACAGCAACTGGAGCTTCTCTTCTGGTGTGGTTCAGGGCCGGATCAACACTGGTAGAAAATAGGCCTATAGTCCCGGTTCGCCAGGGCCAGTAGTCCCGGCCGCGCAACCGGGACTAGCTATGCGCGACTAAAGACCCCCCCCCTATAGTCCCGCCACTTACGACCGGGACTAAAGGCCCGTCCACGTGGGCGTCAGGAGTCCGTCGCGGCGGAGGACCTTTAGTCCCGGTTCTTGTGGCTAACCGGGATTGAAAACCTCCGCGGGTTTAGGGTTTTAGGCCCCTAAACCTGGTTCCTTTTTAATTTGTTTTGTTTTATTTCTTTTATATTTTATTTTGTGTTTTATTTTAATTTTGATGAAGTTTCAGTACACATATATATACATTTTACGATACTATATACATGCATATATATATATATATGAAATTTCAAACAAGGAGAATTCAATAGGAATATATAATATATATTCAATATCGGCTGACCATATATACAACCTCGAACAAGTTTCCATATTACACAATTAAGATGGATGACCATACACAAATTCGAACAAGTTTCAAAGTACTCAGGGCTGATGCGTATAATAGTCATCGTCGGTGGACGCATGGTACTCTCCTTTCCTATCGATGACATGCCTAAGGAAAAATCCTGCTATTTCCTCTTGAATTGGTCGGAAGCGAGCTTCTGGAGTAAGCGCCCTCCGCAAGTTATTGAGACCCCTCCGCGTGGTTTCGTCCTTCTTCCTCTCAGAGATTTCTTTCCGTATGTTCTCACAGACATAGTATCCACATAGACCGGTCCCCGGTGGCTGCTTATCCACACCTTTGACCACATTTTTAAATTGTAGCTGATGTTTGAATCCACCGACATGTCCAAGTGAGAACCGTCTCCAAACTCTACATTGCAAATAAAATTAAATGAACAAGGGAGTTATTAGCTACTGCATATTAGGAAATGAACAAAAGAGACCGATCGATATAGAGCGCAAATGATTGAAAATAATTACCTTTGCATCATTCTTCTCATGTCGACCCAAAGATCTGAATTTGAATTCATAGAGTCAATGATAAAAACTATGGAGCTGTGAAGTTCAATTTTTAGCAGAATCCAGTGGTACCTGCGGACACGTTAGATGCACAGTCATGCATAACTTATCGATTAGACATACCATGCATGGAGTAAACAAAAGAGAATGGGAACATGAGAGAAACACTCACCCAAAATGGTAAGTAAATAGAATATAACTTTTGGATTCATGCTTTTTAAGAAAATTGTACAAGTCTTTCTCCACGTCTTTGGGGTGACGTTCTAACATAGTTCCATTAATGATTTGTGGGTCAATGAACCCAACATCATGGATGAGTCTTATTCTGCATTCCCAAATCTTCAATCTGCATAATAGCGTACGCAACAATATAGTTAATATATATATATATATATATATATAGTGTAGGCAATGAAGAACGAGATGAGGTAGAAATAAATCACTTACAGAACGTAGCAACTCAGGATAGATTTGTCGAGCTCGCGCAGATTGAACACCTGGAACAATTCACTCATCTCAACTGTTATAGAGTACTTTTTGGTGTGATGCTCCTCTGTATATCCACATACACAAATTCTTTGTCGGTCCATGATATGAATTGTTTGTATCAACGTAGCAGACTTTGCATTAGTGGTGGTAGATCCTTTTCCTTCGTAGGCTCGACGAGAGGCCCTTTCTTCACATATTGTAATGCTACCTCACCATTTGGCGCATCGTCCAGGCCTAACGAGGCACGAAGAGACAAACCCATGTCGGACGCATTTTTCATGGCACTCTCTACAGTCATTCCAACTGTTGCCAAAGCATTTATGACCTCGGGGTCCTGTTCCGGAGCGGCTTTCACTATGAGCGGGGGGATCGATTGTTTACTCTGCATCCCGAGCTGGTCAACTTGTTTCCCGCTTTTTTTTCTTTTTCCTTTTCCTTTCTCCTCCTCCAATATTTTTGCTTTCTCCTCCTCCAATATTTTTTCTTGCTTACGAAGTTCAATATCATAGTATTTAGGCAAATTCTTCTTGGCTTTGGACACTGTCGACAAAAAACCCGTTGCCCACTTGTCTACAATCGGAGGGAATACTTCCTTGGGCTCAGGCTCCTTTAGCGCCTTCTGACGGGCCTTCCATTCTCAACGTCAGCCTTCACGGCCAATTTGGTTTCAGCATCACTAAGTTCCCAAGGCCTTGGGGGGAGAGGCTTTAATGATGGCTCCGGTACCCGTGTGGTCTTAGGTACATAAGGCTCCGGGTTAATAGACCAAGAGCAGGTTCCCTTGCTGTCCGCCTACTTCTGTTTCTACGCTGGAGGAGGAATGTGGGGCGACGTCTGCTTATCCTCCAGAGGAGGAATGGGGGGCGACGACTGATTATCCTCCGGAGGAGGAATGGGGGGAGACGGCTGCTTTTCCTCCGGAGGAGGAATGGGGGGAGACGACTGCTTAACCGCCGGAGGAGGAATGGGGGGCGACGGCTGCTTAACCGCCGGAGGAGGAATCGGGGGCAACGGCTGCTTACCCGCCGGAGATTGTGGATCGGGGGACGGCGTCGAATGGCGTGAAGGAGGCGTAGGTGAACCACCACCACCACCACCACCACCACCACTAGCACCTGCACCATCGGAGGGGGGTGGACTTGTTAGCCTTGGCGTCTCGCCTGGAAACACTATGTACTTCTTTTTCCATAGAATGAACAGGCGCTTGACATCTCCAAGTCTTCTCTCCCCTTCGGGTGTAGCTATGTCAATCTCCAGGTCCTCAAACGCTTGGACTATGTCTTCCACCGTGACACGAGCATAGCCATATGGAATGGGGTTGTTGTGATGGAGTGCTCCAGGTGTACAGGGTAAAGCACTGCCGGTAGCTACCTTCATGGAAATGTTCCCCACGGGATAATGTAGATCACATTCTTTCATCTCCTTTACATCATCCACGGGGTAGTGAGGCTCCGGTGCACGACTCTCGATCATCGGTGCATTAGCACCTGCAGTCGGGGCCTCCGTGGAAGCCACGCTACTTCTCCGCTGATGCTGGCTTCCGTGATCCGCTGCATGTTCTTCATGCGGCCCTGCAGCCGACGCTTTTTCTTTCTCAAGTATTCCCGCCACGATCTTCTTCAGCTCACTAACTTCCATTGCAAGATGCGACATTTGATCTGCAGCCCGGTCCGTACCTCTCTTACGGCTTCTGTAATAGTACGGGTCACCCTCCTGGGAAAACCCTACTTTCCACGGCAATCTGCCTTTGCCTCGTATATGTCCTCCGTGTTCAGGATTCCCGAGGGCATGGGTCAGTTGGTCTCTCTCTCTGTTGAACGTGAGCACGCCCTCTTGAGCTTTGGTCATTGCGTCAACAAGGTTTTTTGTGGGAGCAAACGTTTTCTGCCGGTGAACACACTCCCGTGTCTCCGGGTCTAGCGATCCCCCATGCCCGTACCACCACATTTTGGCTCTTTCGTCCCATCCCTCTGTAACTAGACGGATTCCTCTTGCCGTCAGGCCGTCCTCCATCGCCTGCCACTTAGGCGCCGAAACGCGGTATCCTCCTGGCCCCATAACATGATGGTACTGTTTCTTTTCCGCATTAGTCTTTTTTTTTACATTTCCTTGAAATGCTCCGATTTTTGTTGCGTCACAAATTCTGTCCAATCATCTCTCAGTTTCTCATGTTGTCAAGTGAAAATCGGAGTCTTGCCCTTGCTGACATATTCACGGAACAATTTTTTCTTGAAGTTCCGGAATGCTTCGGCCATCTTCTGAAAAGCGAACTCTTTGACTATCCTCCTCCTCTGACGTCCACCCGGAACCTCCTCACCGAATTCATCTTTTTTGTTGTATTTCGGAGGTAGAATGAAATGTGTAATAAGCTTTCTAAACATAATCTTCTTCGTTCTCTTGTCGACATAACTGAAACCAAGACGTGCTTTCTTTGGCTCCTTCCATTCCTGGACGGTGATCGGTACGGTGTCTCTAACAATGACTCCGCATTGGTTGATAAACTTTGTGGTGTGCTGTAGGGGCTTGCCGGTTTCACTGACTGATTCGATGGTATATCTTTCTCCATCTTTCATCGACTTGGATTTGCCACGCTTTGTCATACTAGATCCGGCCGAGGGCTAAAATAAGAAAGAGAGTCACGCGCGTTAGTGCATATGTATTCACATTTCAGTAAGTTTGTATCACGAGAGTCCCAATATATATATACCTCGCCGGAGGTGGTTGTTCTTTGCAATTGGAGATCGTCGTTTGTCGACGGTTGACCTCCTTCATCAATGTCCATTCCTTCACCTCCTTGATCATCGACAATGTCCGTCCCTTCACCTGTTTGATCATCGACAATGTCCGTTCCTTCACGTTCTTGATCATCAAAGTTCAGATAAGAAGAGAATACATCCTCTTGTTGCTCATCTTCTGGGCCCGGCACATAAGGGATCTCGTTGGCTATCATGCCGTATATAATACCTTCAGCTTCCTGATCCGTAAACGGCAAGGCTCTATTGTCCGCCATATGTCACTCCTGCAGACATGCACGTAGTAAAAATTAATTAAGTATATAGGAGACTTAGCAAATATTGTCGTAGAAGGAGGGAAAACAGATTGCTAGGGTTTTGGGTGGAAGAACGATGACCACCGAAGGGGGAAAATCATACTTTAGAGGTGTGTCCAAGATTAGTTGTTCAAATGACTTGGAGAACCCCATAGCTAGGTTGCATTTTCTTTTCTGGTCATTTTGGTATATTACACTTAATATTCTGAATTTATTGAATTAAAACTTATTTTCATTATTTTAATAAATTTAACTCAAATTCAAATATGGTCTCATTCTGAACTTTGTCAAACATGATTGATAATGATATAAATAGATAGATTACATTTTTGCGAACATTTTGCATATTTTTCCATAATTTTTGGAATTATAAATTAAAAGTTGTTTAATTTAGAAGATTTAATTATTTTCTGTAATTCCATATACAGTGGGCCCCACGTGTCACGATGACGTCATTTAAAAAAAAACTCGCCAACACGTGGCCAGGTGACGTCATGATAACGTCACCCTGGCGTGACACGGTGGCCGGCGGTGTGGCAATTTTTGCTCTCTGTCTTTGGCGATTCCGGCCACGGTTCAAGGGCGGCGTGAGGCCCGCCGCGAGGGCGGCGTTGGTTCGTGGTCGCCGTTCGAGAGCGGGAGGGCGGCGCGAGGCCCGCGGGGAACCTACCGGAGACGGCGACGGGGCGGGTCCGGAGCAGGGCGGAGGCGGTGGCGACAAGGGCACGGGCGACGGCGACGGCGACGGCGCGGTACTCTCGCAGGCGACGACGACGGAATCGGGCGACGACGACGGAATCGACGAGCAGGGCGCCGGCGCGAGGAAGACGAGGGTTTGGACTTAGAAATTTTTGGGGCCGGGAATATATAGGGCCAGCCTTTAGTCCCGGTTGGTGACACCAACCGGGACTAAAGGCCTTCTTCATCACCTTGGCGGGAACCCTCTTCCTGGGTTTCTCGCCCTCAACATCGTGTCGCACCGTGACTTCTATAGGATACTCACCGGGCCGAACTGGATAGTAGATGCTTGGATTACGGGGCCTAACTGCTCCCACATCCTCTTACGAGTAGGCCAGCACTTATGTGCGACAACCAAACTCTACTATCCATCGTCGATGTAAACTATCCCATAGAGATCAAGATACTACCTATGACGTACTTCATACCATTCACACATGGTACGTCAACAGCGTTAAACGGAATGATACCACAACATATCTCTAAGACACAAAATATGGAAATAAGTTGCAACTGGCCCTCACTAGGGCAGAGAATAGCAAATACAATCATCCAGAGGACACATGTCCCAACATATCATCATTACATCACAGCGGAAGCACTCAAAGCGTCTGAGTACAGACAAATCCAAATAGGCCTAACAGGCCGAGAATGAAAGAAGACAAAGCCCATCCACGTAGTCTCGGATCCTGCCCGGGTCCGCTATCTACTCGTCTGCAGTCTCGTCGTACTCCACGTAGTAGCCACCATGGGGATCCTCGGAATCGTAGTCTGCGGAAACCACAGCCCCAAAGGGGTCAGTACATCCAAGTACTGGCAAGCAAGACGCACATGATACCAAAATGTTACCCGTCAACACAAGCACGGATGCTTTGGGTTCAATGGAAGAAATAGGTGATATAAAAACTACTGCAGCGGGCTGCTCTAACCAACTACAGAGACACGCTACAACTTCCGGCTAACAGAAAGAAGATAAGATCGTGTATCGTAACCAACTGAAAATAACTTCAAACAAACCCATCCAATGTTACCCCCTACTAAGGAAGCAACCCAAGGATAACTCACACAGTTGGATTAATGATGGGTCAGGTTATTGTGTCAATAATCCTATTACTAGTCAAAATTAGCATTAGTTAGGTGTAAGTTGTTCTGAGTACTTGTTAGCCAGTACTTTCTCCAAGTCATCCATAACCGCGGACAACACGGCTTCTCGAGAAGATTTAACCCTGCAGGGATGCACCAATGTAGCCGTACACGTAAGAATATCCCGCCAGACGGGAATCAAACCCACCAAGCGAGGCACTCAACACAACTCGACTCTTCTTCGCATCAAGCCCAAAGAACCACGTGCTGTGCGTGCGCGGCTAATCGAGCCCCCACGAAGAAAAGGGGGACCCTCATAGCACTGGAAGACCACGCCGCCCTAAATGCCGACTACAAAAATTCCACCCTAGCCTTGGGTTCGTACCTGCATATGCGTGCAGCAAATGGAAAGCCTGAACTAAGTGTGGCGATTTGGACTGTAACATCCAAGTATGAAAACAATCCTTAGAATGTTTGATTCCTTGTTTTATTTCAAGCAATGCATCATGGCATCATGTTTATTTATTGTTTGCATTTGTTTCTATCTGTTTTATCTTGTTTTCACAACTCAAATTCAAATCTTTTTCAAATATTGCTTTCATACTTGCTATGTTACAACTTTGGAATAAAAATAACAACTAAAAACAACCATGTTATTCCTTTTCTCACTTATTAAATTGTTGCTTTAAATCCAACCAATTTTTCAATCATTTATTCTCAAATCACCTTTTAAATTTCAACCAAGTTTCAAATCAGTACTTGTTTTGAATCCATCAATTTCACCACACTTTGAAATTCTAAAATCATTTGTTTTAATCTAGGGATAACCCTATTCAAATGGTTATATTCAATAAATCAATTTAATATGAAAATACCCCAAATTTGGTTTCAAACACTAACTATGATTTTAAAATTTCATTTTTGAAAACCAAGTTGATAATGTGGTTCCTATTTAACTAAAAAGCTTAACCTATTTTTTCTAAATTTTTCCTCAAATAAAACCTTAACAATCTTGTTCCAAAAGCAAGTACAAAAAAAAATAAAAACAGAAAAGAATAAAAACTAACTAAACCTAGCGCGCGCGCAGCAGATAGCTTGGCCCAAGCCCACCTAATCCCTAGCGCGCGCTACCCAGCCCACTCTCTCCCCCACTTACCGTTTCGGCTGCGTCAAGATGCGTGCCGCCCTTCTAATCGCCTTCTTCTCGCGGTACGGCGCGAAATCGGCCGGTGCCACCGCGGCACCGCGCGCGACGCCGGCGGCCGTACCCTCGCGCCGCGCCTATAAAGCCTCCTAGGCACCTGGGAGCAACCCTAGGTCGCTAGGGTTCCGCGCTCACCTCTCCGCGCCGCCATCCTCTCGCTCTGTCGTTCCCCTCTCTCCACCTCTGAATCTCACCGCCGCCGCGCTTCTGAATCCGGCGATGGCGCCGCCACCTCTCTCCTCCACCTAGCCTCTAGCCTGCTGGAATCAAACCGCCAACCTTCCCTCTTCGTTTTGGACACGGGATCGCCAACGGTAAGCCTCTGTAACGCCGCCGCGATCCTCGCCCTTCTCCGGCCACCGTGGCGCCATGTTACTGAATCCGAGGTCCTCGCCTCCGTTGCAGGGCCCCTCGTCGTCAATCGCTTGCTGGAATCGCTTCCCCGCGTCTTCCTCTACGCGTTGAACACCAGAGCACACGAGGAGAAGCCCCACAGCCACGCCGCCGTCCTCTTCCCCTCCGACGTCGTCTCCGTCAGCAAGACGTCACCGTCGATCAACCCCACGGTGAGCTCCACCCTTCTCTCCCTCTGTTGCTCTCTGTGCGTGTCCACTGCTTCCAGCACGCACGCGAACGTTCTGATCATCCAGCACAAACACCGCAGCGCCGCCGTGCACGTTCACCTCGCCGCCGGTAGCTCTGTCGAGTTTCAGTCGGGCGCGTTTCAGTTAAAAGTTCAGTAACGCTTACTGAACCATATCCTCGTTGCGCATCGTATACTGTCAAACAACGCGCAGCAGCGCAGCTGGTACAGCGCACGCGCAGCGAGCGAGAGGTGCAGGGCTCGAGCCCTGCCCTCGCGGGATTAAATCCCGTCTTTTTTTCGACGCGGTGCTGACAGGGTGGCCCCCCCTGTCAGCCTCTCCTCTGCCACGCCAGCGTGCTGGCCCCGCAGGCCCACAGGGCAGTGCCTGCGGGTATGTTTCCAGCGCGTATCAAAAGTAATACAAGAAATCTGTTTTAAATTTCTATTTCATTTTTAAATAACAGAATAATCAATAAACTTCAAAATCCAATAACTTTTAATCTGTTAATCCAATAAATAAAAGTTGTATATGAATTCTGATCTAAATTTCCTAAACTTTTCAAATATGCAATTTGTGTTCTGTTTTGAAATTTCAAAATTCAATTTAAATTCAAATCTAAATAATTCAAATGCAATTTGAAATAATTCATAACTAATTCATACTGGTTTCAAATAATTCAACTAAAATATGTTTTTCACACCTTTTTGAATGCTCTATTCAAATATAAATTTTGTTTTCTGGTTTGAACAATTTAAATTGCCTAAACTATTTAATCTTGTTTAATTCAATTAAAAATTGTTTAATTTTGTTTAATTCATAACTAAATAATCCAAAGTCTAATTTCAAATTGTGAAACATGTAATCCAACCAGAATTTGATGTTCTTTTCAAGTATCAACTTTGTTATTTGTTTTGAGCATTTTAAATGGTTGAAAACAACAACTACATGTGTGGTACCTCTAATGCACCCAAAAATTTTCCAAAATTAATAACAACCTTTTAAATTGCTACAACCTATTGTAATTTGGTTCTAATATTGTTATTTTGCTGTTTTCCTTTTGCATGCATCATGCTAATCCATTATCATCTGTTGATTAGTTGGAAAACAAATAAACTAACCAAATTCCATGGGCTTGTCATATGCAACTCACAGTTGCATATCAGTCCATTTAAATTGTGTTATCATATCAAATAGGTTATTTTGTTGCATCTATTAAATTGTCATGCATCATAGTTGATTGCGCACAATGCCATGTCAATGTTTGTTTACATACCTGTTTTGTTTGTTTGCTTCTTCTCGGTTAGACGACGACTACGTTGAGACCGACGATCCTTACGACACCACTTCTCAGGACCTAGCCCAGTACGATACTGAGCTGCCAGGCAAGTTATCACTCACATGAATCATCGAGTTCCTTTCCACACTTGCTGTTGATACTATCTGTTGTCTACTATTGCTAGCCCTATGTATCGTTGCTTGTTCTCCGAACCCATCACATGATACCTTGAGCCATGATATTGCCAGCATCTCCATACCCATAGCCTTTGCTTGTGCCTTAGTATTATCTAGCCTGCTTAGGGTTGCTTTTACTCGAGTCTGTTGTCGGTTACTACTGTTGCTATCTTATTATCCTGTACCGGGGCTCGTTATTAATCAATCAATCCTGTTAATTGCTAATGGTAATAATAATAACTTGATGATAAGGCACCGGCAGGAGGCCCATGAGTGGTTTTGGAGCCTGCTAGTGTCGACCCTAATAGGAAAAGGGTCTTGTCTACTGATCCATGATGAGCGCACTACCCGCATTTGGGAAGCGAGTATGGGCGCCCCCCTCAACTTGACCTGATTCGCATCTCGTCCAAATCGCCTCATTTAGTTCGTGTTTTCCATTTGCCGCATGCATGTTTTTGCGAGCCCAGCGCAGGGTGGAACTTTCGTAGTCGGCATATAGGGGGACACGGTCTTAGAGTGCTATGATGGTCCATTTTCTTCTGGGCTTGATTAGCCGTGCGCCCAAGGTTCTTTGGGCTTGATGCGAGGAATGGTCGGTTGTGTTGAGTGCCCCGCTTGGTGGGAGGCATCCCATCTGGCGGGATATTCATGAGTGTACGGCCAAATTGGTGCAACCCTGCAGGGATAATCTTCTCGAGAAGCCGTGTTTTCCGCGGTTATGGATTACTTGGTGAAAGTACTGGCTAACAAGTACTCAGGACAACTTCAACATAATGATCAATCATGTTTCACCCAATGATTAATAACATGACTAGTAATAGGTTATTCACACAATAATTTGATTCACCTTATCATAACTGTGTGAGTTATCCTCGGATTGCTTCTTTGGATAAGGGGCGAGATCCAGGATGGGTTTTGGTTGGAGTTATCTTTCAGTTAGTTACAATCCTCGATCTTATCTTGTCTGTTAGCCGGAACTTGTAGTTATATTCTGTAGTTGGTTAGAGCAGCCAGCAGCAACTTTTATATCACCCCTTCTTCCGTTGATCCCAAGCATCTATGCTTGTGTTGACGGGTAACTCCTTGATGAAATGTGAGTCTTGCTTGCCAGTACTTGGATGTACTGACCCCGTTGGGGCTGTGGTTTACGCAGAGTACTACTACGACTACGATGCTTCCCAGGATGGCTACTTTGTGGAGTTCGATGACGCTGCAGACGAGTAGTTAGCTGGACCAGGGCAGGATCCAGACCTTCGTGGATGGGCTTCGTTTTCCTTTATGTTCTCAGGCTTCTTAAGCCATGGATTTGTCTGTACTCAGACCCCTTTGGTTGCTTCCGCTGTTGTAATGGATGATATGTTGGGACATGTGTCCTCTGGATGACTGTATTCGATATTTTCTGCCTTAGTGAAGGCCAGTTGCCCTTATTTCATTCTTTTGTGTCTTAGAGACATTCTGTGTTATCATTCGTACCAAGCTGTTGACGTACCGTGCGTGTTTGATTATGAAGTACGTCGACAGTAGTGCCTTTAGGTTCCTAGCGGATAGTTTACCTCGACGGTGGAAGCAGGGCTTGTGTTGTCGCGCATAAGCGCAGGCCTACCAGGAAGCTGGGACGTGGGAGCAGTTATGCCCCATAATCCAAGCACCTGACTTCCAGTTCGTGCGAGGAGTATCCTCTAGAAACCCAGGGTGCGACAAATGGTATCAGAGCCTGTCTGCCTGTAGGATCCCTTTTTACTGGTCGCAGTTGAGTCTAGAAACTATTTTGTAGCTATATAGGAAAAATGAAACGTGAGAGTAGGAATTCTGCCAGTTTTCTTCTTTCCCCACCCACCCACCCTTTTCTGGTAAGGAAGTGCAACGTGTTTTCTGTTCTCACCTAAACTTTCAAGTTAGGATTTCACGTGTTTTGGGTTATCTGTAGTACCTCAGGACTCTTGGTCTCGTTTTCCCAATGTTGCTTCGATATCATGTTCTTTTCAACATCCTTTTCGTCCGTTCAACCTTGTTGTTGTTTTCCACATCTTTTTTTTCATCTACCGGAGTCTAATCAAACCTTCCAAATAATCTGCAGATGGGTCTCAACTACTATCCGCAGGTGGTTCGTATGACTCGCTGTGAGAGCACCGCCGGTTTTCCGGAGTTGCTGAGAGACATGGTTACCTTTCTGGGGTTCCATTGGGCACCAGAGTACCGGGTCTACGAGCACCAGCGAGAGTGTGACCAGACTTGCTACCGGGCTATCGTCTACATTCTGTCGGATGATGGCAGGAGCATTGCACACCAGTACGAGGCAGTAGGGTCCACAGTGGATATGGCAGTGCAGCAGGCAGCGTACGTGAGTGTCACCGTTCTCCGTGCTGACTACTGGGGGTTTGATAAGTCCAGCTTTCGTCACATCCCCCGTGGTTACATCACGGCAGCAGGAGCTCACTTCACTATCCACCGTGACATGGATACCTACGAGACTGATAGCTCCAGGCTTCAGGTCACTGCCCAGTTTGCTAGTCACAGTGATGCCGTTGCTTCCGCACTTTCTCAGGAGTTAGCCTCAGTCAGGGAGCAGCTCCGCCTTGCTCTCACTCGTCTGGCGACGTACACCACAGACTTTGTTGGAGACGAGCGCTTCGCACGTGTCGTTCAGCCAGCTGGTCTTCCGTTGCCAGATGCTGGAGGTTACGAGCCGATCAGAGGCCCACTTCTCGACCTCGGAGCTGGTTACACTGGGATTCCCCGCTATGGAGCACAGGGATACGACGCTTTCCACTTCACCACACCGAGAGTTGCTCTCAGAGCAGTTCCTATCTACAGGGATCGTCGTGATACTTACTTCCGTGGGATTCCTCCTCACCGTATCTCTCGTCGTACTACTCACCGCCGTCCTGCGTGATGAGCATGGGAGTACCGTTGTATCCATTACTAGCTGTGTCTAGTTTATCCTTTCGTTTTCGAACCATGTTTTTGGTCTGTTGGATATTCTGATGTATTTGAACATGTGATGATGTACCTGTTGGTTATCTATTCATGCGTCGGAATAATCTATCTTTCGGTTACCAAGTCTATCCTTTTCTGTTGTTGTGCTAAAATGAATTTCTGTTCAGGATGCCTCCAACCAGGAACAACCCGCCACCGCCACCACCAATGGGGGAGCTGTTGGCTCAGATGACCCAAGTGGTGACACAGATGGCCCAGATCCAGGCTAACCAGCAACACAACCAGAATGCTCCAAGGGTCACCATCAAGGACTTCCTCAGCTTGGGCCCAAAAGCTTTCGTGGCAACACGTGAGCCCCTGGATGCTGATGACTGGATCCGTGACGTGGCAAGAGCTCTGGAGATAGCTCATGTTGCTGAAGAGGATAAGGTCAAGTACGCCACCTACCTACTGAAGGGTCAGGCAGCTACTTGGTGGGAGAACTACCAGGCCATGAGGGCTGGTTTTCCTATCAACTGGGGATGTTTCAGAGATGCCTTCCTGAAGCACCACATCCCGGATGGTCTCATGGAAAAGATGCGTGAGGAATTCTGCTCTCTCAGACAGGGCAAGCTGGACGTTCTCGGCTACCAGAACGAGTTCAATCGTCTCGCTCGGTACGCTGGTGACGAAGTGTCCACCGAAGCCAAGAAGATGGCGAGGTTCCGCCGAGGTTTTAACCCGGAACTGAAGTACGCTCTCACAAACATCAAGTGCAAGGACTTCGTCGAGCTTGTGAACACCGCGCTCAATGAGGAGAATGGGCGCAAGGCGTTCGAAGAGTCCCGCAAGCACTCGCGTGAGGGTGGTTCCTCCTCCAACATGACCACCCCTCCGCAGAAGCGCCGCATCTGGGTGCCAAATGGTGCTGTCACTCGGGCTCCAAATGCCCAAGCTTCTCCAGGCTTTGGTCCCCGCCCACCCAACCCATCTCAGATGCAGGGTCAGAGGTTCCCGATGGGGCAGCCAAGGCCGGGTCCTTCTCGTGTCGTCACTTGCTACAAGTGCAAGGAGACTGGACATTATGCTGACAAGTGCACTCAGAAGCAGCTACCCCTACCTCCTCGCCCCAACACCAACCAGGCTATGGTTCGTGCTCCTCCGGCTAAAGCCTTCAACTCCAACAATAGGCCTGTCGGGAGGAACGCGAGGGTGAACCATATCAAGGCCGACAAAGCCGAAGAGGCTGCTGACGTCGTTCTCGGTATATTACCCGTAAACTCTATTCCAGCTAAAGTGTTGTTTGATACTGGAGCATCGCATTCGTTTGTGTCAAAGATCTTTGCTACAACGTACAATTTAGCTCTGGTTCCGCTAAGCAATCAAATCTATGTGCACTCTCCGGGAAATAAAATGATTACTTCCAAGATAAGCATGGACAATCAGATCCTAATTGGAGGTCGTGTATTCCTTGCTTCACTCATGTTGCTGGGAAATTCTGACATTGATGTCATTCTGGGTATGGATTGGTTGAAGACCCACAAAGCTAAAATTGACTGTGCTCAAAAGTCAATAACTCTCTCCCACACTTCAGGCCAGATAGTCTATTCTCCATATGGAACAACTTCTGCTCAGCTGTTCAGCCTTGATGCCAAACCCCTTCCGGCAATTGAAAATGTTCCGGTGGTTTGTGAATTCCCTGACGTCTTTCCAGAAGAATTGCCAGGGATGCCTCCGGACAGAGCAGTTGAGTTCGTGATCGAGCTTGAGCCAGGTACTGCTCCAATCTCTAAGCATCCATATAAGATAGCTCCTCCTGAACTGAAATTGTTGAAGGAGCAAATCGATATGTATATGGACAAAGGTTTCATTCAGCCTAGTTCCTCCGCTTGGGGTTGCCCAACTCTGTTTGTTGCCAAGAAGGATCAAACTAAGAGACTCGTGGTTGACTATCGTCCTCTCAACGAGAAAACCATCAAGAACAAGTATCCACTTCCTCGTATCGATGATCTTTTTGATCAACTTGCTGGAGCCTCAATATTCTCAAAATTGGACTTGAGGATGGGTTACCATCAGATAAAAATCAGAAAGGAAGATATTCCTAAGACGGCTTTCACCACTAGGTACGGTCTATATGAATACACCGTCATGTCCTTTGGCCTCACCAATGCACCGGCGACGTTCTCAAGACTCATGAATTCTGTCTTCCATGAATACCTCGACAAGTTCGTTGTGGTATATCTTGATGACATTCTAGTCTACTCAAAATCCGAGGAAGAGCATGGAGAACACCTTCGTCTCACTCTCATGAAACTTCGCGAGCATCGTTTGTATGCCAAGTTTTCCAAATGTGAGTTCTGGATTCCAGAAGTTGCATATCTTGGTCATATCATCTCTGCCAAAGGCATTGCCATTGATCCTGAAAAGGTTAAGGCAATTGTTGATTGGAAACCCCCTAAGACGGTGAAACAAGTTAGAAGCTTTCTTGGCTTGGCTAGCTATTGCCGTCGTTTCGTCCAAAACTTTTCCAAGATTGCTAAACCTCTCACTGATCTCACAAAGAAGGACAAAAAGTTCGTTTGGACTCCACAATGTGATGAGAGTTTCAACCTCCTGAAGACTAAACTCACTTCCACACCTGTTCTAGTTGGCCCCGACACCACCAAACCTTTCCAGATATTCTGTGATGCATCTCTCCAAGGCCTAGGAGCAGTTCTTATGCAAGAACGTCAAGTTGTGGCTTATGCTTCACGTCAGTTGAACCCACATGAGCAAAACTATCCCACTCATGATCTTGAACTTGCAGCAGTTGTGTTTGCCCTCAAGAAATGGAGACAATACTTGTTGGGTAACAAAACTGAAATCTTTTCCGATCACAAGAGTCTGAAATACATCTTCACTCAGCCAGATCTGAACCTCAGGCAAAGGAGATGGATTGAGAAGATTAAAGACTTTGATCTCACCATTTATTACACTCCAGGCAAGGCTAATGTTATGGCCGATGCTCTCAGTCGTAAATCCTATTGCAATAATCTCATGATCATGAAAAGCCAACCTCCACTTCATGAAGAATTCCAGAAGCTGAACCTTGGTCTTGTTCCTGAAGGATACCTTGCTAGCTTGACAGCCAGTCCAACTCTTGAGGACAAGATTCGTTCTGAACAACTTCGTGATATTGAAATCAAGAAGATTGTGGATCACATCAAGGAGGGCAATGATAAGTTCAAGTCCTTCTCAATTGATGACAAGGGAACTGTGTTCTTCGAAGGACGCATTGCAGTCCCTCAGATTCAAAGTCTCAAGGATATCATTCTCAAGGAGGCTCATGAAACTCCTCTATCCATTCACCCTGGAAGTACAAAGATGTACCAGGATCTCAAGACTCTGTATTGGTGGCCTGGCATGAAACGTGAAATTGCTCAATACGTTTCTGAATGCGACGTTTGTCAACGTGTTAAGGCAGTCCATCAGAAGACAGCAGGTCTACTCCAACCTCTGAAAATTCCTGAGTGGAAGTGGGACATGATTGAAATGGACTTCGTTACTGGGTTTCCAAAGTCCAAAAAGGGCAACGATGCAATCTTCGTTGTTATTGATCGTCTCACTAAGGTTGCTCACTTCTATGCTGTAAAGGAAACTATCTCAGCTAGCCAGTTAGCAGAGCTCTACACAGCAAAGGTTGTTCCCCTTCATGGTGTTCCATTGGAAATAAGCTCAGACCGTGGAAGTATTTTCACTTCTCATTTCTGGAAAAGCTTTCAAGAAGCATTGGGCACTAAACTTCTGTTCAGCACAGCTTACCACCCTCAGTCTCAGGGGCAAGTCGAAAGAGTCAATCAGATTCTCGAGGATATGCTCAGAGCATGTGGTCTCTCCTTTGGCATGAAATGGGAGGATTGCCTTCCATATGCTGAATTCTCCTACAACAACAGCTACCAGGCAAGCCTAGGCATGGCACCATTTGAGGCACTGTATGGTCGCAGATGCAGGAGTCCAATCAATTGGTCTGGAGCTGGTGAACGTTCACTTTTAGGCCCTGACATTGTTAAGGAAGCCGAGGAGAAAGTTCGTATCATTCGTGACAATCTCAGGATTGCTCAGTCTCGTCAGAAGAGCTATTATGATAGCAAGCACAGGGATATGGTCTATGCACCTGGTGATAAGGCATATCTCCGTGTAACTCCCCTCAGAGGCACTCATCGTTTTGGTGTGAAAGGAAAGCTTGCACCAAGATACATTGGCCCTTTCAACATCCTCTCAAGACGTGCAGAGAATGCTTATCGTCTTGAACTTCCAGAAAAACTATCCAAAGTGCACGATGTTTTCCACGTGTCACAACTCAAGAAGTGTTTCAAAGATCCAGATCGTGCAGTTGATCATGATTCCATTGAGCTGCAAGATGATCTGTCTTATGAGGAGCACCCTATTCGTATTCTCGATGAGACCGAGCGTAAGACTCGCAACAAGAGCACCAAGTTCTTGAAAGTCCAATGGTCGCATCATTCTGATAAAGAGGCAACGTGGGAGACCGAAGAGGATCTTCGCAAGAAGTATCCGGACCTGTTCAATTCTCAGTAGGGAATCTCGGGGCGCGATTCCTTCAAGGGGGGGCGTTTTGTAACATCCAAGTATGAAAACAATCCTTAGAATGTTTGATTCCTTGTTTTATTTCAAGCAATGCATCATGGCATCATGTTTATTTATTGTTTGCATTTGTTTCTATCTGTTTTATCTTGTTTTCACAACTCAAATTCAAATCTTTTTCAAATATTGCTTTCATACTTGCTATGTTACAACTTTGGAATAAAAATAACAACTAAAAACAACCATGTTATTCCTTTTCTCACTTATTAAATTGTTGCTTTAAATCCAACCAATTTTTCAATCATTTATTCTCAAATCACCTTTTAAATTTCAACCAAGTTTCAAATCAGTACTTGTTTTGAATCCATCAATTTCACCACACTTTGAAATTCTAAAATCATTTGTTTTAATCTAGGGATAACCCTATTCAAATGGTTATATTCAATAAATCAATTTAATATGAAAATACCCCAAATTTGGTTTCAAACACTAACTATGATTTTAAAATTTCATTTTTGAAAACCAAGTTGATAATGTGGTTCCTATTTAACTAAAAAGCTTAACCTATTTTTTCTAAATTTTTCCTCAAATAAAACCTTAACAATCTTGTTCCAAAAGCAAGTACAAAAAAAAATAAAAACAGAAAAGAATAAAAACTAACTAAACCTAGCGCGCGCGCAGCAGATAGCTTGGCCCAAGCCCACCTAATCCCTAGCGCGCGCTACCCAGCCCACTCTCTCCCCCACTTACCGTTTCGGCTGCGTCAAGATGCGTGCCGCCCTTCTAATCGCCTTCTTCTCGCGGTACGGCGCGAAATCGGCCGGTGCCACCGCGGCACCGCGCGCGACGCCGGCGGCCGTACCCTCGCGCCGCGCCTATAAAGCCTCCTAGGCACCTGGGAGCAACCCTAGGTCGCTAGGGTTCCGCGCTCACCTCTCCGCGCCGCCATCCTCTCGCTCTGTCGTTCCCCTCTCTCCACCTCTGAATCTCACCGCCGCCGCGCTTCTGAATCCGGCGATGGCGCCGCCACCTCTCTCCTCCACCTAGCCTCTAGCCTGCTGGAATCAAACCGCCAACCTTCCCTCTTCGTTTTGGACACGGGATCGCCAACGGTAAGCCTCTGTAACGCCGCCGCGATCCTCGCCCTTCTCCGGCCACCGTGGCGCCATGTTACTGAATCCGAGGTCCTCGCCTCCGTTGCAGGGCCCCTCGTCGTCAATCGCTTGCTGGAATCGCTTCCCCGCGTCTTCCTCTACGCGTTGAACACCAGAGCACACGAGGAGAAGCCCCACAGCCACGCCGCCGTCCTCTTCCCCTCCGACGTCGTCTCCGTCAGCAAGACGTCACCGTCGATCAACCCCACGGTGAGCTCCACCCTTCTCTCCCTCTGTTGCTCTCTGTGCGTGTCCACTGCTTCCAGCACGCACGCGAACGTTCTGATCATCCAGCACAAACACCGCAGCGCCGCCGTGCACGTTCACCTCGCCGCCGGTAGCTCTGTCGAGTTTCAGTCGGGCGCGTTTCAGTTAAAAGTTCAGTAACGCTTACTGAACCATATCCTCGTTGCGCATCGTATACTGTCAAACAACGCGCAGCAGCGCAGCTGGTACAGCGCACGCGCAGCGAGCGAGAGGTGCAGGGCTCGAGCCCTGCCCTCGCGGGATTAAATCCCGTCTTTTTTTCGACGCGGTGCTGACAGGGTGGCCCCCCCTGTCAGCCTCTCCTCTGCCACGCCAGCGTGCTGGCCCCGCAGGCCCACAGGGCAGTGCCTGCGGGTATGTTTCCAGCGCGTATCAAAAGTAATACAAGAAATCTGTTTTAAATTTCTATTTCATTTTTAAATAACAGAATAATCAATAAACTTCAAAATCCAATAACTTTTAATCTGTTAATCCAATAAATAAAAGTTGTATATGAATTCTGATCTAAATTTCCTAAACTTTTCAAATATGCAATTTGTGTTCTGTTTTGAAATTTCAAAATTCAATTTAAATTCAAATCTAAATAATTCAAATGCAATTTGAAATAATTCATAACTAATTCATACTGGTTTCAAATAATTCAACTAAAATATGTTTTTCACACCTTTTTGAATGCTCTATTCAAATATAAATTTTGTTTTCTGGTTTGAACAATTTAAATTGCCTAAACTATTTAATCTTGTTTAATTCAATTAAAAATTGTTTAATTTTGTTTAATTCATAACTAAATAATCCAAAGTCTAATTTCAAATTGTGAAACATGTAATCCAACCAGAATTTGATGTTCTTTTCAAGTATCAACTTTGTTATTTGTTTTGAGCATTTTAAATGGTTGAAAACAACAACTACATGTGTGGTACCTCTAATGCACCCAAAAATTTTCCAAAATTAATAACAACCTTTTAAATTGCTACAACCTATTGTAATTTGGTTCTAATATTGTTATTTTGCTGTTTTCCTTTTGCATGCATCATGCTAATCCATTATCATCTGTTGATTAGTTGGAAAACAAATAAACTAACCAAATTCCATGGGCTTGTCATATGCAACTCACAGTTGCATATCAGTCCATTTAAATTGTGTTATCATATCAAATAGGTTATTTTGTTGCATCTATTAAATTGTCATGCATCATAGTTGATTGCGCACAATGCCATGTCAATGTTTGTTTACATACCTGTTTTGTTTGTTTGCTTCTTCTCGGTTAGACGACGACTACGTTGAGACCGACGATCCTTACGACACCACTTCTCAGGACCTAGCCCAGTACGATACTGAGCTGCCAGGCAAGTTATCACTCACATGAATCATCGAGTTCCTTTCCACACTTGCTGTTGATACTATCTGTTGTCTACTATTGCTAGCCCTATGTATCGTTGCTTGTTCTCCGAACCCATCACATGATACCTTGAGCCATGATATTGCCAGCATCTCCATACCCATAGCCTTTGCTTGTGCCTTAGTATTATCTAGCCTGCTTAGGGTTGCTTTTACTCGAGTCTGTTGTCGGTTACTACTGTTGCTATCTTATTATCCTGTACCGGGGCTCGTTATTAATCAATCAATCCTGTTAATTGCTAATGGTAATAATAATAACTTGATGATAAGGCACCGGCAGGAGGCCCATGAGTGGTTTTGGAGCCTGCTAGTGTCGACCCTAATAGGAAAAGGGTCTTGTCTACTGATCCATGATGAGCGCACTACCCGCATTTGGGAAGCGAGTATGGGCGCCCCCCTCAACTTGACCTGATTCGCATCTCGTCCAAATCGCCTCATTTAGTTCGTGTTTTCCATTTGCCGCATGCATGTTTTTGCGAGCCCAGCGCAGGGTGGAACTTTCGTAGTCGGCATATAGGGGGACACGGTCTTAGAGTGCTATGATGGTCCATTTTCTTCTGGGCTTGATTAGCCGTGCGCCCAAGGTTCTTTGGGCTTGATGCGAGGAATGGTCGGTTGTGTTGAGTGCCCCGCTTGGTGGGAGGCATCCCATCTGGCGGGATATTCATGAGTGTACGGCCAAATTGGTGCAACCCTGCAGGGATAATCTTCTCGAGAAGCCGTGTTTTCCGCGGTTATGGATTACTTGGTGAAAGTACTGGCTAACAAGTACTCAGGACAACTTCAACATAATGATCAATCATGTTTCACCCAATGATTAATAACATGACTAGTAATAGGTTATTCACACAATAATTTGATTCACCTTATCATAACTGTGTGAGTTATCCTCGGATTGCTTCTTTGGATAAGGGGCGAGATCCAGGATGGGTTTTGGTTGGAGTTATCTTTCAGTTAGTTACAATCCTCGATCTTATCTTGTCTGTTAGCCGGAACTTGTAGTTATATTCTGTAGTTGGTTAGAGCAGCCAGCAGCAACTTTTATATCACCCCTTCTTCCGTTGATCCCAAGCATCTATGCTTGTGTTGACGGGTAACTCCTTGATGAAATGTGAGTCTTGCTTGCCAGTACTTGGATGTACTGACCCCGTTGGGGCTGTGGTTTACGCAGAGTACTACTACGACTACGATGCTTCCCAGGATGGCTACTTTGTGGAGTTCGATGACGCTGCAGACGAGTAGTTAGCTGGACCAGGGCAGGATCCAGACCTTCGTGGATGGGCTTCGTTTTCCTTTATGTTCTCAGGCTTCTTAAGCCATGGATTTGTCTGTACTCAGACCCCTTTGGTTGCTTCCGCTGTTGTAATGGATGATATGTTGGGACATGTGTCCTCTGGATGACTGTATTCGATATTTTCTGCCTTAGTGAAGGCCAGTTGCCCTTATTTCATTCTTTTGTGTCTTAGAGACATTCTGTGTTATCATTCGTACCAAGCTGTTGACGTACCGTGCGTGTTTGATTATGAAGTACGTCGACAGTAGTGCCTTTAGGTTCCTAGCGGATAGTTTACCTCGACGGTGGAAGCAGGGCTTGTGTTGTCGCGCATAAGCGCAGGCCTACCAGGAAGCTGGGACGTGGGAGCAGTTATGCCCCATAATCCAAGCACCTGACTTCCAGTTCGTGCGAGGAGTATCCTCTAGAAACCCAGGGTGCGACATGGACGAGATGTGAATCGAATCAAATTGAGGGGGGCGCCCATACACGCTTCCCACATGCGGTTAGTGCGCTCATCATGGATCGGTAGACAAGACCCTTTTCCTAATTAGGGTCGACACTAGCAGGCCTCAAAACCACGTCGGGCCTCCTGCCGGTGCCTTATCATCAAATTATTATTACCCATAGCATTAACAGGTTGATTGTTTAAACACCGAGCCCATAGAACATAAATAAGATAGAGTAAAAGAAGTAACGGACAGCAGACTCGAGCACAAGCAACCCTAAGCATGCTAGGTAAGACTAAGGCAACAAACAAGGGGTTATAGGTGTGGAGGTGAGGCAATATCAGGGTTATATGATAACATGTGATAGGATCGGGACACAAGCAACGATTCATAAGGCTAGCAGAAATAGACAATGGATAGTATCGGTAACCAGTGTGGAAAGGAACACAATGGTTCATGTGAGTGAATACTTGCCTGCAAGCTCAGCAGCCTGGTACTGAGCTAACTCCTCTGAAGTGGTGTCGTAAACCTCGTCTGTCTCAACGTCGTCGTCTAATCGAGAAAAAGCAAAACAAACAACGAAGAGGGACGGGCAATCAATAACATGGCATAGTGCACAAACATGGGATGATGCATGGCAATTTAATTGGTGCATCAAAGGTAAGCTAATTGACAAGGTAACATGTTTAAATGGACCCATATGCAATTTGGATTGCATATGGAAGCCCATGAGTTAAGATTGAAACAAATGGTCTACAATTTATTACCATGTGGAAGTTGATTAGCATGATGCATGCATGATGAAAACAAAAACAAAAAACAATGGATTCAATTTGATATGTTGTTTACCAAGTTTGGAAAATTATTTATTAAGTTATGAAAATTGGCTTCTTAAAGTAGTTACACAAGCATTGGTTGTTTTCATCAAGTTTAATTGCTCAAAACAGATAACAAAGTTAATATTTGAATAGAGCACAAAATTTTAGGTGGATTACATGTTTCAATTATTGAAAAAGGAATTACAATGATTTAATTATGAATTAAACAAGTTTAAACAAGATTTAAATGAAATTAATTCAAGTGTGGATATTATTTGAATTTTATTTGTTCAAAACATTAAACCAAATTCATATTTGAAAAGTTTATAACTTTCTGGTTTGAAAACATATTTTATAAGTTCAAAAAATAATTTAATTTGAGCAAGTTATGAATTTAGCAAATTTAAATGATTTAAACAAGGTTTAAATTATTTAAGCAAATTTAATTATTCAAAACATGAAACAAAATTTATATTTGAAAAGGTGGTTTAATTTAGCATGGAAAACATATTTTACTTGTGTTATTTGAATTAAGTTTGAATTAGTTATGCATTTAAACAAATTTAAAAGGAGTTGTTTGAATTTGAAATTTGAAATGTTCAAAACATAATACAAATGTGTTAAATAGGTAGAGAATTTAATTTGGTACAGCAAACATATTTTATTTGCATTATTTGGATTTAGAAATTAAAAGTTATTATTTTTAAAATTAGGGACCAATCTGTAAAAGAAAGGATTGATTTAAAAAGAAAAGGCCAGAAACCTTTTCTACCTCGTAGTGGCCCAGCCCAAGCCACTGACGAGGGGGCCCTGGCCAATGTGGCCCGCGTGTGTGCGCGCGTGGCAGCACAGGCCACTAGCAGGTGGGCCTCCTGCCTGCCCGCGTGGCAAACAAAAAGGTGGGTTAATTCGCGCGGGCGGGGGTTCGAACCCGCGCCGCGGACGAGCGTGCTGTCACATCCCAATTTTGGAATACCTGAAAACACAGTTGTTTTGCTAATTGTTTGACAATTAAACTTTGGTTGTATTTGTTTGAGTGCAACTAAACAAACTAATTATAAAATCTTACATGGCTAAGAAATTGAAAACAAAATACTCAACATATTGTTCCAATGACCTTGGCAATATTTTCTAAAGTAAATATTGATCAAAGAGCTTTCCAAAACTATCTTAGGAATCTCATACTGGTTGAATATTATTCCAAGGCCTAATTTAAGAAAGAGGAAACACTTAATAAAATTTCCCTAAAGGATTATCAGAAAAAGAGGCATTCTTAAATGCTTCACCAAAATATTATCAAATGTTTTTTCCAACCTTACAAGCTTAAAAAAAAAAGTATTGGATAGCATTGACTTTCTATCTCTAGTCACATAAATATTTTGGCAAATCATTGTTAAAGAAAAGCCAATTGCTTTATTAAATTGAATTTCCAATATTTCCAGAAACAAAAAACTCAAACAAGTTACTATTGGAAACTTTCTTCAAATGAGCTGAAATTAATACCATTGCTTCCTTATATCAAAAAAAGAACACACACAAGAGGATACCAAAATTTGAATCCATTAAAGTCATGAAAACATGGTTTTTCTCCACAGCAACAATTGGAATTTTGAACAAGTTTGTTCTACAAACTTTTTCCAAATGCCATGAAATAAATACCACATGCTCTATAGCATAAATAAGGACGAAAATCAAAAGGGCACAAGTTTTTGAATGGTTTAAGTTGCCAAAAACCCCTGATTGCTTGACAGCACCTTTTTGAAATTTGAACAAGTTTGTTCTATGAAGTAACTCAAAATGACTTGAATTTTCTACCACATAAGGAACACATCAAATAAGGAATGTGTGCTGAAAAATATCATTTTTGGAAACTCCTAAGTTGTCAAATAAATTCAATGTCCATTTATGTAAGAAATCAAATTTGAAAAAATTTGAATTATCAAGTTTATCTAATTGAGCCAATTTTCACATATGTTGTGCATCTCAACTAATAAGAATTTTGGGCAAAAGGAATTTAAATTTTGACTTTGTTTGCTTAGTGAAAATCACATTTTTCAGAGAAGGAAAAGAGAGAAAAGGATGTACTTGTAAATACCCAGGGACCTACATGCAATCCGAGTCATCTTCTACCTCTAGCCTCTCTGTAAGATACAGAAGCCCTAGGCCATGCCTTCGATTGGAAGCAACTCGAGGAGGATAAGGAGGCCCCCTTGTGCTGTGTCTCCCACATGCTCTCTCTCTCCCCCCCCCCTCGAACTCTCTCTCTCTTTGCTCAGAACATATCCAAAACGAAACCCTATTTTAGCTCGCCGTCGATTCGACCAAATGTGAGCTCACCGGCGGCAACCGAGTGGCCCATCCTCTCCGACTCGTCATGGTTGTACTCGGTGTGAAGGTAATCGAGGCGAAACGCAGCGTGGTGCCCGCGCCTTCAGGAGAAATAGCGAGCATATCTGCACCATAAGGATTTTGTGATTCGAACAAACTGTGAAAGTGATACGTCCATTTTGCAGCACTATTTTATATGTTAATTCTTCCTTATTCATTGATATTTTCCATATTAGAGCACTATACTTATGTTATTTCGTTGTTTTGTGTGTGTTTTAAAGTTTTACAGAATTATTTATCAGAATCAGAATTCAGCTAGAAAAGGAACCTTTTGAAATCCTTTACTGTTGGTTATATGTTTGGGAATGTCTTCTCCACCACTGTTGTGGTAGAGATAAGTTCCTCACCTACTGAATATTTCCCTTTTGAAATACCTATTAGAATTGTTGATCGTGTCATGGATAAATTTATGTGGGTGATGGAACTGTCCATCCTGGTGAGCACTTGCTTTATATTAAAAAAATATGTGAGTTGTTTAAGATTGCAGGTTTCCCAAGAGATTTAATCATGAGGAAATTATTTTCTATATCACTAATAGAAAGAGCATGGTAATGGTATAGGTTATTGGATGATTCACGTTTGTTGGATTTGAAGGAGCTTACATCTCTCTTTTATTTCAAATTTTATCCTCTTCATGAAATACATCAAGATCGAAATTTTATTTATAATTTTGGCCTCGTGATGGATAAAGTATTGATGAATCTTGGGGGAGGCTGAAAACATTAATGCTTAAATACGCCAATCATAAGCTTCCCAATGAGATTTTTATTAATAATTTTTATGCAAGGGTTTCATGTCATGATAAGGACCTTCTTGATGGCTCTTCTACTGGTTCCTTCACGAACAAGAATATTGATGATAAATGGGGTCTTATTGAGAGAATTCACCTAATACTGAAGATTGGGAGATGGACAAAGGTTAAGATCGAGGTATAAACTACGAATATGATTGCATTAAATCTTTTGATGAAACTGAAAATTTTAATATGCTTAGTACTAAATATGGGCTCGATTCTCAAGTAATTGTTGAAATTTGCAAAACCTTTGCCTCTCATGTTAGTATTCCTAAAGTGAAGTGGGACAAGTATCATGAACCTTATAAGGATGACATTAAAGAGAAACAATTCTCTAGTAGTCAAATACTTGTTAACACTGTTGATCATGTTTTACCTACTGTTCACTTTGAGAAACCGCCTTTTCCTGTTAGAGTAGAAGAATATTATTTTTCCAATAACATTGTGAACAAAAGTTGTTAGAATATAAATGAACCTGAAGATCAAATAATTGTGGAACCCACGTTTTCCATGGTTAAAGATTTTGTTGCTGAAAATATTGATGGATGTGATTTTTTTTAGGCTGTCTCTAACCTAGTGGCACCTAATAAGCATCATAGACATCTTCTTGGCACACCTGTTGTTTCTGCGAAAATAGGTGAACATAATTATTATGGACTTTGCGGTTTAGGATTAAGTGCAAGTGGGCTTGGAGATGTTTAAGATTGCTTTGATCTTTTCTGGGTGTACTTCTATTCCTCTGTGAGAAACGATGAAACCCAGAAGTTTTCCTGAGGGAACCCCGAATACGCACTTTAATGGATTTAACTTCATCTTATAAGTGCGCAAATTTTCGAAGGTTTCTCGCAAATCTTCAAGGAGTGTGTCTTTTTCCTTGGAAACGACAGCAATGTCGTCCACTTAAACATGGACATTTTTGCCAATCTGACTATGCAAACATCGTTGCATGCAGCGCTGTTAGGCTGCACCTGCGTTCTTCAAGCTGAATGGCATGGTTATGTAATAGTACGTCCCATATGGGGTTATGAAGGAGGTTTTGATTTGATCTTCTTCCTTCATGCGTATTTGATGATACCCGGAATATGCATCCAAAAAGCATAAAAACTCAGAGCCTGCAGTGGCGTCTATTATTTGATCAATTCGCGGTAACGCAAACCTATCTTTTGGACACAATTTATTTAAGCCAGTATAATCTATACACATCCTAAGGGCAGTACTGTCTTTCTTCGGGACTAATACTGGATTTGCTGACCATTCAGTATGTGTAACTTTCCGGATAAAATCTGCTGCCAAAAGCCGGATAATCTCCTTGCCAATAGCATTTCGTCTTCTTCCGTCAAATCGACGGAGACCTTGTTTGACGGGTTTAGTTCCTAGAATCACCTTAAATTGATGCTCAGCAAGTTCCGTGGGTACGCCTGGAATGTCCGCTGGACACCATGCGAAGATGTCCCAGTTCTCACGGAGGAATTGATGAGCTCGCTTTCCTATTTGTCGTTCTTCCTAGTTCCTACTACGACAAACTTTGTCGGATCTTTAGGATCTAGTATTACCTGTCTTGTATTCTCGGAAGCTTTGAAGCTATCTGCAGGCTTTCGGCTTTCTTTTCCTGCCGGCATTTCTGTCGGCGATACCTCTTTGGCCAGCTCCTTCAATTCTTCCTTTGTTATCACTTTCTCAGCGCAAAGGGAGTTTTCTTTTTCTAGCTCGTTTGCCAACTTGAAGTCTCCTGTTATGGTGGTTACTCCTCCTTTGGGCCCTGGCATCTTCAGCTTGTTATAAATATAACATGACCTTGCCATGAATTTGGCGAAAGCTGGACGTCCGAGTATTGCGTGATACACGCTTTCGAACGCCACAACTTCGAAGGATACTTTTTCCTGACGGAAGTGATCTTTTTCTCCGAAGGTGAGATCTAGCGAAATTTTCTCCTAGGGATCGTGCTTGTCTCCAGGGACAATGCCATGAAAACGTATGTTGTTGTGATTGAGCTGAGTCTCGGAAATTTGCAGATGCTTCAGTGTATCCAGGTACATTATGTTAATGTTGGATCCTCCATCCATCAGCACTCTTTTTATCCTAGTGTTCTGGACAATAGGGCTTACGACAAGATCTTGCGTGCCGGGTTCAGGGATGTTTCCGTGATGATCAGACTGATCCCAGGTAATTGGTGTATTTGAGTACTTCAAGAATTTCGGGGTTGCAGGAAAACCGCGTTTATTTCTCGGAGCGTTCTCTTTGCCACCTTTGCTGAGGGAGTTGCCAGGAAAGTTAGGTTACACTCTCCATCAACTCTCGGAAACTTGGCCTCGCCTTTTCGCTGTTATTCCTGGATTTTTTCGTCAGTGTCCGATTCACTATCTTCTTTTTCAGCTTCTGGCTTTTGCTTGGAAAATTTCCTCTTGGAATTCTTCCCTTTGTTTCCGGATCCTCCACTGCCTTTCATATGCTTGTTCATCCGGCATTGTGCGTTAGTATGGGTGGGTTTCCCGAATTGCGAGTGGTGGACGCAGTTTTCCGACTTTATCTTTTCCCACTCTTCCTTGGTGTAATTTATCGGTTCTGTACTGCGCCCTTTCCACCTGTTCCCATTTGCTCTTCCAAAGGCTATGTTAATTTCTTTGGGTTTTTGTGTTTCATCTGGAGTTCCTTTCTTCTCAGGGCGAGGGGTCTTTTTGGCCTGGATCAGGGTATCGATATTTCCTCCTCTCGCTCTGATGTCGTCTTTGGCCGCTGCATGCTCATTGGCGGTTGTAAGCATAGATCCGAGATCTTTGTGCTTTTTGGAACCGATCATGAACGGTACAAGTCCGGGTTTTAAGCCATTGACAAAAGCATGCATTTCTTGAACGCCAGTTACTCCAGAGCAACTATTCTTCATTGCCGTCCATCTTGAGATGAAATCCACGTATGGTTCGTCTTCAAATTGGGTGCAACGGTTTAGCTGATTGATGTTGTTCGGGCGCTTATAGGTTCCCCGAAAATGCTGAGTAAATACTCTAGCCATGTCATCCCAGCTATCGACAGTTCTGGAGGGTAGTCCATTGATCCAGTCTCTGGCTCCATCCAGTAACACTAGGGGGAGAAACTTTACAGCTTCCAGGTCTGTCCCATTGTTAATTGGGACGGCTGTGTAATAGTCTGAAAGCCAGCTATCCGGATTTGTGCTACCGGTGTATTTTTGGTACGTTGGACCAACTTTGGTGAAGCCAGAATGCAGAGTTATCCTATCCGTGAATCACTTAGGTCCGAATTATAAATCATCTCTTTCCGCTCTATCCATGTGTGCGGAGTATCTGCCGGCTGAATGGACAGAAGGGTCTGCTCCTTTCTTTTCCATTGTGGCGCGAACGCACTTTTTCGGGATCCTCTCTATTTCTTCCGTGATCATGCCCTTTGGGATAAGGTGGAGTTCTGCTCCCGTGTCTTTCCTTATTCCTGGGGGGCGTCCGGGATCTCTCACGCCTGTGAGGTATATCCTATTTTCCTGCATTTTCAGGAGGGCGTCTCGGAGGCGGCATTGCTTTTCCGTCTTTCCGGTTCTTTTCCTCCCGATCACGGGGATAAATTCCATCTTCCGGGAGATGGGATCCGCTTACGGACGCCTCATCCTTATTGTCGGGTTTGTTCTTGTCCTTTCTCGGATCTGATTTTTTCTCTTTCGAATTGTTTGAATCTCCAGGTTCTTCCGGTCCAGGTGCTCTAGTGGCGCATGTAGCTGTTTTGCATAGGACGGAGTCGTCGTGCAACTTCCCTGATCGCTGCTGCCCCAGCTGTTGTTTTTGAAATGCGTTTCCTAGGAAAGCATACACCCCTTGAAGTTTTTCACCATTGGAGTACATATCGTTGTTGAGGATGGCGAATGCTGCTTCCGCGTTCTGCTACGGTTTTGTATATTGGCTCGCCTCTGGCATCTTTGTCGTTTACTTGCTTTTGCCAAGATGGGTTATGAAACCTTTCTTTTGGCGGCAGTACTTCCGGTCTTGCGATTCTGGGTAACCTTGTAGGTTTAATGCCAGATCTATTCTTTCTCTCGTATTCCTCAATTTCTTCCTTCATGACCTTGATGTCATCCTGGGTTTTTTGGAGGAGTTCTCGAGTTCGAAATAGATGTTGCTTCTGCCTCTGGAGATCTCGTCTCCGGGCTTCTAGCACTTCAGGGGGCTCGTGAGGTCCCACTGGTGTTTGGAGTAACTCATGTTCGTCCTGTTCTGTCATTGGCGGAACAAGGGTTTCCTTTGTTTTCTTCTCCGCAGGTTTTACTCCGCTTGCATCTCCTACTTCCATGATTTAATTGGCTGGATCAGCCGATTTCTTCTTCCGGAGTTTATACTGGAGTTTTGTAGCGGCTTTGTGATTCTTCTTGGAAGAGGGAGGTTTCTTGCTGGGTTCTTCCTCTGTCAATTCTTTGACATCAGGGTATGTTGGAGAAGTTTCTCCTTCTTCTCTCTCTTCCTCTGGCGGAGGAGTTCTAGGGCTTTCCTAGCTGTCGGCATCCGTGTTTTCAGCCGGTTTTGCCATCAGTACCTCACGGAATCCCTCTTGAAGAGATTTAACCTTTCTTTCGAAAGCGTCCTCGTCTTCATCTTCGGAATCAAAATTGTCTGATCCGGTTTCTGATTCCAATCTCGCCTCAATGGCGGCTAACACGGAATCAGCTTCCGAGTTCGTCGTCATGTTGACGAATGTCGGATCGTCCACCTCTGTTGTGGGATTGTTTTTTCTGCCTCTTGCACGGGATTGCTTTCATCCGTGTTTTCGGCGATCTCGGATTGCACCATGCCGATAAAGTGTGATTCACTTGTATGTCGGCGATCTGAGAAAAACCCGGCATCATAGTCGTCTTCGACTGGGTATAGGGCGGGTGGGATAAATTTACTTACGCCGCAGAATCCCATTGCCTCTGCAGTTAATCCGATAAAGATGTTTGCATATCCAATCGGTAACACGTCGGCACTTACGAGATGATTCCGCGCCTGCATGTATGATCCATTGTCGAGGAAGCGCCCGACGTCGTTGTCGAATTCCAAGCTTACGACAGTTATGGTACTGTCGATTCCGCCAAGTATCCCCGATCGAAACTTAACGCATGACGTCGCCGGCCCCACGGTGGGCGCCAACTGTCGAGACATCGTAGTAGAATTCATAGACGGGGGTGCCATGAGACTACCGATAGAGAAGTGGGGGGCTGTGATTGTATGATGGATAATGACACAGGGTTTTACCCAGGTTAGGTCACGCAGTAATGCAGCATTCCTACTCCTGCAATCTCACTATTCAGGACTAAAGCCTGGGAATACAGAGTACAATGTGAGGTTTATTAGCTACTCGTCAAGGATCCACCTCTCGGCGAGTTGGCCTTTAGCTTCTTGTCTATCAATCTTATCTCCCGTCCGGCTTTATATAATAGCCGGGTTAGGGCATACAGAGAAGGAAACCTAGAAGACTACGGTATGTGCTAACTTGGAAAGTAAGGAATCCGCCTTCTACTCCAAGCCGTATCACGTGGGCCATGATCCGGGTTCTTCTAGAATCCGGCTTCCGTGCGTCAGCTTCCTGGGCCTCCCAATGGACCGTGGCCCACTACTATTTAGGCCACCCTGGTAATACGGCACTTTAGACCACCATCTGATATACCCCTAGTTGGTATATATCCGACAAGTGCCATAACTTTTTCTCTTTATTGAGAAATAATGAATGAAATTGCTCTGTGTGAAATTGAAGATATTGATGTTACTATTCAGCTTGCTAATATGAAGACCACTTCACCAGTAGGTATTGTAAGAGATCTTGAAGTTCTTTGTGGTAAGGTAAAATACCTCGCTTTATTTTTTATAATTGGTTGAGTTGAAGATAAAGTTTGTCCTACTATATTTGGTAGACCTTTCCTTAATACCTATGGTGTTGTTATTGATTGTAAGAAATAGAAAGTGTCTGGCAAATTTGGTGATGACCACTATGAATTTAATTTTAGTAAGATTGTTAGACAACATCATGATAACGACTTACCTAATGAAGATCTAGTTATTGAAAGAATTTCCTCAATTGCTATTCCACCTGATGATCCTTTGCGGCAATTCATGGAAGAACATGAGAATAATATGTATATGTAGGAAAGAAATGAATTGGAGGATATTTTCCTTGATCAAACTTCTATTATAAAGAACAATTTGCATTTAGAATCTTTAGGGTCACCTATACCATCTAAAGGAGACCCACTGTTTGAACTTAAAGTTCTTTCTGACACACTTAAATATGCTTATTTGGATCAAAAGAATATATGTCCTGTTATTGTCAATTCTAACCTTTGATATTACGAAGAAGAACATTTACTAGAAACATTCTGGAAGCACCACAAAGCTATTGTTATACTTCAGATGATCTTAAAGGCATTAGTCATATTCTATGTCAGTATACAGTTAATTTTGAGCCTGTTGCCAAGCATGTGGTTGATCATCAACGCCGATTAAATCCAAAGATGAAAGAAATGGAGAGAAGTAAGATATTAAAGCTTCTCGAAGAAGGTATGATTTACCTTCTTGCTGATAGTAGATGGGTTAGTCCTGTCCATTATGTTCCCAAAAAAGGAGGTATGACTGTTGTTGCCAATTATAAAAATGAACTTATCCCTCAAAGAACTGTTGTAGGGTATAGAATGTACATTGGTTTTAGAAAATTAAATAAAGCTACTAAGAATGATCATTATCCTTTGCCTTTTATTGATCAAATGCTAGAAAGGTTGTTTAAGAATACTCACTTTTTCTATTTGGATGGTTAATTTGGTTTCTCTCATATCCATGTTAGAGAACAAGACCAAGGTAAAACCACTTTCACTTGTCCTTATGGTACTGATGCTTATAGACGCATGCCTTTTGGTTTATGTAATGCACATGCTACATTCAAATATGTATGTCTTATATTTTTCATGGTTTCTACGAGGAAATTGTGAAGGTATTCATCGACGTCTTCTCTGTCTATGGGACTTCCTTTGACAGTTGCCTCCATAATATTAACAAAGTTTTGCAGCGATGTGAGGATACTAATCTTGTTTTGAATTGGGAGAAATGTCACTTTATGGTTAATGAAGGAATTGTTCTTGGTCATAAATTTTCTGAGAGAGGCATTGAAGTTGACAAAGCCAAAGTCGATGCAATTGAAAAGATGCCCTATGCTAGGGACATGAAAGGTATACGTAGTTTTCTTGGTCATGATGGTTTATATAGGATATTTTTAAGGAATCCTCTAAGACTTGAAGACCTCTTACCAATTTTATTCAAAAATATGTTCATTTTGTTTTTAATGATGATTGTAAAGAAGCCTTCGAAGTTCTTAAGAAAACTTTAATAACTGCACATATTGTTCAACCACCTGATTGGAATTTGCCTTTTGAAATTATGTGTGATGCTAGTTATTTTGCTGTAGGAGCTATTTTGGGACAAAGAGTAGATAAGAAACTGAATGTAATTCCTCATGCTAGTAAGACCTCAGATAGTTCTCAAAGAAATTATGCTACCACTATGAAAGATTTTTTAGCTGTTGTTTTCGCTTGTGATAAATTTAGCCAGTATATTGTTGATTCTAAAGTCGCTATTAAATATCTTATGGAAAAGAAAGATGCTAATCCTATGCTTATAAGATGGGTGCTCTTGCTACAAGAGTTTGATTTTCATATTGTTGAGATAGGAAAGGATCCGATAATCCTATTGCTGATAATTTATCTACATTGGAAAATATTCCCGATGATCCTATTCCTGTTAATGGTAGTTTTTCTTATGAAAAACTTGGTACTATTATAGTTCAGTCACGTGAAATTCCTTGGTATGCTGAATATGCTAACTTCATTGTTTCTAAGTTTTTCCCTCCAATATATACTTATCATAAGAAGAAGGAATTCTTTTATGATTTGGGACATTACTTTTGGGATGACCCACATTTATACAAAGAATGTGTAGATGGAATTTTAAGAGATGCATACCTGGGAATGAGCAAGAAGATAAATTGCTCGTGAAAGAACCGCACACAAGGTTTTACAATCAGGTTTTTACTGTCCTACTCTCTTTAAAGATGCCAATAAACTTATGTCTACTTGTGATGAATGTCAAAGGGTTACTAACATTAATAGACCTAGTGAAATGCCTATGAACTATTCTCTTGTTATTGATCCTTTTGATTTTGGGGGATTTGACTTTATGGATCCTTTTCCTTTCTCACATGGCTATACTCTTATTCTTGTTGTTGTTGATTATGTTGCTAAATGGGTAGAAGTTATTCAAACTAAAAGTGTTGATCATAAAACCTGTATGAAAATGCTTAAATACATAATATTCCCTATATTTGGTGTTCCTATATATCTTATGATAGATGGAGGTTTTCATTTCATTCGTGGTGCTTTTAGAAAAAACTCCTGCTGAATATTATGTTAATCATAGGATTGCATCACCTTTATCATCCTCAAACTAATGGGCAAGTAGAACTAACAATATAGAGATCAAATTAATTTTGCATAAGACTGTTAACAAATCTAGGAAGAATTGGTCTAAGAAACTTAGTGATGCTCTGTGGGATTATTGATCTACTTATCAAAATCCCATGGGCATGTATCCTTATAAAATAGTTTATGGAAAAACTAATCAGTTACCTCTTGAGCTAGATCACAAAGCTTATTGGGTTGTTAGAGAACTTAATTGTGATTTCAAATTAGCTAGTGAGAAAAGATTGCTATATATGAGTTCTTTAGAAAAATGGAAAAGTGAAGCTTATGAAAATGCCAAGTTACTTAAATAGAAATTTAAAGATGCCATGACAAAAGGATTCTCAACAGAAAATTTAACATAGGTTATAAAGTATTATTTATAGGTCTCGTCTCAGATTTTTTGCAGGAATATTGGTCTCTAAATGGGATGGACCATTTGTTTTGGAAGAAGTTTACCGGTCCGGGGCTATCAAGATTAATAATTTCCAAGGCACCAATCTGCAACTTGTGAATGGACAAAGACTAAAGCATCAATTACCTAGTGATCCATACAACATGGAAGCTGATATTGTTCGAGTGCTCACTCCGAAAGATCATATTAGAGTCAAATACCCAAGCAGACCAGAGTCTGTATCAATTTTGGTAAGAAAACCTTCACGAAACACCATAAAAAAGTTATATTTACTATTTTTGGAAAATTTAGGAACGAAAATGAGTCGGAGCCGGGGGCGGAGGCTACCAGGTAGGCCCCAGGCGTGGGTTCCTTCCTTCCCGCGCCTGGTGGTCCCCTGGGGGCCCCGGTCCCCGACTCTGACTCCGCTTTGACTTGTTGCCTTCCTTTCGTTCTGTAACCTTTTGCGATATAATCCCCCGGATCGTCTCGAGATCGTTTCTTGTGATTTCAACGAGTTATGTTTTTGAGTTGTTTCTGCGAGGGAGCCAAGACTTTTCATATCAAAATGTCCTCTTTCAGTTCAAGTGTGGAGGATTATGCTGCCCGTCGCCTTCGCTGGATTCGGCAAGACATCAATCAAGGGACTTTCACGGAGTGGGATATGTCGGACCCCACAGATATTAGGGTATCCTGGACCATCTGCTGCTGGCCCAGTCCATAGGGCACTGAAGGAGTCAATACCCATCCATCAAGACATGTAGAACCCCTTAATCGTTCTCCACGAAGGCCAATCCCTTGAAGAGGAGATCTCCAAGGGATGTCCATCGCGCATCGTCGGGGATGAGTCCTGCTCCGACCCCGCTCCTTCCTGGAAGGAGCCTCGCCCGCTGGGAGACAGCCCATGTGAGGCTGATGTTCTGACCCCTGCACGGATGACGAATCCCCCAGAAGACAGGATGGCTTTGGAAGTTGCCATTCTCGTGTATATAAAGCGCAGAGCTCCGCTGCGCGCACCAAAGCCTCATCTATGGCTTTCCCCTTTGGTGCAAGGAGACCAAGTCCACACTAAAAGACGAAGGCGGCATGACCGGGATCCCCCACTGTGACGCCATGGACAGCGCAGCTGTTCCCCAACGACCAAGACCGCGCAAGAGGCGCAGTGTACGTGGCGCTCCCCCTTTGGCGCCTTGTGGTATCCGTTTCCCGCCAAGTGAACTGGAAACAGGGTCGGCTGCCGCTATAAGTAAACCACCCCTATCTCCTAGAAAGAGGGAGAACAGGAAGAGAGAGAACAAGAACAAGAGAGAGAGAGAGAGAGAGAGAGATAGAGAGAGAGAGAGAGAGAGAGAGAGAGAGAGAGAGAGAGGGAGAGAGAGAGAGAGAGAGAGAGAGAGAGAGAGAACACCCCGTTGTACCGTAACCTTCACACTACAATCAACCAGACAAGCAGGAGTAGGGTTTTACACCATCACGATGGACTGAACCTGGGTAAACCCCTCGTGTTGTGACTGTTTTCCTTCGAGAGCTTCCCTCTTGAAGCCTCCAAAGGTGCGATTGTACATGGTTAGCCCTAGTGTTTGAACCTTTGAGGGATACCATGTAGTTGACAGAACAGCTATCTCCGACATTTGGCACGCCGAGTAGGGGGCTAAGGCGTATCTCTCGCATCTCCGTCGCCATGGTCGCTTCTCACACCAATCGGGCCATCCGCGGGGCGCGGTCCTGGAAGCGGAACAACCTCGGCGGCCTCGTCACCGACTTTGCCCACATCGGGCTTTCCCAGTCTCGCTCCCCCGCGTCGCGGCGCGGGCGTGGCACGATGCACGCCAGCGAGTTCCACGCGATCTTAGCGCGGCCCCAACCGTGCTCGACGCAAGTGATGCCCGGTTGGTGTACACCATCGAGCTCACGACTACTCCATCAGCCAACTGGGAGCAGACTAGCTTCACCGCGGCTGATACGCCCGTGGTCAGGCTGGCGGAACCCTACATACGCAGGGCGCGGCGCTCTCGAGCGCGCGGCACGACATCGTTCACCCCGTGAAACGCCACCGACTCAGAGTAGACTAGTTACCGAGAGAGGCGGCCGAGCGCCCGGGCGAGGTGCTGCTACACGTTCAACAGAGACTTGTGGGAGGCGAGGTGGCCTTCATCCTTCCGGCCTCGCGTCCCGCCATGCTACACAGGAGATAGTTCCCCGTCGGACTTCCTGCGGCAATAGGAACCACAAGTCAAGGCAGCTGGGGGCGGTGACCGGTGCCTCCTGAGGTACTTTCCCCTGGCTCTTCGTAGCCCTGCACTCGCGTGGTTGCTAAACCTCCTAGACACCTCTGTGGACTCGTGGGAGGACCTACGCACGCAATTCCTCCAACGCTTCCGCGACTGCGGCCGTCTTCCCCACGGTGAGCATGAGGGTCAAGTGACTCTCGGGCGTTTCGCCTTGGGACACGGCAGCCGCGGTGCGGCGAAGGCGCACAACACCACTCTTCATGTTGCCTGAATACTCTGCGGGTGCCTCGCCCCTTCTTCCGGATGACACCTCAAGCAAACGTTGCGGAAGGTAAACGCCGCCTATCACGGGGGTGAAACGGCTACCTTGCCACTCAAGTGGTCTCAGCAAGAGAACTGCTTCGACTCCGCCGATCACCCCAAGGCCATTGGCTCGTTGGGAGCCAGCCCACTGGTCTGCACCCCCACGATCAACCACGTCGCCGTCTCGAAGGCGCTCATGGACGGAGGCGCCGGCCTCAACGTGGTCTCCCTCGGGACCTTCGAGAAGCTACGCATCCCGTGCGACTGCCTCAAGGCCACCAGGACCTTCACTGGAGTAACCAGAGGCACAACCCTGCCGCTGTGGAAGGTCGGACTGGCGGTCACGTTCGGGACCCGCCACAACTACCGGACCAAGGAGATCGACTTCGACGTCGCCCACATCGGGCTTACCTACAACGCCATACTCGGATACCCGGTGCTAGCCAAGTTCATGGCCGTCACGCACCACACCTACAACGTGGTCAAGATGCCTGGGAGCAGCACACCCCTCGCTGTTCACGGGGACGTAAAGGATGCAGTGCGTTCCATGGAGGACGCCTACAAGGAAGCGGAAACATCACACCCCATCGACGAGGGTAACCTCGGGGGTGCTGTCGAGCCTCCGAAGAAGAAGCAGTTGTTCTCTCACGAGAGGGCAGCGACAAAGAAGGTCTCCATGAACCTCGACGGCACAGGACCGACACTCAGCATCGGGGCCGGGCTCATCGCCTTCCTCCGGGAAAACACCGACATGTTCGTGCAAACAGCGTCCGATATGCCCGGTGTACCAAGGGAAGTGACCGAGCACCATCAAGCAGAAGGCCCGTCGCCAGGGCCCAGAGAAGCAAGAATTCATCGTCAAGGAGGTGGAGAAGATCCTGGACACCAAGATTATCTGCGAGGTCATCCATGCCGAGTGAATCTCTAACCCCTTCGTCGTCGCCAAGCACACGGGTGGAGGACGTCTCTGCGTGGATTTCAGCGACCTCAACAAAGCCTGCCCAAAGGATCCATATGCTCTCCTGAGGATCGATCAAATAGTGGACTCCACCGCTGGGTGCGATCTCCTCTGTATCCTGGATGCCTTCTTGACACCTTGCGGGGTGTTCTGCTACATATGTATGCCCTTAGGCTTGAAGAACGTAGGGCCACCTTCCATAGGCTCATGCGCATCTCCTTGGGGACGTAGATAGGGAATGATGCGGAAGCCTACGTTGATGACATTGTCATCAAAACTCGCGAAGAGCGCACGCTCGTTGCCGACCTTGAGGAGACATTTCAAAACCTCCGCAGGGTCAACATCATGCTCAATCCCGACAAATGCGTGTTTGGAGTTGCTGTAGGGAAGCTGCTGAGTTTCCTGCTGTCCCATCGGGGCATTGATACGTCTCCAACGTATCTATAATTTCTGATGTTCCATGTTGATATTATGCCAATTGCTACATGTTTTCTCCCTTCTTTATAGCATTTTACACATTTTCCGGGACTAACCTATTAACAAGAAGCCAAGTGCCAGTTCCCTGTTTTCTGTTGTTTTTTATTTCAGAAAAGTTGTTCTGGAAATATTCTCGGAATTGTACCCCACGAATCCCGAAGTTCCTACTTTCCCCGGAAGCATCCAGAAGTCCGAAGAGGAGTCGAAGACGGGCACCAGGGGGGCTCACCATAGCCAGGAATGGGCCCCCCTTGGCCGCGCCTGGGGGTGGTGAGGCCACCCTGGTGGCCCAACGGTGTTGCTTTTCCGCCTATTTAAGGCCTTCCTCCCGAAAACCCTAACCTAATCGGCGTAATTCCAAGAAACTTTCCGCAGGCGCCGTCATCGTCAACCCAAGTTTCGGGGGACAGATCTCTGTTCTGGCACCCTGCGAGGACGGGGAAATGCGCCCGGAAGACATCTCCATCGACTCCACCGACATCTATATCGCCGTTGTTGTCTCCTATGATGAGGAGGGCGTAGTTCTCCCTCGGGGATGAGGGCTCTACCGCTAGCTATGTGCTTCATCTCTCTCTCCCATGGTGTGATCTATATGTGATCGTGAGCTTTGTAATCTAGTTGAATAAGTAGATGTTACTCTTCATCTATTGTGCTACTCAAGTGTTTTATTAATATGAACTTTGGAGTTACCTTGTCCCGCGGTGTGAAAGTGACAGTGTGCACATCGTGTGTGTCTCCTCTATGAATTGTGGTGTTTGTCTAGTACATTCTAGGGCGCTCAAGTTGAAAGTGTGGGGCTAACTAGAGATGGGAATGCTTACTTTAAGGAATGCTTTTTGCAGCCCTACATAATGATTAGTGTTTATTATCCAACCGGAGAGGGCTAAGAGTATCATAGTGACGAGAAGATATTTAGTTATTCAATTATGTGATCATTGTTGAGAGTGTCCACTTGTGAAAGTAGGATCCCTAGGTCTTGTTTCCAAGCATTGAAACACCGTTTTCCGCCTGTTCTACTACATGTTTGCTTGCTGCCATATTTATTTCAAATTTCTATTATTACTAATAACCATCCATATTACTCACATTTCACTATCTCTTCGCCGAACTAGTGCACCTATATACCTGACAAGTGTATTAGGTGTGTTGGGGACACAAGAGACTTCTTGTATCTTAATTGCAGGGTTGCTTGAGAGGGATATCTTTGACCTCTACCTTCCTGATTTCGATAAACCTTGGGTGATCCACTTAAGGGAAACTTGTTGCTGTTCTACATACCTCTGCACTTGGAGGCCCAACACTGTCTACAAGAATAGAAGCGTGCGTAGACATCAAGCTATTTTCTGGCGCCGTTGCCGGGGAGGTAAGGTAAAAGGTACTCACATCCTCTGGTGTGAGTGCTTGGAGTTATTTACTTTAGGTTCTACAATTTTATCTTTTTGTTTCTTTTTTCACTAGTTAGGCTTATTTTTACTCGCTTCTTGTTTTTATTTTTACTAGTAGTCTTAATGGAAAACAACAAAAATATGATAGAACTTTATAATATTTATATTGAATTAGGAGATCATGCTTTTGAAGGGAAAATTAAAAACCTATGGAAGTTTGTTTGCATAATAGTGATAGCAATGTTATTAGCATTAATTCTTTGCACCCCATTATTCCTAATGCTAGGGAAAAGTCGAAGCTTGGGGAAGCTAGTTTATACGATCTTTTTAGTTTTCCTCTGATGATACTTTATCTCCCATATGTGATAAACCTAATGATGCTTGTGATATTTTAAATCCTCCTACTGAAAGCATTCCTTTTAAAATACCCAAGAAAATTGTTGAACTTGTCATGGATAACCGTTATTTTGGAGATGGAATTGTCCATCCTAGTGATTATTTACACTTTATGCATGAATTATGCGAGTTATTCAAGTGTGCGGGTATCTCAACGAACCAAGTTAAGAGGAGGCTATTCCCTTTGTCACTTAAGGACAAAGTAAGGGAGTAGTATGAACTACTAGATGATCCTCATCATTTGGAGTGGAATGAACTTGAATCTCTCTTTTACTCTAAATTTTATCCTTCTCATGAACTATATTTAGATAGAATTACATTTATAATTTTTGTCCACATGATGGAGAAAGAATTTCCTAAGCTTGGGAAAGACTGAAAACATTAATACTCAAATGTCCTAACCATGAGCTTCCTGAGGAAATAATTGTTACTAATTTTTATGTAAGGCTTTCAGGACATTGTAAGGATTATCTAGATGCCTGTTTAGAGGGTTCTTTTTGTAGTAAGAAGGTTGAAGCTAAGTGGGATCTTCTTGAGAGAACTCGAATTAATAGTGAAGATTGGAATAACAACAAAGGTAAAGAATCAGGTATAAACTATGAGTATGATTGTATTAAGACTTTTGCTGAAACTGCTGATTTTCATAAGCTTAATGCTAAATATGGTCTTCATCCTCAAATAGCTGTCGGTTGGTATAGATCCTTTGCTTCTTATATTAATCTTCCTAAAAATGGGGACATATATCATGAACCTTTTAAATACACTTGCATGAAAAATGAAATTTTTATTGATGATTGCAATAAACATGCTCAAACTTCTGAAAGTACTACTTCTTATAAGCATGCTAATTTCCGTGGAGCACTTAGACCTTGTGAAAAGAATCAAATCGAAGAAGAATATTGTATCCATCATAGGAATGAAAAAACTAGAATGTCGGATAGGGCTCTAAATGATCTTGGTGAAACATTTTGTGCCCTCTATCCTTTTATTTGTGAACTTTGCTGTAAAGTGGGTCATTTTAATTTTCAATGCTCAAGCCATGATAGTAGCCTTTCGAATCCTATGAGTACTGCAAGTTTGTAGTGTGATGACATGATCACCCCTAATGAGCATGATGAACTTACATTATTTTTTAGGTGTGAAGAGTTATTAAGAAAAACTTCTTTGATTGATATGAGTGCTTTTGATATGAATAGTGTCTTGCATGAATGCCATCTTTATTGTGTTGAAAATTGCCATGCAAATACTTACATATAAAATATTCTGAAAGAGGACACTTTACCAAAATATGAAAGGACTATTATGAGTTTTGTTCTTATAAATGAGGAGGAGGAATCCTCCAAATTTTCTTTCTATTGTTTCTGATAGTAAACCAGGGTATGTGGGGGAAGCTTCCTTTTAAGCCTCTTCCTCCTAAAGAGGGGAAGAAGAAGAAGAAGAAGAAAACGAGGAGTAAAAGGAGAGAGGTAACAATATCTCTCCCTAAGCATGTTGCTCATATTACATCTTTTGCTGATGAGTCTGAACTCGATGATTTTTGTATGCATGTTATTTATGGAAGTGATCATGATTGGGAGAAACACACTACTTTTGATATTGAAAATTTGTTTTGTACCAATCCTAAAAATGATGATATTAATAATTAGTGTACTATTAGTACTATCCACGATCCTTCCAATGATAATATAGAAAGCTCTAAATTTGTTGATAATGTGTTTGAAAATCCCTTTGCTATTAATGATTATATGCTTGATACAACTCCTCCTAGTAAAAATGATGATATGTTTACAAATGAACGCCTTTTGGAAGAAAACTATTTTATTGCTTGTCATGATACTATGCCTCCAATAGATTGCAATGATGAATATTACATTTTTAGTCCACCTACTATTGAGGAGAAAATTAATTATGATTTCAATATGCCTCAGTCTTTGATAACTATTATAAAGAAAGTTATAATTACAATCATCCTCATGAAACTTGCCATAATTATGCTGGGATTACCCAAAACCATATCTTTAATATGCAACTTTTATATCATGTTCGAGTTCTTTATGATAATCCTACTCCCGTTTTTATTAATAAGAATGAATATGCTTATGTGGAGAGTATTAATTCTTATATGCATGTGGCTCATGATAAGAATGTTTTATGTGATAGCTATAATGTTAATTTTATTCATGATGCTACTGAAGTTTATTATGAGAGAGGAAAACATGATTTTATTCATCTCAACAATATTAAGTTTCCCCTCTTTATGTTGAAATTTTTGAAGTTGCACTTATTTTGTCTTCCTATGCTAGTCACTTTGTGCTTCGTTGACTTGTTTTTCTACAAGATTCTTTTTCATAGGAAGTGGGTTAGACTTAAATGTGTTTTACATTTTCTTATTGATGCTATCTTATTGTGTTTCAACTCTTATTCTTATGTGAGCATATTTAAAAAATCATTGTGCCTAGCTAAAAGGCATTAAAAGAAAAGCGCTCCCGGGAGACGACCCATTTTATTTCTCCATTTTCAACCTGTTTTCCGTCGTTTATTTTTGTTTTCTTTGCACCTGGGTGTTGTCTATTTCCTTAGTAACCCCGATGTATCTTTTCTTTTGTGTCTTTGTTGAGCCAAGTAAAGCCTCTAGTGGAAAGTTGAGACCATATTTCGGATTTTGCGCATGAAACGGATTTCTGCTATCTAGTGTTAAAATCGTACAACATAACAAAAAATTCAACATGACCTAGGTTTTTTTGTGCGTCATCCTGGGATATATACAAAACTTTTATTAGGTTAACATTTTTTATTTGAGCAACACATGATTTTTGAAAAAAATTATCTTTACCTGTTGTTCTGTTTTGACAGATTTCTGCTAATAATTGCATTTGCATCTTAATCTCTTTCTTTTGGTGTTCTTTTGAGAAAAAAAAGTTTTAAATTAGTTGTGATAGTATGTAATGTGTTTATTAGTGTTAGGCTTGTGTTGAAACTGAACCATGTGAATTTATTATTACGATTTGCACTAACGTTGCTTATGAAGATTGTGAGATGTTCGGTGTGAAGGAAGTTTTCAAGGGTCAAGAGAAGAGGATGATATGATGTGATCAAGAAGAGTGAAAAGCCTAAGCTTGGGGATGCCCTGATGTGATCAAGTATCTAAGCTTGGGGATGACCAAGGAATCCCCTTCTTCATCAACAAATTTTCAGGTCACTTCTAGTGAAAATGTATTTTTATTCAGTCACATCTTATGTGCTTTACTTGGAGCATCTTTTATTTTTGTTTTCAGTTTGTTTGGTTTTCTTTGCTGTAATAAATTGTTGGATCCTAGCATATTTTTTTTGGGAGAGAGACATGCTCCGCTTTTTTGTTAGAATACTCTTGTGCTTCACTTATATTTGTTGAGTATTCATGCTTAGATATTTTAGTGCTTCCAGCTCTTGTTTTGCATGCATCCTTTGTTGAGAGCTGTTAGCTTTTGTAGTTAGGTGGTTCTCATATGCGTGTTTGATGACGTGAAAACACAGTTCGTTGGGAGACCCCAAGAGGAAGGTATGAAGAGTACAACATCAAGTTTTCCCTTAGAAAGAAACCAAGGTTTAATTGACCAGTAGGTGAAAGAAATCACTTCTGAAGGTTGATGACAACTAATGTTGCCAGGACGCACTACCAGGCTCAGCACCAACGGGGAATATGCACACAAAACAACCAAGTTACTTTTGCCCAACTAAACAGTGAGGTTGTCAATAATCTCACCTGTTTTGCTAACACAAAGGATTAGATATATAATGTGGAAAACATTACATGTTTGCAGTGAATGAAAGAAAAACAGTGATTGCAGTGAATGAAAGGAAAACAATGTTTGAAGTGGTTGTATTAGCAGTGTAAAAGAATGGACCGGGATCCACAGTTCACTAGTGGTGTCTCTCCATAAAAGATAGATAACATGTTGAGTAAACAAATTACAACTGGCAATTGACAAAAATATAGGCTGCACCATAGTGCATATGCAAGACATGATGATTACTATGTGATTCATGCGGGCATTACAACATAATTCATAGACCGTAATCCAACTACATCTATGACTAATAATCCACCCTAAGAATGTAATCCAATCATACTTCGGGTATTAATGTGCAAGAAACAATGAAAACATTGTTGTTTTCTCCCTAATGGCAAAAGAACATCCCCCATCCGTCATGTTTCTCTCACTCGAGCACAGATGAAAAGTAGGCATGAACCCACTATCGAGCATAAATACTCCTTTTTGGAGTTACAAGCATCAACTTGGCCAGAGCATCTATTAGTAACAAAGAGCATGCAAGATCACAAATAACATATAAAATATAGATCTATAATCAACTTGACATAGCATTCAATATTCATCGGACCCAGCAAACACAACATTTAACATTACATATAGATGATCTTGATAATGTTAGGAAGCTCACACGATCTAAACATGGTGGCGTAAAGAGGAGAAGACAACCATATAGCTACTGCTATGGACCCGTAGTCCAAGGATGAACTACTCACTCATCACTCCGGAGGCAGACATTGTGATGTAGAGCCCACCGGTGATGATTTCCCCTCCCGGCAGAGTGCCGGGGAGACCTTTAGAACCCTCCCGAACTAGGGTTGACGATGTCGATGGATACAAAACTTTTTGTGGATGGAGGCTCTTGTCTTTAGGGTTGATCCGAGAAGGAGCTTATTAGGCGAAAGGGCGATGTCGGTGGCGCCCGAGGGACCTACACCACCTGGTGGCGCGGATATGGGGGTCACGCCATCCTATGGTGTGGGGGCTCCATTGCCCCCCTCCGGGTCTCCTCCGGACTCCGTGTACGTGACAAAATTATAAGACCCTGGGATTTTGTTTAGTCACATTCCGAGAATATTTCCAGAACAACTTTTCTGAAACAAAAAACAATAGAAAACCGGAACTGGCGCTGTGGCATCTTGTTAATAGGTTAGTCCGAGTAAATCCATAAAAATGATGTAAAGTGTATAGAAAACATGTAGCAATTGACATGAAAACAACATGGAACATAAAAAATTATAGATACGTTTAATACATATCATCAATTTCACCGGTTTTGCTGAAAACAAAAGATTAGACGTATCGTGTGGAAAATGATGTTTGTTTGTAGTGAATGAAATGAGAACAGTGTTTGCAGTGAAAAAGAACAGTGTTTGCAGTAGGCTGTATTATCAATGTAAAAGAATGGACCGGGGTCGACAGTTCACTAGTGGTGTATTTCCATAAAAGATAAATAACATGCTGGGTGAACAAATTAGAGCTGGGCAATTGACAAAACAGAGGCTGCACCGTGGTGCATATACATTACATGATGATTACTATGAGATTCATTTGGGCATCACAACATGATACATAGACCGTAATCCAACTGCATCTATGACTAATAATCCATCCTTAGGACGTCATCCGAGCAAACTTTGGGTATTAAGGTGCAAGCAACAGATTATTGCATTAAGTAAATTGCATAATGTAAACAATAGAATTATCCTTAGACAAAGCGTTTTTGTTTTATCCCTAGTGGCAATAGCACATCCACAATCTTAGAAGTTATTGTCACTCTCCCAGATTACTTGAGGCATGAACCCACTATCTAGTATAAATACCCCCTCTTGGAGTTACAAGCATCAACTTGGCCAGAGCACCTACTACTAACGGAGAGCATGCAAGATCACAAATAACATATATGATAGACCTATAATCAAATTGACATAGTATTCAATATTCATCGGATCCCATCAAACACAACATGTAGCATTACAATAAGATGATCTTCATCATGTTAGGCAGCTCACAAGATCTAAACATGACGGCACAAAAGGAGGAGAAGACAACCATCTAGATACTGCTATGGACCCATAGTCCAAGGATGAACTACTCACGCATCACTCCGGAGGCAGACATGGTGATGAAGAGCCCTCCGGTGATGATCCCCCTGGCAGGGTGCCAGGAAGAGCTTCAAAACCCTTCCGAACTAGGATTGACGACAGCGGCGTCTACGGAACTTTTCATGGATGGAGGCTCGGATTCTTAGGGTTATCCCGTGGAAGACTTTATATAGGCGAAAGGGCGACGTCGGAGGGCGCCCGAGGGGCCCACACCACGTGCTGATGCGGCCAAGGGGGTGTGCCGCCCTATGGTGTGGCCGCCTCGGTGCGCCCCTCCGGGTCTCCTCCAGACTCTATGTACGTGACAGAAAAATAGGACCCTGGGATTTTGTTTTATCCAATTCCGAGAATATTTCCAGAACAACTTTTCCGAAACCAAAAATAGCAGAAAACAGGAACTGGCACTTTGGCATCTTGTCAATAGGTTAGTCCTAGAAAATGCATAAAATGATATAAAGTGTATAGAAAACATGTAGCAATTGGCATAATAAAAACATGGAATATCAGAAGTTACAGATATGTTGGACGTATCAAGCCCTTCTTTACTAGTAGGATTGAGTCAGTTTCACCTATTCCTTCTACTCTCTACTAAAAAAAACTTATGATGTTGAATTGAGATGCATTCTTTTCTATGTCCACGATGATATTTAACCATATTTTATTGCAGTTGACATTAAAATCATGGTAAACAAGTTCAAATATTATCCATGCTAACTAGCATCTTTCTTTGTGTCAGTTATTTTCACCTCCTTTATAAGAACATAATCCCCGAAAGCTTTTTATTCATGAAAAGACTTTGTGATAATTGAAGCATGTGTTATTTTCTTTATAGCTCTGACATAGACTCTTTTGGAAAGATAAGTTCGATATGATAGTTGTTCTCTGACCAAGAACACAATTTTCCATAACTCAATAAATTTCAACTTGAGGTCCTTTATATGATTGAATCATTACTTCTCCTTGAGAAGCATTATGCAAAAGATTGATGCATAAAATTGCTAATGTTTATTGAGTAATTGTTGATGCTTCATGTTCGGATTCTTTATTATCGACACCTCACATCATAAAACATGTGGTCATGTTTTCTGAGTTCAGTTTTCGCTTGGGGACAAGCGTAGTCTAAGCTCGGGGGAGTTGATACGCCCATTTTGCATCACTACTTTATAGGTTGATTTTCCTTTATTCATTGATATTATAGGATTTTGCATCACTACTTTTCTGAGTTCCGTTTTCGCTTGCCACATGTCGCCTGTCCGATCTGTCGCCACCGCATTGATGCTAATTCCGTTAGGACGTGGCCTTTTCTATATTAACACTTTGCACTGGAGGAAGTGGTTCTTTATGCCAAAAAAGAAATCTGCCTGATGTTGGCATGGGACGGAGCTAGGGGCGTGCTGAGCCCCCCCTCGATTTCTTGTATGAAACCACCTAATAATATGTGTAGTTTAACTCTGAATTTAATTTTATTAGCCTTAATAGCCCCTCCACACTACAGGAATCGCCCAATATGCCGACGGCCAGCAGCCGTTGGCACAGGCTAAAACCCCGTCGGCACAGGCTGTGCCGACGGCCACCATCGGCATATGCCCGCGTCGGCATAGGTCAAATGACCGTCGGCACACTAAAAGCCGTCGGCACAATATTTCCAAAATAATTGGAAAAAAAATTCAAGAAAAAATTCGAATTATTTAAACTTTTATTTTCAGTTTTTTTTTGAACTTCTTTGAAATTCTATTCCAGAATTTTTTACCTAGCCACATATTTAATCTCTAATTACACAATTAATATAGTCAACATACTTAACTTAGTCAAACTTCCCGTTCGGTCACTCATCCTGAAATTCCTCCAGCCCAAGCACGCTTAACCTTTAAGTTCCTTCCAAAATAGATTCCATATGAGATGTTAGAACTTACTCATATTACTATCATATCAATCATATTAACCCGTGGGGAATGATGTTAAAATTTTCTATTGTTTAAATTTAAAACAATATTTGAACAAATAACAATGATTATAGAATTATATTTATTGACTAAATAATAATATAATGTTAGAAATTACTTTATTTTTTGAATAAATTATTTAATATATAATAATTTATATCTTTAAATCCGTAAATCAAAATTTGACAAATAAAATGTCTAAATTGATTAGAAAAATTAGAGAAATTCAAATATGACATCCATATCATAAAAACATCGATAGTTTTTAAAAATTTAAACTCTTTTGATGAATAGTCATGGTGGCCATTTTGACAGTTTATGCCGATTCAGCTGGAAACATGCCAAATGACGGGTGTAATGGCCAAATCCATCGCATAGTTTGTTTAAATGTGCCCATATTCCACAAAAATATGCATATTGAAAGCACGGAAAATGTTACCGAAGAAAGTTTTCCTTTTCATTGAATTAAAAAATCATTTTCCATTTTCCGAGTATGAAAAATGGCTTTTTTGTGAAGCATCAACCACAAATATGTTGCAAAACATGGGAGCTGCATTTTTTGAAAATACTAGACCATGTTATATGCACAAATAACCAATTATTTTACTTCGAAAAGGCTTTCATCCACCTCTTTTGAAAAACACAAGTTTCTGTCGATTCAGCTGGAAACAGGTCAAATTTGAACTGCAGGTGCCTCGTAGTTTGCTCAAGATTGTTTTTAAAAATCATTTTTAGGTACACAACTACCTATTTCATCAGAGATACACCAAGATTTTCTCAATATTCAAGCCCTAGCTACGAACGGTCATGCCCGCCGTCTTTAATTTTTCATGAAACCGACTTAGAAAATTCCAGAAAATTTAAAAAACCCCAAAATGATTCAAGACTTTCGCGTGGTGTCATTATATATGTCCTAGTATCCACCAAAAATAATAAACTTGGAATACGATAATTGTGTTGAAAATATGTTCACATAAATGAGCTATCTCGTATGAACATTCTAGGGTTTCGGGCCAAATGACGGGTGTAATGGCCAAATCCATGGCATAGTTTGTTTAAATATGCCCATATTCCACACAAACATGCATATTGGAAGCACGGACAATGTTCCCGAAGAAAGTTTTCCTTTTCATTGAATAAAAAAACCATTTTCTATTTTCCGAGTGTGAAAAATGGTTTTTTTTTAAGCATCAACCACAAATATGTTGCAAAACCTAGGAGCTGCATTTTTTGAAAATATTAGACCATGTTATATGCACAAATAACCAATTTGTTTCCTCTGAAAAGGTTTTCATCCACCTCTTTTGAAAAACACAAGTTTCTGCCGATTCAGCTGGAAACAGGTCAAATTTGAACTACAGGTGCCTCCTAGTTTGCTCATGTTTTTTGGAAAAAATAATTTTTAGGTACACAACTAACTATTTCTCATGATTTTTAGGTCCACCTAGATTTTGGTTGGATTCAGACGCCCCACAACCCTCTCAGACAAAACTCTTAACCCATTATTGTTAGTTGTATTCTTTCTCATGATTTTTTTCTAAAAATTTAGCTTTAACAATATGCATGATAATTCAGATATGTTTCTCCTTTTCGAAACGAGCTAAAGAACGTTAAAATCCGAGTTGGAATAAAAAAAGTTATGATCAAAACGGTGATTAAGTCAAAAAAAAAATTTGAGCTTGGCTATGCCGACGGCTTTGCCTTCGGCATAGCTTAATTTTTTTTTCGCAATTCGGAATTCCCTCTTAGGGTCGATGCCGACGGCAGTCGTCGGCATAGCTCAAAAAAAAAAAGGCCGACGGCATTATCGTCGGCATAGGTAATTATATTTTCGTAATTTGAGATTTCCTCACTGGGTCTATGCTGACGGCCCCGACAAATTGCGGTCGGCATAGAATTTGGCCGTCGGCACCTAGCGCCATTCCTGTAGTGCCATGTTGTAAAACATGTAGATTTGGCCCCATATGGATATGTGCAGCGTACAAAAAACCTGTGTCTATCAAAAAAAATCTTAGACTCGTAGGTCTAGAACTAGCACCTGTGTCTATCAAAAAAAATGAGAAAAGGTCCCACCATAAGTGTGTAATTAGTCACAAAAGTAACAGAGTATGCACATGCAAATGATGGATCAATTCGTGTTTTTTCCGGTGAGTGGTCATACTAAGATTTCTCTCTTCTAGCACGTGCTTGTGTCACCTGCTTTTTCTGACATATTTTCTCAGCTCGGTGACTAAACGCTGCACATGCTCTAATATTTCATGTTAGGCGCCGGGACTTGGCCGAGAACGCCGACGGCGTTCCGTGGAACAAACCTGGAGCGCCGCTGCTGAGGAAGGTGGTGCCTAGTTTTTTTTTCTAAGAGTTTTTATGTTTTGCGATTTGGACTTGCCGCTGAGGTGAGGTTTTGTGTTTGAAACAAAAAGTCAGGCGAAAATCCACCGAGTCCAGATCGTAAACGGGAGCGATACCGATTGGGCTTTTGCCAGGGTTCCTCTTCTTTTTATAGTTGGAAAAACAACGCCGCCTCCCCACGCAATCTATTCCCAATCCAACCTCGGAAGGAAAGGGACTTCTGTTCTAGGCCATGGAGGAGGTCTCGATGGAGGCGACGGCGAATAAGTGCATGCCGAAACAGCTCACCGCCTCCATGTCGGCGGGTGCGGTGGCAGATGACGATGGTCCGGTGATGCGCAAGAGGAAGCCAGTGGACGGGTCCAGCTACGAGGAGGGATGTATCGACGAAGCGTCCTTTGATCCGGTGGCGAAGGACGAGATGCTGCAAGAGGGGAAGCTGGCGGCCGAGATGCTGGATTTGTCCGCGTTAGTACCAGTACCAGGTAGAAAGCATCGGCTGTCGAAACACGAGATCAGTGCCATACTCGCCCTGAAGCCGGAGCCACTCCCCCCCACCGATTACCTAGATGACCTGACAGATATCTTCTCGCCCGAGTATATCAAGGAAAGGAAGCGGCAACTTGAAGCCCATGCCGAGCTCTGCAAGAAGATGAGCGAGGAGTCGGAAGTGTTCCGGCAGCGGGTCATCAAGAGCGTGCGTGACAATGGCTACTTCGAGGTTGATGACGAGTACCTCATCAACAGGGGTAAGGCCAATCAACGGGCGCTCGAACAGTGGGCGAAGAAGGACTTTGGTGGACTCATCTTTGCTACTGAAGAGGAAGAGGCCGAGATGGGGGTTACTCCGTACGTTCCCGACGAAGATGATGCCGCAATTCTGGATCTTTTGATCGGTGACGACGAATAGGATGGTCTGGTTTATGACGGAGACGAAGCTCAGAGCGGACGAGGGACCATGGACTGGCGATTTGGTCCCTTTTTTTTTGACATGGAATTTGGTCCTTCTCACTAGGTTGTATACCGTCAGGCAGAGTACAGATCAATTTCATCACCATATTTTATATTTTCCATACGGTGCATGTATATTCATTTTTTTACATACCTATAAGGGCATCTCCTCTCGCCCCCCCCCCCACACGCCCCCACGGCCTCTTCCCTTCCGGACGGGCCCCAAGCATGCCCAGTTGCAGCCCAACCCCGCCTCCCAGGGGCGCCGGACGAGAATAAACGGCAGCGTGGCATCCGCGGGCCCTCCCCGTTAGTGAGACAAACGCATAGTCAAAGCGGCGCCCGATCTTCGTCTTCAGGCGCCGCATCGAGCCATCGCTTCGCCCACTCGCGCATCGAGCCGTCGGGTCGCCCACGTGGCGGTCGTGCGTCTCCCCACGCGAGCGCCGGTGTTAATGCGAGGGCGGCCTTTCGGCCTACCCCGCGGGTATAAATGCCGCCCCCGGCTCTCTTGCCGCGCACACTCTCCTCTCGCCACTCTCTGGCTCTCCCCTCGCCGCTCTCTGCCTCTCACATCGCCGCTCCCCCTCGCCACCATGGATCCCTTCGCCGCAAACGGCTTCCCCCACCATTCTCTCCTAAAACACGAGGCGCGCGTCCTCTACGAAGCCTGGTACCCGTGCCTGCCAGACGTACGCGTCGGGCACGGCTTCAACATCGGGCTCGTCGACGTGCCCATCCCGAATGCGTCGTCGGTGAGCGACGCATCCTGGGGGCGGGAGGTGAACGCCCACTTCTACCGTCTCACGCCGGCTGACGAGGGGATGAATCCTGGACCTATTGGGTGAGGCTACCCGGTCCAAGGCCCAAGACCTAAGCCCGAAGGGAGACGCCATGGACAATTCTAGAAGGCCCAATCAAAGCTCACCCGCAAGGCCTTGCGGGTCAAGAAAGGAAACTTGTAACCAACTTTAGGTTAGGGTTTGTAACCCCCCCTCCCGGGTACGGTTTGAGACCTGGCTACCTATACAAGGCTAGGAGAACCACCAGGAGGAGGACCAAGCAATACCGCACCACCAAAGCCTTGAGATTAAGATCTACTCTTAACTCGAGCACCCCCACTGTAACCGATTTATTGCTAATACAGATCGACAGAAGCAGGAGTAATGGTTTTACCTCTACGAGGGCCCCGAACGTGGGTTAGTCGAGCCCAACTGTTAGCCCACGATTGTCACCAGCGTCCTACACGTTCTCCTAATCAAAACTTTATCGGTTCACCTGAGGGACTTGTTGAGATGCATATTAGACAATTGGCGCCGTCTGTCGAAACGGCGGGCGCTGGATCTACGTCATCTTCGGCCTCATCGTCACCAGACTTCAGTTGGAGCCCCGGAACTTCGACTCCAACCGATCCGATTCGGGTTGATCATCGTACGCCCCACTCGTCGGAATCACGCCCGACGTTCAGTGGATTGGAGAAAAGCGTCACCCTGACGTTCGGGAGCTTCCAATTCTACGCCAACAAAGCGGGAATCCTGCACTTCCCCGAGCAAACCAATCTCGAAGGATCGGACTCTGAGTCGGTCTTGTCGTGGTGGTGTCACGGCAGATGCCATGGGATGGCTAAAGATGTGGGGACGAAGGACGCTGGAGGTGCTCGGGGAGGGATCACGCAGCGAGTAGCCGCGTGTAATACGAAACTAGCACTGCAAACAACAAGATCTACCCAGGTTCAGGGCCCTCGTGTGGAGGTAAAACCCCTACTCCTGCCTTTCTCTCTGTATATCGGTGCCTCACCGAGTAGCCACAGTACAAGTTTGGCCTACAGCCGGGTAGCCACTCTCCTCTCTACGTGATGATCTAGGTCAAGAGTGTGAACAGTTTCTCCGCCTCGTGATCGTCCCTCGCGCAGGAGGTGGCAGGGCACCTTATATACTGGTGCCCAGCCGGATACAGCCAAAATGGAAAAGTACAAACAGATGTCGACATAGTGTGCACACTGCGTACTTCCGGCTTCCCGCTGACAGCTTTGGCTTCCTAATTTGTCTTGTGTGGAAAGTCGTTGTGCAAAACCAAGGTGACGTTCTGTTATCACTGCCACAAACACAGAGTCGGCCCCCCCTAACCTGCGACGCCCTGCTGACACCCTGGCGCGGTCAGGCACGCGCTCAGATGAACAGTGCCTCAGTATGGACCCAGGATACGCGAGATCCTGTGTCAGAACGGCTCCTTTGACTTTTGGCCCGAGTAGGAAACCACTCCCTCTACTCGGGCCTCTTCCTCTACTCGGAGAAATATAACTTCCTTGATTCGTCCTTCTGGCCATCAATATGTACGACCGAATAGCAGTCGACCGGGTAGCAAGTACCGGGTAGCCAGCTACTCGGCCAAACATCCCTTCTGATCTTGCCCTTAGCACTTCCCTTTACCCTACTCGGGGGTAACCCCCCGACATTAGTCCCCGAAGTTGGTAGAGTCCTGCGAACTTGTCCATTGGGCTCTTCCAGCTTAAAAACCAATCTTGCCTTTGAACCTTAGGATGCCGAGTAGAACCTCCGAGTAGCCCTCAATCTTGTTTTGAGTTTCTTCTCCTCCGAATAGAACCACTTCTCTTCTCTGTCCCCGAGTAAAAGGACTTAGTGAAATTTTGAACCGAATCTTGGCTTGGCAGAGCAAATCCGCCTTTCCGCACTGCAAATAGGCACGTGTCACGCTCTCGCACCCCCGACGCCTCGGTGCCCGGGATCTGACAGGCCACGCCCCCACTTTCCGCGACCTGGGCCCACCGGCCCGTTAGGTCCCATCAAGTGCAGTTATTACCCACGATCGCGTCGTGGGATCAATTGCAGCCGTTACGCGTGCAGTCTGCGCTGTGTGTGTTTCTAACCGGCCCACACACCCCACGTCGCACGATTTCCGGCCACGACTGATCCCACTAACTCCGGCTGTAACGGCAACCCGAGGGGAGGTATAAATACCCCCTCGGTAACTCCATTTTCCCCTTCCTGCTTTCATTCTCTCCCTGTTTCTTCGCATCTCCGCCGCCACCGAGCTCTCCGCCGCCGTGCATCTCACTGCGCCGCCGTTTCCCGTGATGCCGAAAGGCTAGCTTTTTCCACCAATTTCCACCAACTTCCATCAAATCTCCTCTCCTTCTCAATGGCTCGCGACGACGACGCCCGCGCCGGATGGGCTGGATCTGAAGTCACGGCAGATGACTGCCAGTGGCTGGTGAACACCTGGCGCGTTCCTCCCGGCGTCCGCTGCCGGCCCCCGAATGGCGAGCTCGTCCCCACACCGGAGGCGGACGAGCACGTGGTGTTCCTCGCGCACTTCAAGCGAGGGTTCGGGCTTCCCGTCAGCGACTTCTTCAAGCAGTTCCTCAGTCACTTCGGCCTGCAATCTCACCACATGCCGCCGAACACCATCGTCATGCTCGCATACCACGTCGTGGTGTGCGAGGCCTTCCTGGGTGTGCGCCCCACAGTGCACACCTGTGCGCGCTGCTTCTTCTTCAAGAAGCAGAGCTTGCCCAAACCGGGAAGCACGGAGGCCGCCCGCAAGATGACGAAGACGGGTAGCGCCATGATCCTGCAACGCGGCGGGACCAACCACCCGCGCATCAAGGGCCTTGACTCCGTGCGCAAGTGGCAGAGATCCTTCTTCTACGTGAAGAATGTGCCTGCTGAAGAGGGAGAGCAGTTCGTTGACCGAACTAGGCTCCCCAAGTGGGCCGATTCGGCACCCACTCATCAGAACTGGGGATACAAGCCCTCGCTGGAAGGCGACATCAAGCAGGTCAACAAGCGCCTCGCCAAGCTGACGGAGCTGGGGATGAAGAGCGACGACCCCATCGCCTGTTGGATTTCTCGCCGAGTGCTCCCCTTGCAGCGCCGTGCGCATCTCATGTGCTACATGGGCGGCAACAGAGATTGCACATGGACGACCACGTTCGAGTTGAGCACAGCGGATGTGGCCGTCTGGGCGCGCTCCATCATGAGCACCGGCCTCGACGACAACTGGCAGTACGGCTTGGTGCCGTATAGCCGCACGAAGCCAATTGAGCAGGTTAGTACTTCACATCTTGTTTCTGCATAGTGATACCGAGTAGATGGCCTTCCAGCTTGGTATGCTTAGCGTTGGCACGCTGTGCCGAGTAGGACACTTAGTGATATCCCTTAGGCTTCATGTGCTTTGTGTTTGCACGCCATGTCGAGTAGGGCACTTTCTAGTATCTGTTAGGCTTCATGTGCTTTGTGTTTGCACGCCATGTCGAGTAGAAAACTTAGTCAATTATGCTTTGTGTTTGCTTCCCGTACCGGGTAGAATTCCTTATACTGCTCAACTGATTTGTGTTGCTTGCTTATATTTCCAGCACATTGCTCGCCAGCGCACCGAGAGCGAGGAGCGCTTCGAGGCCAATTGGAACAAAGACCGACAGGAGGACGACGAGGTCTCCTACGACACTCAGGACACCCTCTGTGTCCCTCGCGCCGAACGGCAGGGTAAGCGCCACGTCGACGCGTCCATTCGGGACTGGTCCGAGGACGACGAAGAAGGTGACTGAGTTCACCTCTGTAGTTGCGAGTAGCGCAATCTAACTTCCCTTTCCGCTTCTCAACCTTTTTCTTCTCCTCTACTCTGCAGATGATGCTGATGCTGACGAAGAAGACGAGGATGTCCTCGATGTCGATCCGGTTGCGGTGGCTGCTCCCACTACTCGCAAGAGGGCGGGTAGCGGTGCCCAGGAGCCCACCGCCAAGAAGGCCAAGAAGGGCGAGACGAAGACCAAGCAGGTCTCCGGGAGACGGCTACCCCCTTCCCGTGCAGGGTAAGTGATATCCTTCTAAGTTATATTCTGCTGCTGCTTCTCGGTTTTTTCTTTCTCTCTTCTTTTCCTGAACCCCTTTTTCTCTTCAGCGCTCCCTTGGATGCTGATGCCGCTACCGGTTCCACCACCACCAAGAGGAAAGTCGCCATCAACCTCGAGGACCTCATCGATCTCTCTGATGAGGACGAGACCACAACACGGGATGGGGCGCGTGCGCCCTCTCCCGTGAAGGAAGAAGACGAAGACGATGCCAACGTCCAGGACATGGACGTGGGTGCCCAAGACACCGACCAGGAGCAGCAGGCCCGCGCGGAACAACAAGCGCAGGATGCTGCTCACGACGAGAAACCCCCTTCTTCCCCTGCTGCTTCAGACGGGGAGAACGTTGAACAAGACACCGAGCACCAAGACCGTGCCGCCCTTGAGCGGCAAGAGGAGACCCAGGAGTAGCAGAGTACTGATGATGCTGTCCAAGATGACCCCGCGGCCCAGCCGCGGGTAGAAGAACAAGAAGATGCACGACTAGATCATGCTGCCGAGCAGCGGGTTGAGACGGCTGCGGTGGAGCAGAACCCGCAGAGCCAAGCGCAGCCGGATGCTGCGCCGGGTAGCCAGCCCCTGGTGCCGCCTACCCAGCAGGCTGCTCCACCTACCGCACCAAGCTCCCAAGCGAAGAAGACCAAGACCGCTGCAAGCCCTCCAGCCAAGCAGAACACCAAGAAAACTGCTTTCGATGCTGCCGGCAAGAAGGATGTTGCCGAGAAGAATGCCGCCGAGAAGAAAGCCATCCAGGCTGATGCCCCCCGTCCGTAGGAATCCCTTACGCGGCGCTGCACAAGATTCTGCCGCGATGCCGCCGCCAAAGCTGCCCGTGAAGCCTGCCACGAAGAGTGGGCAGCTAACCATTGGCGCTTCCGGCAGTTCTGCTGGCGCAGGCGCGTGATCAGGCGCTGAAGATCCGCCCAGCTACCTGCCCTACATGGTGCAGACGGCCAAGCAGTACAACATTAAGCTGACTACGGCCAAGAAGCGGCTCGCTCTTACAAGGGGGAAGCAGGCCACGGCGGTGGACGCCAAGCTGCCGGCAAAGAATAAGGCCCTTTCGATCTACTCGCGCGAGGCCCAAGAGACCGACGTGGTATCCGAGGGACTCGAGCAGATAATCGACCGGGTAGGCTTCATCGACGTGGTATGGGAGAGTGACATCCTTGGTAACACGAGCTGGAATGGCCTAACCTTGGGCCCACTGGATCACTGGCGCACCGATTGGAACAAAGCGGACATGGGCTACGATCCCATGACTATTTCGTCCACCACCAGCACGCTTGCCACGAAGATGTTCGTCCACCGCAAGGCTGCAGAGGACCTCGTGCAAACCTACGCTATAAATTTTGTTTGCCTGTTCCGAGTTGCGCTTTTCTTCTCTTCTATTCCTCTTCTTTTCCTTAACCATTACCCAGTCCCCGAGATTCGGGCCGAGTAGACGGGTACTCAACCAAGTTGCCGTCTTCTCGGGTCAAATCTTCAAAATATTGTCTAACTCCTTTTCTTTCTCCTTCACAGAATAGCCTCCTGAAGAGAATAACCCTTTACCGGCGTCTACTCTTTAATCACAGCATCGCGAAAAGACGCCTTGAGGCCCTTGAAAACGAGCGCAAGAGTGATGTTGTGACGGAAAAGGAGGCCCTGGATCGTACTCTTCAAATTTCCGAGCTCGAGAGTAAGCTTCTAGCTATTCGGTTCATGCGTTTTGTGTTTACGCCCGCTTTTGCTTTCTGCTCTAACTGTTTCTACTCTACAGGAAAGTTTGAGGCGATGGCAGAGGAGGACAAGAACTGCCATGTCTTTGTTGCCAACGCTGAGACCACGATCAAGAAATTGGAAAGTGAGTTGCCGTCTTTTCGGCTTGTCTTCCTTCTTTTTTCTTTGCTACTCTGCTGATCGTGCTCTTCTTTCTGCAGAAGATCACAAGAAGTTTGTTGAAGAGCATCTCGACTGCCTGAAACCCGCCGAGGTGAAGAAGCAATTGGAAAGCCAAGCAGTAGAGCTCAAGAACAAGCACGTCACCGAGCTGGAACCGCTGCAGGTCCAATTGAGGGCTGCCCTTCAGGACGCCATAGATCTAGCCGCCGAGAAGGACAAGATGGAGGCAGCCGCCAAGGCTAACCAAAGGGCCCTCGAGTTGGAAAATGATGTGCTGAAGAAGAGCAATTCGGATCTCATGCTCCAACTGGCCCAATTCCGGAAGGTTGAAGAGAAACACGTTGCTGACGAGGAGTCCTGGAGGCGAAAGCTGGAATCGCTACTCTGCGAGCTGAACAGTAAGTTCTTGCTTCTCTGCACTTGTTCATTTCCCTCTTCTTCTTCTTTACTCGGTTTGCATCTCTTCTCTGCCTCCGTTTCAAATCTTTTCTGATAGCATTTTCATAAATCTTCCCCAACCTCTGCTCGTCTTGCACACCTGCCCTAGCCAAGGCACATGAAATATCGAACTGAGAAGGGCCTGCCCACGGACACCAAGTCTTCCATTGAAGACAATCTTACGAGCATGCAGACCCAGCTCCAGCGTCTTAGGGGGTTGGGCACCGACTTCAAGCTTCATGCTTTGTTCTGGCCCCAAGACCCTGTGCCCAAGACCGTACGCGCGCTCGCCGAGAAGCTCAATGGTGTCAAAGCCGAGTTGAAGAATTGGCGAGCATCCTCTTTATCTGCATCTGGTACAAAAATCTCAACCTCAACACCATCCTTGAGATGAGGCAGGAGTCGAAGTGGGAGAAGGACCCCGACTGCGTGGCTCGCCGTCAGGCAGTCGCGTACGAGGTCGCCTCCTACGCGGATACCGCTCACTTCATCGACGGCCTCACCGAGCCCGACACCGAGCCGGAAAGCGAAGGTGAAGATGAGGAGGAAGACGACGACGAGGCCACCGAGTCGGAAGACTTGAGCTGCTTCGATAGCACTGGCGCCGAGGACAAGTCCGGGAAGGGGAAGGGCAAGGTCATCGCGGATAGCGACGAGGAGACTGAAAGCCGAGATGCCACCATCACTACCAAGATGGTGATCGACGTTGCGGCTCCCAAGTTGGGCTCTTCGTCTGGCGCGGCAGTCGACGATGCGGCGCTACTTCGCACCCAGTCTACTGCCTCCACTTCGGCTACGGACCCCATCTCAGTGGCCACAACTACTTCTGATCAAGCTGCCACCAACGCTGAAGCGGATGCTGCCAACACCGAAGCTGATGCCGCCAACACTGAAGCCGATGCTGCCAATGCCAACACGGAGAACACTGCTACCTCCACTTAATTATCTCCTGCAATACTTATGCTTGAAAACTCTTATCAGATCCCTGAGATGCCGGGTGCAAATGTATCGAAACAATTATCCTTCTTGTTGCTACTCAGTTTTTATTCCCATTTGAAGTTTTAAACTTAGTAATTTGAGCAACCTTGGCTTGATGCCGGGTTGCGTTATCATGCAAGTCCCCGAGTTGCATTTTTCATCCACTCTTCCTTTTTATCTCAGCTCTTACCTGCAACTTGTTGCTTTTTTGGTATTCGAATCACAAGAGTTCAAAGTTGGAGTTTCAAATACTTAGCCACTTAGAAACAGTCATAGTAATGCTACCCACCACTTAGCCGAAAAAAGTTAACAAGAAACAATAATAAAAGACACTCTACTCGGTTCCTGTACTCTTCTTTTCCTTAGTAATTTTTCTTGTGCTCATTGACCTTTAGCTTGTTCTCTTGCTTGCCATGAAGCCGGGTTTCGGACAGCAGCAGAGTCGAAGAGTTGGCATTTAGGTTTAAACATAATATTAGATGTACTCATGAAGTTTTAAGCAGAGCAACCGGGTAGACAAAAGTAAAGCATAGTAGAAACACATAGAGCAATTTTGGACGAGGGCAGTCCCCGAGTTCAATTTCAGATTGCAAAGTAGAAGTTTAACTCGGATAAGAGAGTACATACACATCTTTGCTCATGAATGAAAGCGACGAAGTAGAGCTACATTCCAGGGGCGCTTGGATTCCTCCCCAGCTTTATCCGGCCTGTTCTTCTGTGATGGCTGCGCATCTACAAGGTAGTACGCATTGTTGTGCAGCGCCTTGCTCACATCGAAAGGCCCTTCCCACAGAGGGGATAGCTTGTGCATCCCGGCTGTGCGTTGCACGAGCCTAAGGACCATGTCTCCTTCTCGGAAAACCCTTGGGTTCACTTTTCGGCTATGATAACGCGTCAAGTTTTGCTGGTAAACAGCTGAACGTGACAGAGTAAGCTCTCTTGCTTCTTCTAGAAGGTCAACGTCATCTTCTCGAGCTTCTCTCGCCTCCGCCTCAGTGTAGAGGGTTACTCGGGGGGGGAGTCATGCTCTAAGTCTATTGGCAACACGGCCTCAGCCCCGTAAACCAAGAAGAATGGTGTGTAGCCGGTTGACCAGTTAGGGGTAGTCCTTAGACTCCACAACACCGCTGGCAACTTGTCTAGCCAACACACAGGTGTTTTCAGCAGCGGCTCAATCAGCCTTGGCTTTATGCCTGCCAGCACCATGCCATTTGCTCTTTCAACTTGCCCATTGGAGGCGGGATGCGCAACGGATGCGACATCTAGCCGGATATGCTTATCTCTGCAGAACCGCACCATTGCACCCTCAGCAAAATTTGTGCCGTTATCCGTGATGATGCTATGCGGATAGCCGTATCTCAGGATCACATCCTTCAGGAAACTCACAGCTGTGGCTCCATCACACTTCCGAATAGGCTTCACTTCGATCCACTTGGTGAACTTATCAACCATGACCAAGATGTGAGTCATGTTGCCTCTAGTCGGTTTGAAGGGACCAACCATATCCAAGCACCAAACAGCAAAGGGCCAAGTAATGGGAATGGTTTTCAACTCGGAAGCAGGCAAGTGGATCTTACTTGCAAATCTCTGGCAGCCATTGCACTTCCTAACAATATCTTCAGCTTGCTTCAAGGCAGTGAGCCAAAAGAAACCATGCCGAAAAGCCTTCTTGACCAAAGCCCGAGAAGAGGCGTGGTGTCCGCATTCTCCTTGATGTATTTCCACCAGAATTTCTTCTCCTTCTTCCGGCTCCACACAGCGTTGCAGCACGCCAGTGGGACTTCTCTTGTGCAGCACTTCTCTTAATATGGTGTAGCCCTTGGATCTTCTCTGAATCTGCCTAGCAGTAACTTCATCTTCTAGCAGGGTGTCGTCTTTTAGAAAGGATAATATGGGCATAGCCCAACTCGGTGTCTCCCGCGTGGGAAACACTAGTTCGTCCACTTCCATTGGAACCGCCACCACTGTTTCCTCTTCAGAGTTGGGAGCACTTCTTTGAAGCCCTGAGCGATTAGCAAGAACTTCCTCAATGAATGCGACAGTCCCCGGGTTGAGAGGGGCAGTCCCCGGGTTGCAGGCGCCAGTCCCCGGGATGGATACTGCAGTCCCCGGGTTCTGTGTTGCATTCTCCCAGTCAATCTCCATGGGAACAACTTCTTCATTTGGCAGAGAAGGAACGAATATGGATTCCGAGTTGGGGGATGGCTTGATGGATGGCTTTCTCAAATGCTCCAAGGCAACTCCCGCCGGGATGGATTGCCGAGAAGACCCCAACTTGGATAGCTCATCTGCTGCTTCATTCTCTGCTCTGTGGATATGTTGGAACTCGCAGCCTTCAAAAAATCCAGTCATAGACTGCACCAGGAAGTGATATGATGCCATGTTGGCATCCAGGGCATCCCAAGTGCCAGAAACTTGCTCCACCACCAGATCCGAATCGCCATAGCATATAATGCGCTGCACGCCAACCTCCTTGGCTACTCGCAAACCATGTACCCTGGCCTCGTACTCTGCAATGTTGTTGGATGCCTTGAAATGGATCTGCAGTACGTACTTGAGTTGATCCCGCTTGGGTGATGTAAGCACTACGCCAGCACCAAGGCCTTCCTTCACCTTTGAGCCATCAAAGTGCATCTTCCAGTAATTGGTTGCGGGAGAAGGAGGTTCATACTGCACCTCAGCCCAATCCACTAGAAACTCCGCCGGAATTTGTGACTTGATGGATTCTCTTCTCGCATACGCAGGAGCGTACGCGGCTAGCTCCATTGCCCACTTGGCTACTCTGTCACTTGCTTCCTTGTTGCCCATGATATCCGAGATGGGAGCAGAGCTCACAACAGTGATGGGATGCTCTTGGAAATAATGCTTCAGCTTCTTGCGCCCAGGTACACGCCGTAAGTCATCTTCTGGTAATGAGGGTAGTTCTGCTTGGAGCTGGATAGCACTTCACTGAGATAATGTACTGGCCGCTGCACGCTTTTTCCTTCCTCTTCTCGCTCCACCACAATTACCACGCTCACTACCCGGTTGGTAGCGGCAATGTATAGCAGCATTGGCTCTTTGGGTAGCGGACTAGCCAAGATGGGAGCGCTACCCAACATTGCCTTCAGCTCATTGAATGCCACATCCGCTTGCGGTGTCCAGACGAACTTGTCGCTTTTCTTCATCAACTGGTACAAAGGCAGGGCCTTCTCGCCCATTCTGCCCAAGAATCGACTCAGAGATGCCAAGCAACCAGTGAATTTCTGCACATCCTTCAGGGATCTCGGCAAAGACATGCTCTCAATAGCTTTTATCTTTGAAGGATTGGCTTCAATGCCCCGACTGGATACCAAGAAGCCGAGTAGCTTGCCAGCCGGGACGCCGAAGTGCATTTACTCGGGTTCAACTTGATCTTATATTTGCGCAAATTGGCAAAGGTTTCCTCAAGATCGGCAAGCAGAGTTTGTGTTTTATTCGTTTTGATGACAATGTCATCTACGTACACCTGCACATTTTTGCCGAGTTGATCGTGCAAGCATTTCTGCATGCATCCCTGATAAGTAGCACCCGCATTCCGCAACCCGAAACACATGACACGATAGCAATAAGCCCCGTACGGGGTAATGAAAGCAGTCTTTATTTGATCAGCAGGGTTGAGAGCTATCTGATGGAAACCTGAGTAGGCATCTATGAAAGACAAAAGCTCACAACCTGCAGTGGAATCGATCACCTGATCGATGCGAGGTAGCGGAAAAGGATCCTTGGGGCAGGCCTTGTTCAAGTCGATGTAGTCGACGCACATGCGCCACGCGGTAGCGGCCTTGGGATCCTCCTTCTTCTTCTCGACCATGACCGGGTTGGCTAGCCAATCCGGATGCAGCACCTCCATTGAAATTTCTTATCAGCAACTTGGTAATCTGATCACCAATGGCCTTCCTTCTATCATCTCCGAAGCGGCGCATAGCCTGCTTCACTGGTTTGGCGTCATGGCGCACATGTAGCGAGTGCTCAACCAACTCCCTCGGGACACCTGGCAGATCTTCATTGGACCAGGCGAACACGTCTCGATTCTCACGGAGGAAGTGGATGAGCTCGCTTTCCTATTTCTCCGCCAACCCTGAGCCAATGATGGCAACACGGTCGGGGAACTCAGGGTCAACCTGGATCTTCTTCGTCTCCTGGGATGCCTGGAACGCGGTCCCGTACTGGGAGCTCGGCATCCCGGGCACAACACCTTGTGCTGCCTGTGCCATAGCCACCACCTCATGTATCTTCTTCTTCTCGGCAGCAATCACCATTGACTCCGCCAACTGAGAACCAGCAGAGGCACACTCCATAGACCTCTTGTAATCACCAGAGATCGTGATCACGCCATTTGGACCAGGGATCTTCATCTTCAGATATGCAGTATGAGTAGAGGCCATGAACTTGCTCAGAGCAGGCCTGCCGAGTAGAGCGTGGTACAGGCTCTGATGATCAACCACCTCGAACTGCAGGCTCTCTGTGCGGCAGTTCTTTCTGGTGCCGAATAGAACATCTATCCATACACGGCCAATTGGAGAACAAGATACTCCTGGCACAATGCCATGGAAGGTGGTCTTGCTGGGTAGCAACATGTTCTCGGCCATGCCCAGCTTCTCGAGTGTGTCTCTGTACACAATGTTGATGCTGCTACCATTGTCAATCAACACTTTGCTGAACCTGACATTCTTCTGAGTACCCAAGAAGGTGGGATCCAACACCAAGGCATAGCTACCCGGATTGGGCATCACCTTAGGATGATCCGCTCTGGACCACGTGATCTCTTGGTTGCACCAGTGCATGAAGTGAGGAACAGCAGGAATCACAGCATTGACCTCCATCGCGCGCCTCTGCAGTGATTGCTTATCGGCGAGCTCGGAGGTGAAGATTATGTAGCTCTCGTGATGCTCCTGGTACTGGTTGCGGCCTTCCGCACCATAGTTGCCATTGCTGCTGTTGTCGCGGTTGTTGTTGTTGACGAAGTTGCGATTGCCATTGTTGTTGAAGTTGCGGTTACCATTGTTGTTGTTGTTGTTGCGGTTGCGGTTGGCCCCTAAAGCCACTTGGTTGACGTTTTCTCTTCTCGGGAATGCTGGAGGCTGGGCTGCGGCTGCCCGGATAGGCTGCACATTGGCATTCGCAGCTGGCAGAGGAGGAGGAGGAGGCAGACCCTCATTCCTGATCAGATCCCACCAGTCGCATTGCCGAGTAGTGTGGTTGGCAGGCCTCGAAGGATGCTGAGTATGGAAAGTGCATGGGCCATCCCTCATGTCGTCGAAGACAAATTTCTTAGCCGGATCCGGGCTGCCGCTACCCTGCTGAGGAGCACGGTATGGCTTCTTGTTGCCTTGGCCCTGGTTCTGGTTCTGCCCGTACTGGGCTCCAGCAGGTTTTTGCCTTTGGCTACTCCCAGCTCCAATAGCCACAGCATTCACCTCCTCAGGGTCATACCGAGTATCTATCCGGTCACCCCTGCGCTTGTTGCGGAACTCGTTGCGCTTGTTGCTGTTGTAGCCTCTTCTCGGCTCGGAGGAGTCCATCAGGGGCTGAGTAGGATCACCAAGTGCGTACTGATCCGCAATCTTGATGGTCTCAGCGAGAGTATTCGGCATCTCTCTCTGCAGCCTCTGTCACAACATGCTGCCATGTCTGCAACCCTGCGCAAACCAAGTGATGGCCTGGGCCTCATTCACACCTTCACAGGTGTTCCTCAATGTGCTCCACCGAGTAAGATACTCGCGGTCCGTCTTGTCTTCCCGCTGCTTGCAAGCGGACAACTGCTGCGGCCTATTCGGCCTCTTGTAAGTGCTGGTAAAGTTGCTGATGAAGGCCTCCGAGAAGTCCAGCCAGCAATTGATGCTGTTCTTGGGCAAGTTGTTGAGCCAAGTGCGAGCTGGGCCCTCAAGCATCTGCGGAACGTACCGCACAGCCCATCTCCGGTTGTCGTTCGCGATATGAACCGCGGTGACATAGTCATTGAGCCAATCTTCCGGCTTGGTGCTGCCATTGTAACTCTTGGTGCCCCTAGCAAGCTGGAAGTTCTTCACGGACGGCTCGTTCATGATGCGTGGGCCAAAACACTCAGGGCCAGGAGGCCCCGTGTTCTCGAGCCGTGCGGATAGATTGATCCGGTCCGGCTTGTACCGGACATCATTGGGCTCTAGCACACGCTCACCCACACGATCCATGATATCATAACCAGCTAGCCCCATAGCCGAGTAGCCAGCATCATATCTGTCCACCTCCATGGCCACATGCTGCTCCACCAGGTTGGCTACTCGCGCAGCGTCACGCGGCTGAGCAGCAGCTGGCTGCTGCGGCCTCTGCCGAGTAGGCTGAGCAACCTATTGTCGAGAAGGGCACGTACGATCTCCACCTCGTGTCTTGCTGTGAGCTTTATGGACTTGAAAGACTGCTCCTGCAGAGTTGTGTTTCTGACCGGACTGCCGCGGCACTGCTTGCTGTTTCGCGGCGACAGCCGGGTCGTACATCTGCATCTGTCTGTCTCTACCAGAATAGCCGCTACACTCCCTCTCGTGACTGGGATGAGGTGATGAGGCCTGATCGTTAGATCTGACCGCATGCGAGTGCACCACCTGAGAAGCTCCAGCACCCGGATTGGCTTTTCGGAACTCCTCGTTCTGCCTAGCAGCCTCTAGCACTAGCTCATTGAGCCTATCCTGCTGCCTAACGAGCGCGTCGCCAGCGAGATGCGGCAACTCGGCAACTACAGCCTCAGCAGCTCTAAGGGTTTTGGCGGGGGTGCTGTATTTGGGCCTGGTGGTGGCTGTGTTTTGGCTATCTGCTCGGCCAGCGGTCTCACCAACCGCTGCCATCTCGGTGCCTAAGCTGCGGCACGTAGCGCCTGCGTTGAGAGGCTTCCTAACCACTGGCGTAAAGCCGTGAGCACGGTTGTACTCGTTATGATCTAGGTTAAGCTCAAGCCTAACCTTCTCCAACTCCACCTGCTCGGCGAGTAGCGCCAGGCGCTGCTCTTCGAGCTGCGCCCTCATGGTCATGAGCTCGATCTCGGTGGGAGGCGGCATGCCTACCCGCACCGCGGATGTCGGTACCGTCGGGGTCGTGGAAGGAGGGATGTAGCCCGGGCGGTTCTGGGGCAGCTCGTAGGGCTTGTGAGTCCTGGTAGGCTCGCTTGGGCCACCAACCTCCTCGACGGCTGCCGCAGCTGCGGCTGCACCCTTCCCAGCAGCGGCAGCCTGGGCAGTCATCATCACCTCCGCGCGGTCCGCAGAACAGCCAGATGGCTTTCCGCGGGCAGCGATGACAGCAGGTGGATCTTCCGCGACGTGCACCTGCTCAGGGTACTCGCGGACGTTGGTGGTGGCGACGTAGACGAGGTGAGAGCCGAAGGATATCACCGAGCCGCCCTCCGGCATGACCCTGCCGCCAAAATCGCCGGCGTTGTCGACGACGAAGTCGAAGGAGCCGAATCTGTAGACAAGGCCACAAACCACGCGCTCCCCGGTAGCAAGAACGGATCCCGTCCGAACGTGAACTCCAGCCAGCGCCGCTGGTTGCCCCATGGTGGGCGCCAACTGTCGTGGTGGTGTCACGGCAGATGCCATGGGATGGCTAAAGATGTGGGGACGAAGGACGCTGGAGGTGCTCGGGGAGGGATCACGCAGCGAGTAGCCGCGTGTAATATGAAACTAGCACTGCAAACAACAAGATCTACCCAGGTTCAGGGCCCTCGTGTGGAGGTAAAACCCCTACTCCTGTCTTTCTCCCTGTATATTGGTGTCTCACCGAGTAGCCACAGTACAAGTTTGGCCTACAGCCGGGTAGCCACTCTCCTCTCTACGTGATGATCTAGGTCAAGAGTGTGAAAAGGTTCTCCGCCTCGTGATCGTCCCTCGCGCAGGAGGGGGCAGGGCACCTTATATACTGGTGCCCAGCCGGATACAGCCAACAGGGAAAAGTACAAACATATGTCGACATAGTGTGCACACTGCGTACTTCCGTCTTCCCGCTGACAGCTTTGGCTTCCTAATTTGTCTTGTGTGGAAAGTCGTTGTGCAAAACCAAGGTGACGTTCTGTTATCACTGCCACAAACACAGAGTAGCCCCCCCTAACCTGCGACGCCCTGCTGACACCCTGGCGCGGTCAGGCACGCGCTCTGCAGATGAACAGTGCCTCAGTACGGACCCAGGATACGCGGGATCCTGTGTCAGAACGGCTCCTTTGAATTTTGGCCCGAGTAGGAAACCACTCCCTCTACTCGGAGAAATATAACTTCCTTGATTCTTCCTTCTGGCCATCAATATGTACGACCGAATAGCAGTCGACCGGGTAGCAAGTACCGGGTAGCCAGCTACTCGGCCAAACATCCCTTCTGATCTTGCCCTTAGCACTTGCCTTTACCCTACTCGGGGGTAACCCCCCGACAGGTCTCGAGCCTAGAAGTTGTCAACTCACTGCCCAACTACGCGGGTCGCGACCTAGCAACTAGCGGGGAATCCATCCGCTTCAGCACTAGCAACTTCCACACCATCTCTGCAGAGGAACCTTCTCGGGTTGGAAAAACTCTCCAATCCACGCCTAGGACTCACGGGCCATATCTGGCTCAGGTCTGCATGGCAAGATCGAGTGACCCACCCGAAGAAACGGAAGATAACGCGAAGGAACGTGAGCTCATCAAAGTATCTCGAGAAGCCTGGGTCAAGGCAAAAACGGCCGTACACTCAAGCGAGCCGATTGAAGATGGAGCCCCTCAGGAAGATCTAACCGCATACCACTACCATCTAGTGAAACCGGCAACATTGATCAAACAAGCTCGCAAGGATCTGGACGAGCGGAAAAAGTTGGCGGATGAGTCAAGCCAGCGTCGTGCGGCACTCTCCAAAACACATTCTGTAGGGAACCATCCAGCGAGGAAGTGATACGTCTCGAAGACCGCATCTCTGGATCTCGACTCTCTCAGCGGGATCAGCAGAACGCTCGATACATCCCTTATGCGCATCGACGACGACGGCAATGTCCACCCGACGACTCTGGCTGCCGCCGTCCTGGCAGCAGCCACGTACCTGCAGGCGAACAAGCCAGGAGAAAATGACCCCTGCGCGGGACAATACCAACAAGTCCAGAAGGGACTCGGCATGGCGGCTGCAAGACTTTCAGCTCAAAGCCGCAAACACGCGACAACGCAAGAGGCCGAGAAAATCCCCCGGAAGGACAAAGAAGTGCCTCGTGGACGCAGGAGCGCCTCACCTAGGAGACAGGAGTCACCTCGTCGTGCCCGAGGAAAGGAAGCCCGACGTCGAGGAGATAGCCCGAGAGATCGAGATCGCAGCCCGCGACATCACAGCAGCCGCTCGCGACACCGCAGCAAGGAACCAAGGAAGGAGGACGATCGCGACCGTCCTGAACACACCGCGCGATCTGACATTGCTCAGCTCAAGGTCGACAAAGCCCGCGCGAGTATAAACCGCGCACGATCCCTATCCACCTCTTCCGACGAGGACGCCTGCAGTGCACTGTATTTCACCCGCGATATTCGCGAAGCACCGATACCCAGAAGATTCAAGCTCACGACGTAGGTCCCAAAATACGACGGATCGCTGGAACCAAAGTCCTGGCTATCGGATTACCCCATTCTCTTGCAGTCTCTCTCTTCTACCAACTACAGCCGGTCTCTCGTCTATACACTACACCTAGATTCCAGATGAAAAACAACAGACATTAGGCAATAGATTGAAGTCATTTGGAGCATTTGGAGAAGGATTTGACGTCCGAAGTGAATTAAGAAGTTGATCATCGAGGTATGAGTTATGCTACACAAGATTTTTTTAGCAATGCACGGTGTAAATTAGTTGTTTTTTAGCTCGTAATTAGTTATACGGAATTATATTGTAGCCTTTGATGGTGGTAGTTCCTGCTACTTCGTTGATCCGTTTGGTAGGGTATTTTATTTTTTATTTTCGTTTAGCTGTGTGCATCCTTAATGTCTCGACTAGCTCTTGACATTATGTTGTTGCAGAGGCTGTGTGTAATTGATATCTATCTAGTATTAATGTATTTCCATTATATAAAAAAACGAAGTTATATTGTAGAAATTTTAGGAATGGTTCTGGACGAGATATGATGCACTTACTGTTCTAATTTGTAGAAGATGTAGTTGTAGATCAACGGTAGGCACTATCCAACTTTGGTATTTGTTTGCATGATGTTGTTAATGTTATCATTAGTTGGTAATTAGTTATTTTATGATACGTCGTAGCTAGACACGAGTTATTTGGTCAATCTTTCACGGTACATATCTAATCGGAGCAACCAAAAATTCTCACGTCAAACACCAGAGACAATAATCCAATCAGCTAACAACCTCCTTAGCTGACTTTAGATCCCGGTTCTCTCACGCAGGCGTCTCCGGAGGTGTCCCAAACCCTAGAAAAAAAATCCGCAAAATCAACCCATCCCTGGTCGTTGCTGCAGCGACCGCCGACAGAAGTGGCGGCCCTGTCCGCGCGCACCCGTGGCGGCAGCGGGATTTGGTGGGCACGCCTTGTTGACTGAGCTTCGTGCGTAGTGGGATCGGAGAAGGGAGTGTACATCGTGTTGGCAAGAGGGGTGGCGGTGGTGTGTGGCGATGCTGCTCGGGACAGCGGCCGCGGTGCTCGCCTGGTCGTGGCGCAAGATAGTGCGCAAGCGTTGGTGACGGTGGGAGGACTTAGTCCAATCTGGATCCACGGGGGCTGAGGCTATTCTTTCGTCAACGCGCCCTGGCGCTCATCCTCCTGTGCGAAACTGCCCTCGTTGGCTCACTAGAGCTGAGGGCACGTTGATTCCTTCGGTGGCACCACTTCCTAACTGCTCTGTCTTTGCAGTGTTGCGAGGTCTATGGTTCGAATAAAATTAGCAGGGTGGTTGCCCTAGTGTTTTTCTATCGCCGACTAGCTGTCATCCTCGATATTTCCGTCGACGCATTTCGGATGTCGCCGCCTGGTAGTCTCCAAGGATTGGCGTTTTTGCTCCTAAAGATCTGGTGTGGTTGAGATATTGTCGTGCACGCCTACTTCGTTTAGCTATTGAGGCTCCAAGTGGGTGTGCTGCGGTGCTCCATTTTTTGAGAACATCATGGGACATGTCGGCTTCGATTTCCATGGTGTTGAACATAGTCGGGGGGGATGACCAGGTCTGGCAGGCACAGGAATTGGATGTGATGAAGACTAAGCTTCACAGGTTGATGCGCTGGCAGCATATCGCACTTGTGCAACGACGGGTTTGGGAGGGTGGGACGGCAACTTTCGGTGTTTCTGGTGCTCTTTAAGTGGTGGGACTCAATTTTAGGGTGAAACCCCAAGGCATGGCCACTCTTGGTTGTACCTGAGGGTCGTCTTGTTGAAGTCACTCCTTTGGAGAGTTTGGTCCTTCTCTTTGGTGAAAACCTACCATCTACGATTATGCGACGATGGCGTTTGTGCATTGTTCCCTTCTTATAGGCGTCGCTTTGGGAGATACTTCTTTATCTAGTTTTGAGTGCAAGGTATTAGTCACTTCGACGGGGTCTTTTTTGTCACCATTTGCAGGGACGGCGGATCCCACGGGACCCTATTTTCCTCTAATCCGTCGTGTTCTCCGTGTCGCCTCCGTCCGTGTCGGCAGGTGCCACGTGTGACCTGTCCGATCTGTCGCCACTGCATTTCTGTTAGTTCCGTTAGGAGGTGGCATTTTCTATATTAACACTTTACACTCGAGAAAGTGGTCCTTCATGCCAAAAAAATGGCTGATGTTGGCATGGGACGAAGCTAGGGGCGTGCTGAGGCCATGTTATTAAGAAACAAAGATGTCTCTAGTGATTGATTTGTTTGCTCTCGCCCTTCGGCTTTGTGGTCACTCAAGGTGTTTTGATTTCGTGCTCAATCTAGTTGGATCAAAAGTCCCTGTGGATAGAAGTTTTAAAAAACCGTTTTTGGCATGGGACGGGTTGGGGGCGACAACTTTCGGTGTTTGTGGTGCTCTTTAAGTGGTGGGCCACCCTCCTAAATTTCTTGTATGAAAACACCTAATATTATGTGTAGTTTAACTCTTAATTTAATTTTATTTGCCTTAATAGCCCCTCCATGTTGTAAAACATGTAGATCTGGCCCCATATGGGCATGTGCAGCGTTCAAAAAACCTGGGTCTAAGGGCATCTCTAGTCGCCCCCCACCCCCCGAGCCCCCCCAGGCGGCCTTTTTAGCGCCGGAAGTGGCGAATAGCGCCGTTTCCGCACCAGTCGCCCCCCCAGAAGCCCAAATAGCGCCGAAACGGCGCTATTTCGCGCCGCGGCACCCAGGCCAAATCCAGCCCGCTGGGTTCGGCTTGGGAGGGCGAAACTACGCTGCAGCCCGCGCGGGCCAGCTCTGTCAGTGACGCGGCGAAAAAACGCGGGAATAGAAACCCCGTGATCATCTTCTCGGCTCCCGTGTCAGTCAAAGGCTGCCAGCGTTTATGGCGTAGCGGCCGCCCAGTGCATACGCCCGTTCAAAGGCTGCCGGCGTAATGGTGTGGCGGGCGGCAGCGAGGGGACGCGCCGCAGTAAATGCCCGGCAGGCTACAAAAGCCACCCGCCGCTCGCCGCACTCCCCATTCTTCCACCTCGCTGCTCCCTCGCACTTCCTCCTCGGCGCTCTCTTCTCTCCCCGTGCTCTCTCCTTCCTCCTCAGAGCAGATGGCCAAGTACGACGGCGCCGCCGCCGCCAACGGCTCGATTCACCGCCAACTTCGCCGAAACGAGGCGTGGGTGCTGTACCGGGCGGGCTACCCGTGCCCGCCGGACATGCGCCTCCTGAGCTCCGGCGGTGGGCAGCCTCGCTGGACCCTCAGCGTGGCGGAGTGCCCGTTCCCTCGATCCCTTCAACGGACGCGGAGTTCCGGCAGGCCATCGCCGAGGTGCGCCAAGGCCTGCCGGCGGACGAGGCCGCGCGGATCCACTGGAGGCCGCACGGCCAGGACGCCTTCTGGTGGCAAGAGCTCCAGCGCCGCCGCGACGCCGACCTCGCCGCCGAGGGCAACAACGGCCCTGTCGAGGGCCGCGCCAACAGCCTGGGGCGCAAGCGCTGGTGGGGAGGCCAGCACCGCACTCTCGAGTGGGTGCTGGATTACATCCACGCCGGCAATGAGCCCCGGCTGGAGATGCCGCCCCGCCCGAACCCCTCGTGGGCACCGCAGCGGATGGGCGGCGGCTCGTCGTCGGCTACGTCGTCCTCCTCCGGCGCGCAGCCCATGTCTCTCACCCCTCCCCTTCTAAACTCTGGAGCGCCTATCCTCAGGCGCAGCGGCGGCGCCCTGCGTATCGGCGAGCCACGCCAGCGGCAGGACGCCGACTTCGAGTGCACCGTCCACCCGAAGACGGAGTTGGACGAGGACGAGGACGATGAGTGGCCCGACCTCAAGTTCGTCGAGGAGCTGTCGCGCAACACGATCCAGCATGTCGCCGACGACGTTGCCGAGGACTGGAGCCTGCGCGACAGCACCGCCGAGGAGCTGGAGCTCCAGCGCCGCCTGCTCGCTGAGGCCGAGCAGCGCAAGGTGCAACGCGAGCAGGAGGCTGCCGCCAATGCGGCCCGCTGCCGCATTTCTCTCCCGCCGCAGACGAGGGAGGTCCCCTACGTCGTGCTCGACCCCGACTCCGATGAAGAAGCCGAGGTCCTGCGAGCCCTTGCGGTCAGCAGGTGGGGCGATTCCGGCGCGGGGACGAGCAACACTGGCTGCGGCGATCCCGGCCAGGGAACGAGCAGGCGTGACGGCGACGGCCCGGACAACGACGACGATGACGGCGACCACCAGGCGATCCCTGCGCGCCTAGGACTGAAGTAGTTTAGTTTTTTAGTTTAAATTTGCTGTTTTTAGTTTAACTTTGCGTCGAAATGTATGAAATTTGCGTGAATCAATAAAATGCGCCAAATTTCAAATCTCGAGTTTTTTTGGGCCGAAAGTTGGGCTCGGGGGGCGACTGGGAAGGCTGCCCCCCAGGTTCCAGATTAGCGCCGTTTGGCGCCGCGGCGGACCCAAAACGGCGGCGTTTTGGGCCCTGGGGGGGCGCAACGACTGGAGATGCCCTAAGAGAATCTTTCTTACCTAGTCCTATGTCTATAGCGGAAAAATTCTTAGACTCGTAGGTCCAGTACTAGTCACCTGTGTCTATCAAAAAAAATGAGAAAAGGTTCCACCATGAGTGTGTAATTAGTCACAAAAGTAACAGAGCATGCACATGCAAATGATGGACCAATTCGTGTTTTTTCCGGTGAGTGGTCATACTAAGATTTCTCTCTCCTAGCACGTGCTTGTGTCACCAGCTTTTTCTGACATATTTTCTTAGCTCGGTGACTAAACGCTGCACACGCTATAATATAACATTTCTGGCTCCGTCCCTGCATGTCATGTTAGGCAGGGGAGGATCTAGGATTTCTTCATTGGGTATGCCACATAATTTTTTTTATCATATCCATAATATGTATTTAACTTTAATAAATAATTGTTGATATACAAGTGATAAATAATATGTAACTAAGTTATTAAGTATAAAATTTGCATAAACAAGCGTGCAAAACCTAAATATCCATACAAGTAGGATGAAATATGCATTAAATAAACTTACAATACTACTTCTTTGACTTGTCTGGCTTACGCCTCCTTAAGGACATGAAAGTGGCCTTTATGTCATCTTCATCCACCTGGGAGAAAATATCACGCTCAATGTATGTGACTAGACAATCATCCAAGAGACTATCACCCATCTTGTTTCTTAACTTTGTTTTAACTAAAGTCATTACAGAAAAAGCTTTTTCAACACTTGTCGTCGCCACAGGAAGAACCAATACTAATTTCAGAAGCAAGTAAACCATATCATACACTTTATGCCTCTTTGTTTCAACAAGTTTAACCGAGAGATCAACAAGATTATCTAGACCTTGAAAGTTTTCATCTCTTCTCATATCATCAATGTAATTATCAAGCTGCATTCAAGCTTTATTAAATAATTGCCTGGGATATCATTAGGGTAGAATTCAGCTAGTCTGCGTACCTTCCGTGCATCAAAAGAAGCAAATGAATTTGAAGGATGGAATGCCGACATACATGACAATAGCTCCATATTAACCTCATCAAACCGATTATTCAGCTATTATCGATGACACCGATATATACTTCTCTTCTAAAGTGGTCATCATTTGTTTGCTTCCGGGCACGGGCATTCCTCGTTGATTTTCCGTAAGGCACATAGTGACCATCCATAGACGGAACTTCGACACCATGTTTTTCACAAAACTGAGTGACCCTCTCAAGAAACTCAATCCATCCATTAGACCTCAATAGTTGCATCCTCTCCTTTGCCCCATTCACAAGTCTGATTGCATTAAGAATATCTTGTTCCCTTCTTTGCAAACACTCGGATAATTCATTTGTATAACCAAGAATAAGAACCATTAAGTGTGCAAAGAAAACAAACTCAAAGCTCTCAAATGGTCCAAGAACATAGTTTATTCTTGTCCAATCATCCTTATACGAAGTATCATCTCCAAGTTCGGTGAGTACGTCATGAATTGTGGAAAACATAACTACAATGTTGTACACTGTTTTATAATGAGAGCCCCACACCGAGTGTCACCGGGCCTAGGCAAAACCATCTCTTGATTCAATCCAGTCCCAGTTTCAAGTTCACCACAATCAAGTGCTTTCTTGATACTCTCAAGCCTAGCATTTCGAAGCATATCATGACGCTTACAAGAAATTCCAACAATATTCAGCAATAGAAGCCAATACCAATTTTATGGGAAGTCAGATGTAGCAAATGTGCCTCGGTGCATCATGAAAGTGTCTCTCTTGCTAAAATATTGTTGGAATTTCTTGTCAGCGTCATGATATGCTTCGAAATGCTAGGCTTGAGAGTATCAAGAAAGCACTTGATTGTGGTGAACTTGAAACTGGGACTGGATTAAATCAAGAGATGGTTTTGCCTAGGCCCGGTGACACTCGGTGGGGCTCTCATTATAAAACAGTGTACAACATTGTAGTTATGTTTTCCACAATTCATGATGTACTCACCGAACTTGGAGATGATACTTCGTATAAGGATGATTGGACAAGAATAAACTATGTTCTTTGAGCATTTGAGAGCTTTGAGTTTGTTTCCTTTGCACACTTAATGGTTCTTATTCTTGGTTATACAAATGGATTATCTGAGTGTTTGCAAAGAAGGGAACAAGATATTCTTAATGCAATCAGACTTGTGAATGGGGCAAAGGAGAGGATGCAACTATTGAGGACTAATGGTTGGATTGAGTTTCTTGAGAGGGTCACTCAGTTTTGTGACAAACATGGTGTCGAAGTTCCGTCTATGGATGGTCACTATGTGCCTTACGGAAAATCAATGAGGAATGCCCGTGTCCGGAAGCAAACAAATGATGACCACTTTAGAAGAGAAGTATATATAGGTGTCATCGATAAAATTAGTCAAGATCTGAATAATCGGTTTGATGAGGTTAATATGGAGCTATTGTCATGTATGTCGGCATTCCATCCTTAAAATTCATTTGCTTCTTTTGATGCACGGAGGGTACGCAGACTAGCTGAATTCTACCCTAATGATATCATGGGCAATTATTTGTTAAAGCTTGAATTGCAGCTTGATAATTACATTGATGATATGAGAAGAGATGAAACCTTTCAAGGTCTAGATAATCTTGTTGATCTCTCAGTTAAACTTGTTGAAACAAAGAGGCATAAAGTGTATGATATGGTTTACTTGCTTCTGAAATTAGTATTGGTTCTTCCTGTGGCGACGGCAAGTGTTGAAAGGGTTTTTTCTGACTTAAGTTAAAACAAAGTTAAGAAACAAGATGGGTGATAGTTTCTTGGATGATTGTCTAGTCACACACATTGAGCGTGATATTTTCTCCCAGGTGGATGAAGATGACATAAAGGCCACTTTCATGTCCTAAAGGAGGCGTAAGCCAGACAAGTCAAAGAAGTAGTATTGTAGGTTTATTTAATGCATATTTTATCCTACTTGTATGGATATTTAGGTTTTGTACGCTTGTTTATGCAATTTTTATACTTAATAACTTAGTTACATATTATTTATTACTTGTATATCAACAATTATTTATTAAAGTTAAATACATATTATGGATATGATAAAAAAATTATGTGGGATACCCAATGAAGAAATCCTAGATCCGCCACTGAGCCCGCTGCTGAGAAAGGTGGTGCCTAGTTTTTTTTCTAAGAGTTTTTATTTTTTGCGATTTTTTTTTTGAGTTGGTCTTGCCGCTGAGGTGAGGTTTTGTGTTTGAAACAAGCGAAAATCCACCGAGTCCAGATCTAAGAGTCACTGTGAGCCTCTCGCTAGCCAGGCATGGCCCGGATGCTGGGTCCATTACCAGCCAGGAGACTTTGCCGGTAGGGCCTGTGGTCGTGGAGGGGGAGGCAGCTGCGTTGGGGGAGCGCGACTTTGGATCCTTTCGGAAGAGCTACCAGCGCCCCATCTCGCCAGTGCTGTGTAGACCAGTCAAGAAAACCCATGTGAAGAAAACTTACTCAGGTCCGATCAGGAGGAGTGTCCGAAACCGTGGAAGATTTGCAGCAGGGACGCCAGTGCGCAGGCAGCAGCGTGAGTTGATCGTCAAGCTGCAGATCGCCCGTGAGGGCGAGACGATTGGGGAGGAGGCCCTGGCAGTGTATCAGGAGATGTTCTCGAGGCCTCTCACACAGGAGCAGATAGATGTGATTGTGGGAATTTTCGGTTGGCAGCCAGAGGCGCTGCCGGTGGTGGCAGATGCTCAGGTGGATTGCATGGTCTAGTGCTTAGTGTTTTAGCTCCTTTTTCTTAGTTTGGTCCCCTTTGATCCCCAAACAGTCATTCGGTGTATTTGCGATGAATCCTGATATTTCAATTGGAATTTGGAATAGGAGCGGACTCAATTCGGTGGTGCGAAGGGCGGCAATCTACCAGGTGCTTACACCGGTTAATGCAGCCGTGGTGTGTTTTCAGGAGACCAAAATGGCGGTCATTACTGACCGTCTGGTGAGGGAGAGCCTCGGATCGAGATTTGATGGCTTCCACTACCTGCCAGCTGTTGGTACGCGTGGAGGGATCTTGCTAGCTTGGCAATCCGCTTTGGTTTCGGTCTCGAACCCACACCTTTCGGCAAATGCGATCACAGCTCGTCTTTCGGTGGATAGCGACCGCAGTTGGTGGTTCACAGGGGTTTATGGACCGCAGGAAAATGCTGACAAGAGAGCCTTCCTCCAAGAGCTCAGAGACATCCTACATCTGCACGCCGGCCCGTGGATGGTCGCGGGGGATTTCAATCTTATTGCCGATCCCGAAGACAAGAACCAGGGGACCCTACACAGGGGCATGATGGGGCGTTTCAGACGCACCTTGGCTCACCTCGAGCTCAAGGACATCTATCTTAACGGGAGGCGGTTCACTTGGTCCAACGAGAGGCAGCAGCCCACCCTGAAGAAGCTGGATAGGGTGGTTACCACGGTGGATTGGGAGGAGCTTTTCCCGGATGCTTTCCTCACAGCTATCTCTTCTGTCCCCTCGGATGTGACGCCCCGAGATCGGGCACTATGCAGATTTCAGCATTTCCGCTAAATCCGCATAATAACCGATTCCAGGTTGCCACTTATGATAACATTACACCAGTTCACGAAGATTCCACAATTACAACAGAAACAGATAGATACAAGACGACTCGAACGAGCCAAGGATACAACTGATACAATACAAAGACCCAAATAACAGCGGAAGAAAACAACAAAGTGTCCGACTACGGACAAGATAAAAATTGGACTAAGTGTCCTAAAGATAACCGAGAGCGTCCAATCCCTGCCCAGGCCAAGCCGGATGGATTCCCAAGCTAACGTCGTCAGACTTCAAACCTGTTGACTGCAATGTTGAATATGCAGCCACGAAAAATGAATTCGTGGGTCGGTACGGTTAAGTACTGGCAAGGGGATATACCATACTCACAAGATACCGGCGTAACCAGTCATCACAAGATACAAATACTTTGGTTACAACGGAAAGGAAGGGATTATTGCAAAGAAGCGGCAGCGGGCTGCACTAACTAACTACAGAAACACACTACAACTTCCGGCTAACTGAAAGAGGATAAGATCGCGTATCGTAACCAACTGAAAGTAACTCCAAACAAACCCATCCAATGTTACCCCCTACTAAGGAAGCAACCCAAGGATAACTCACACAGTTGGATTAAAGATGATTCAGGTTATTGTGTCAATAAACCTATTACTAGTCAACTTAGTATTAGTTAGGTGTAAGTTGTTCTGAGTACTTGTTAGCCAGTACTTTCACCAAGTCAACCATAACCGCGGAAAACACGGCTTCTCGAGAAGATTTACCCTGCAGGGGTGCACCAATTTAGCCGTACACGTAAGAATAACCCGCCAGATGGAAGGGCCCTTCCACCAAGCGGGGCACTCAACACAACTCAACTCTTCTTCGCATCAAGCCCAAAGCACCACGTGCTGTGCGTGCGCGGCTAATCGAGCCCCCGAAGAAAAGGGGACCCTCATAGCACTGGAAGACCACGCCGCCCTAAATGCCGACTACAAAAGTTCCACCCTGGCCTCGGGTTCGTACCTGCATATGCGTGCAGCAAATGGAAAGACCGAACTAAGTGCGGCGATTTGGACGAGATGCGAATCGAGTCAAATTGAGGGGGGTGCCCATACACGCTTCCCACATGCGGGTAGTGCGCTCATCATGGATCAGTAGACAAGACCCTTTTCCTATTAGGGTCGACACTAGCAGGCCTCAAAACCACGCCGGGCCTCCTGCCGGTGCCTTATCATCAAATTATTATTACCCAAGATATTAACATGTTGTTGAATGAATTGAAACCCAACTATCAAACTAAACAGGTGATAAGATGGACAACGAGACTTGAGCGCAAACAACACTAAGCATGCTACTACGACACGAAGGCCAACAAGGTAAACAAACAACAGTTAATAGGAAGTGGAAGGAAGGCTATATCATGGCTGCAAGGTAACATATAATAGGATCGAGACTCAAGCATCGAATCAAAAGGCTAGAATAAGAACAACGGAAAGAATCGGTAACAAATGATGAAACGCAACACGGATAGCAAGTGAGTATACTTGCCTGGAATCCAGCAAGGTAGAAGTACATCCGTAGAACTTGTCGTTTCTCACATCATCTCAACGTCCTATCCGCGAAGAAGCAACGAACTAAAAGAAACACCGGATGCAACAATTACTACTACGGCAAAAGATCCAGCATGATCCTAGTTTATATGCATGACATGGCAAGATGCAACGGAGAGGAAACAACTTAAGCAATTTAATCGGAACCGGAGTCCGGAGAAATATGAATTGGTTCAAGTTGTTTATCTAACCATCAAGTTCATTGTTATTTAGCATGGCAAACAATAAAGTAGATGAGTTGGGCAATTTAAATGGAATGGGGCAACAGCTGGAAATAATTAGCCCACACATTCCATATGTTGTCATATAGATGAACATGCACAACAAATCTAAAATGCACAAGATAAGATGCAAACAGAGATATGAATGGCATGAACAGATTCCTTGCAAGTTTCTGATTGGAAAACATATTTTATTTGTTTGATTTGGAATTAAAATGAGTTAGTTATGAATTTTGGCAATTTAAATTGCATTGAATAAGAGGTGAAACAATTATCCAAATTAATTGTTGCAAACCAGAAAACAAAGTGGATATTCAAGTGTGGCATGTGATTTTGGATGAAATTCATGTTTGGAGTATTTAATTTGGAGCAACCATTTGAAAGTTATTAATTATGCCATTTAGTTTGTCACTTTTAAGGATTATTAAATAACATTAATTTTAATTGCCCAAAATGCAAAACAAAGTTGATAAACAGAAAGTACATTGAATTTTGACTGAAAAACATATTTCACATTTTAAAATTGGAGTTTATTTGCAATTTCTAGGTGTGGTTGAAGTTCAGGGACCAAAGTGCAAAAACCAGGGACTGAAATGTGGAAAGAAACTATCAGAGAGAAATCCCTGAGATTTTTTTCTAACCCAGCGTACCAGCCAGCGGGACACTGGCCAGCGGGCCCAACGCCACGCGGCGCGGGTGTAAGCCACGCAGCCACCGCGGTCAATGACCAGCGGGGCCCGCCCCTGCGCGCGCGAGGGAAAAAGATGGGGTTAAATCGCACCGGGGGGATCGAACCCGTGAGCTGCGGCTCGCGCGCGTGCGTTCGCTGCCGCTGCGCTGGACTACGGTTTCTGAAAGTTACCGTGACTGACAGAAGAAATGGTAGATCGACGCCCGTTAACTGAATTTTGTTCGACATGGATCTCTGAACCTGACGGAACAGAGGCACCGATCGACGGCAGGACGCCGGCGGTGCACGACGGGGTGGTGGGTGCGCTCGCGGGGTGTGCGTGTGCTTGCAGTGCGTGGGCGTGTGGAGACAGGGGGAAGGAGGAAAGGGTGGCGATCACCTCGGTTGTTGTCGGAGAAGACTGTCGACGGCAGCGGCGAGGGGAAATTCCGGCGATGGCGCGGGCTCCACGGCTGTTCCCAGCAGCCGGCAATGAGACGAGGTGGTGGAGGGAACCTCCACGGTTCCATCCCCGCCCTCGGGTGGGGCTCTCGCTTCCACGGCGATCGGCGGTGAGGGTGGTTGGCGCTGCTCTCTCGGTGGCTGTCAGAGGAGCAGAAACAGGGAGGAGCGGGGCAGCTAGACGAGGAGGGAGAGAGGGATGGCGGCGCAGGAGGATGGGACTAGGGCTCTAGGGTTAGCGGGTAGGAGTGTGGCTTTAAGGGGCAGTGAGCTCGTACGGCCAGCCATCGGAGAGGGGGGGAGAGATCATACGGTGGTGCGTGGATCGTACAGAGGGTGACGTCGGGGGGGAGGAAGACGACAACCGATGAAGGGGTATCGGGCCCAAAGGTGGGCTTGGGGGAAAAGAAAACAGATGGGCTGGCTGCCCCCCTCCATTTTTTGCTTTTCATTTTCCTTTTCTCTTCTCTTCTTTTTTTTTGTAAAGGATGAAAGAGAGGGAGAGATAGAAATAGGATTTTGGGGGGGTTTATTTTATGAATTATTTTATAACTTTTCAAAACAGAAGATGAAAGCAAAGTTAGTTTTGATTTCAAAATTGGAAATATTAGTTTGAATTTAAATGGTTAGTTGGATTTCAAATATGGTTTGGGGTTTTAAATTTTATAACTGAATTTTATTAATTTGCAAAACAATAATTAAAAGCAATTGTGAATATTAGGTCTAAAATGTTTGAAACATTACTTTGAGTTTTAAATTTCCATTTGCATTTCCATTGTTTTTCATAAGGAGTTGATCTTTAACCAAATTTTATTCAATGACTCATCAATTTTGAAAACATTTGTTGAATTTACTTGTTTGCAAAACTTTAAAGTTTTTTTAACCACAATTTGATCATGTCAATTAAGATTGATTTGGAAGTGAAATTGAATTTGCCATTTAGGGTTTTAACAAAAGGGAAAATTTTATTAACAAGCAATTTTATTAAAACAACTTCAAACTATTTGAAAACAATTGAGTGTGTTTTAGTTTGCAAATTTTAAATTGGAAATTTTGAGCAATGTTTGAAGTTTAATTTGGTTTGAGTTTTCCAGTTGCTTTGAAAACATGATGCTATGCATATGATGCATGTGATGCAAAGCAAAAAAGAAAACAAACACTTTCTACTAAGGGTAACACCCCAGGTGTTACAGACGACACCACTAACAAGGGATTGCGCCCTCGCAATCCACCTGCTAACCCGGGAGGGGAAAGAAGTTAGACTATCGATTCTTCAGGCGTCCAGCTGATCTTCTCGACACCACTAACAAGGGATTCTTGCTCGGGGTGACGACGATGTTCTTCCACCAGGAATCTTCTGATGATCGAACCTATTAGGTTAAAAGCTCAGAAAACATCCACCCACGTAGGATCCTAACACTTTGAAAGATAGAGTACGAGAGTAGACTCCAAAACAAATAAGATGGGAGGGGAAATAGAATAGAGATAAGGAGAAAACAATAATCCTATTGAGATGTTTCCAACATAGTTTAGCAGAAATAGTTTTTGACACTCTATAAACAACGACCGTTAGCTAGGATAACCTACAGGCTTTGCGGACCCGTTGCTTCGATAACCATTCGTATCGAAACAATCTCGGGAATCGGAACCAAGGCTCTGATACCATTTGTGACGCCCCGAGATCGGGCACTATGCAGATTTCAGCATTTCCGCCAAATCCGCATAATAACCGATTCCAGGTTGCCACTTATGATAACATTACACCAGTTCACGAATATTCCACAATTACAACAGAAACAGATAGATACAAGACGACTCGAACGAGCCACGGATACAACTGATACAATACAAAGACCCAAATAACAGCGGAAGAAAACAACAAAGTGTCCGACTACGGACAAGATACAAATTGGACTAAGAGTCCTGAAGATAACCGAGAGCGTCCAATCCCTACCCAGGCCAAGCCGGAGGGATTCCCAAGCTAACGTCGTCAGACTTCAAACCTGTTGACTGCAATGTTGAATATGCAGCCACGAAAAATGAATTCGTGGGTCAGTACGGTTAAGTACTGGCAAGGGGATATACCATACTCACAAGATACCGGCGTAACCAGTCATCACAAGATACAAATACTTTGGTTACAACGGAAAGGAAGGGATTATTGCAAAGAAGCGGCAGCGGGCTGCACTAACCAACTACAGAAACACACTACAACTTCCGGCTAACTGAAAGAGGATAAGATCGCGTATCGTAACCAACTGAAAGTAACTCCAAACAAACCCATCCAATGTTACCCCCTACTAAGGAAGCAACCCAAGGATAACTCACACAGTTGGATTAAAGATGATTCAGGTTATTGTGTCAATAAACCTATTACTAGTCAACTTAGTATTAGTTAGGTATAAGTTGTTCTGAGTACTTGTTAGCCAGTACTTTCACCAAGTCAACCATAACCGCGGAAAACACGGCTTCTCGAGAAGATTTACCCTGCAGGGGTGCACCAATTTAGCCGTACACGTAAGAATAACCCGCCAGATGGAAGGGCCCTTCCACCAAGCGGGGCACTCAACACAACTCAACTCTTCTTCGCATCAAGCCCAAAGCACCACGTGCTGTGCGTGCGCGGCTAATCGAGCCCCCGAAGAAAAGGGGACCCTCATAGCACTGGAAGACCACGCCACCCTAAATGCCGACTACAAAAGTTCCACCCGGGCCTCGGGTTCGTACCTGCATATGCGTGCAGCAAATGGAAAGCCCGAACTAAGTGCGGCGATTTGGACGAGATGCGAATCGAGTCAAATTGAGGGGGGCGCCCATACACGCTTCCCACATGCGGGTAGTGCGCTCATCATGGATCAGTAGACAAGACCCTTTTCCTATTAGGGTCGACACTAGCAGGCCTCAAAACCACGCCGGGCCTCCTGCCGGTGCCTTATCATCAAATTATTATTACCCAAGATATTAACATGTTGTTGAATGAATTGAAACCCAACTATCAAACTAAACAGGTGATAAGACGGACAACGAGACTTGAGCGCAAACAACACTAAGCATGATACTACGACACGAAGGCCAACAAGGTAAACAAACAACAGTTAATAGGAAGTGGAAGGAAGGCTATATCATGGCTGCAAGGTAACATATACTCAAGCATCGAATCAAAAGGCTAGAATAAGAACAACGGAAAGAATCGGTAACAAATGATGAAAGGCAACACGGATAGCAAGTGAGTATACTTGCCTGGAATCCAGCAAGGTAGAAGTACATCCGTAGAACTTGTCGTTGCTCACATCATCTCAACGTCCTATCCGCGAAGAAGCAACGAACTAAAAGAAACACCGGATGCAAATATTACTACTACGGCAAAAGATCCAGCATGATCCTAGTTTATATGCATGACATGGCAAGATGCAACGGAGAGGAAACAACTTAAGCAATTTAATCGGAACCGGAGTCCGGAGAAATAGGAATTGGTTCAAGTTGTTTATCTAACCATCAAGTTCATTGTTATTTAGCATGGCAAACAATAAAGTAGATGAGTTGGGAAATTTAAATGGAATGGGGCAACAACTGGAAATAATTAGCCCACACATTCCATATGTTGTCATATAGATGAACATGCACAACAAATCTAAAATGCACAAGATAAGATGCAAAGAGAGATATGAATGGCATGAACAGATTCCTTGCAATTTTCTGATTGGAAAACATATTTTATTTGTTTGATTTGGAATTAAAATGAGTTAGTTATGAATTTTGGCAATTTAAATTGCATTAAATAAGAGGTGAAACAATTATCCAAATTAATTGTTGCAAACCAGAAAACAGAGTGGATATTCAAGTGTGGCATGTGATTTTGGATGAAATTCATGTTTGGAGTATTTAATTTGGAGCAACCATTTGAAAGTTATTAATTATGCCATTTAGTTTGTCACTTTTAAGGATTATTAAATAACATTAATTTTAATTGCCCAAAATGCAAAACAAAGTTGATAAACAGAAAGTACATTGAATTTTGACTGAAAAACATATTTCACATTTTAAAATTGGAGTTTATTTGCAATTTCTAGGTGTGGTTGAAGTTCAGGGACCAAAGTGCAAAAACCAGGGACTGAAATGTGGAAAGAAACTATCAGAGAGAAATCCCTGAGATTTTTTTCTAACCCAGTGTACCAGCCAGCGGGACACTGGCCAGCGGGCCCAACGCCACGCGGCGCGGGTGTAAGCCACGCAGCCACCGCGGTCAATGACCAGCGGGGCCCGCCCCTGAGCGCGCGAGGGAAAAAGATGGGGTTAAATCGCACCGGGGGGGATCGAACCCGTGAGCTACGGCTCGCGCGCGTGCGTTCACTGCCGCTGCGCTGGACTGCGGTTTCTGAAAGTTACCGTGACTGACAGAAGAAATGGAAGATCGACGCCCGTTAACTGAATTTTGTTCGACATGGATCTCTGAACCTGACGGAACAGAGGCACCGATCGACGGCAGGACGCCGGCGGTGCACGACGGGGTGGTGGGTGCGCTCGCGGGGTGTGCGTGTGCTTGCAGTGCGTGGGCGTGTGGAGACAGGGGGAAGGAGGAAAGGGTGGCGATCACCTCGGTTGTTGTCGGAGAAGACTGTCGACGGCAGCGGCGAGGGGAAATTCCGGCGACGGCGCGGTCTCCACGGCTGTTCCCAGCAGCCGGCGATGAGACGAGGCGGTGGAGCGAACCTCCACGGTTCCATCCCCGCCCTCGGGTGGGGCTCCCGCTTCCACGGCGATCGGCGGTGAGGGTGGTTGGCGCTGCTCTCTCGGTGGCTGTCAGAGGAGCAGAAACAGGGAGGAGCGGGGCAGCTAGACGAGGAGAGAGAGAGGGATGGCGGCGCATGAGGATGGGACTAGGGCTCTAGGGTTAGCGGGTAGGAGTGGGGCTTTAAGGGGCAGTGAGCTCGTACGGCCAGCCATCGGAGAGGGGGGGGAGAGATCATACGGTGGTGCGTGGATCATACAGAGGGTGACGTCGGGGGGGAGGAAGACGACAACCGATGAAGGGGTATCGGGCCCAAAGGTGGGCTTGGGGGAAAAGAAAACAGATGGGCTGGCTGCTCCCCTCCATTTTTTGCTTTTGATTTTCCTTTTCTCTTCTCTTTTTTTTTTGTAAAGGATGAAAGAGAGGGAGAGATAGAAATAGGATTTTGGGGGGGTTTATTTTATGAATTATTTTATTACTTTTCAAAACAGAAGATGAAAGCAAAGTTAGTTTTGATTTCAAAATTGGAAATATTAGTTTGAATTTAAATGGTTAGTTGGATTTCAAATATGGTTTGGGGTTTTAAATTTTATAACTGAATTTTATTAATTTGCAAAACAATAATTAAAAGCAATTGTGAATATTAGGTCCAAAATATTTGAAACATTACTTTGAGTTTTGAATTGCCATTTGCATTTCCATTGTTTTTCATAAGGAGTTGATCTTTAACAAAATTTTATTCAATGACTCATCAATTTTGAAAACATTTGTTGAATTTACTTGTTTGCAAAACTTTAAAGTTTTTTTAACCACAATTTGATCATGTCAATTAAGATTGATTTGGAAGTGAAATTGAATTTGCCATTTAGGGTTTTAACAAAAGGGAAAATTTTATTAACTAGCAATTTGATTAAAACAACTTCAAACTATTTGAAAACAATTGTCGTGGTGGCGTCACGGCAGATGTCATAGGATGGCTAAAGATGTGGGGACGATGGACGCTGGAGGTATTCGGGGAGGGATCACGCGACGAGTAGCCGCGTGAGGTAAGAACAAAGCACTGCAAACAACACGATCTACCCAGGTTCAGGGCCCTCGTGAGGAGGTAAAACCCCTACTCCTGCCTTTCTTTGTGTATTATGATGTCTCTCCGAGTAGCCACAGTACAATGGATCTTGCTACCGAGTAGCCACTCTCCTTTCTACGTGATGAACTAGGTCAAGAACTTAGGGTTTCTAGGGTTCTGGTCTGCGATCGCGCGATGCCTCGCGCAGGAGGCGGCGGGGCACCTTATATACACGGTGCCCAGCCGGATACGTCCAAATATGGACAAGTGTCGACATAGTGTGCACATCGTCCTTCTTCCGAGTTCCCGCTGACAGCTTTGGTTCCTAATCTTGGCTTCATCTGGAAAGTCGTTGGGCAAAACCAAGGGGACAAACTGGTATCACTGTGCCAAACACAGAGTAGGCCCCCCTTATCCTGCGACGGCCTGCTTCCATGCTGTCACTGTCAGGCAAGCCGGTCCCAGATGAACAGTGGTTCGAATGCTGCCAAGTACGGACCCAGGATACGCGGGATCCTGTGTCAGAACGGCTCCTTTGACTTTCTGGCCCGAGTAGGTTCCCGCCAAATTTACTCGGGCCAACTCTTCTACTCGAATGGACAGAACTTGATTGAGTCCTTCCTCTGGTCATCTTTTCGTAAGACCGAGTAGCAGTCGACCGGGTAGCAAGTTACCGGGTAGGCGGCTACTCGACCAAACTTCTCTTCTGACCCTTGCCTTTAGCACTTTCCTTTACCCTACTCGGGGGTAACCCCCCGACATTAGTCCCCGAAGCTGGTAGAGTCTTGCGAACTCGTTCACTAGGCTCTGCCAGCTTAAAACCAATGTTTGTAACATAGCCCTTGAACTTCACGGTGCCAAGTGAAACCTCCGAGTAGCTCTCTGAAAAGTACCTTAAGTTTCCTCTCCTCCGAGTAGCAGACGATTTCTACTCTGCAACCGAGTAAAAAGACTTGGAGAATTTTCTTGAATTGAGCCTCTGCAGCGCAGAGCACAATCCAGCCCTTCGTGCAGCAACTGAACACGTGTCAAGCATCCACGCCCCCGTCGTCTCGTTGCCCAGAACAAGACGTGCCACGCGCCCAGTTTTCAGGCAGTGGGCCCACCAACTCGTCACGTCCCATCATGCGTAATAATAGGCCACGATCTGGTGGTGGGATCAATTGCGGCCGTTACGCGCGCGTCCCGCGCTTGCGTGCGTTTCCAGCCGGCCACAGACCCCACCACACGCCACGATCGATCCCACTTCCCCGATGGTAACGGTAAACCGCGGAGAGGATATAAATACCCCCGCCGGTAACTTCCTCTTCTCCTCCCTTCGCACTTTTCCTCTTTCGTCTCTCTGTTCTTCTCCGCCGCCGAGCTCTCCGCCGCCGCGCAACCTTTTGCGCCTCCGCGGACTCAATCCACCCAACCAAATCTTTCCAGTTTTTCCCACCTTCCTACTCGTGGCCATGTCTCGCGCCGGCTGGGCTGGTTCGCACGTCACCGCCGAGGATTGTGCCTGGCTCGTGAACACCCGGAGGGTTCCTCCTGGTGTTCAATGCCGACCGTCTGAGGGCGAGATCGTGCCAACCCCGCGGGAGGGCGAGCACGTCGTCTTCCTGTCGCACTTCCAGCGCGGATTCGGCCTGCCGGCCTCCGACTTCCTCCGCCGCTTCCTGGACCACTTCGGCCTCCAGATGCATCACCTCCCACCAAACGCCGTCGTCTTCCTCGCCTACCACGCCGTGGTGTGCGCGAGGCCTTCCTCGGTATCCATCCCACGACGGATACCTGGCTGAAGTACTTCTATCTCCGCCAGCAGACCACCGGGAAGAAGGATGGCGCGGGCGCCGGCGGCCGCGCAACTGATACCGGCTGCGCCATGATGGTACAGCGGTCGGGAACCAACCACCCCCGTATCAAGGGGTTGGAATCCGTCCGAATGTGGCAGAAGACCTTCCTCTACGTCAAGAACATCCCCGCCACGGAAGGAGGAAAGGTAACTGACCAAATCAATCTTCCCGCTTGGAGCAACCGTGCTCCCTCCGGGAAGAATTGGAAGACGAAACCCTCCAACGACCTCAACTCGATGGAGATAGAGGAGCGGCTCGGTGTTCTAATCGACCAGGGCCTCAAGAGTGATGATCCCGTGGCTTGCTGGATCAAAAATCGCGTGCTGCCTCTGCAGGATCGCTGCCACCTGATGTGCTATATGGGAGGCCCCCGCGACTGCACCAGAACGACCACCATCGAGCTCGACAACGCGGATGTTCCCGCGCACGCAAGGGCCATCCTGACCACGAGCCTCGGCGACCATTGGCAGTATGGGTTCATCCCATTCAGCCGTACGAAGCCGATTCCGTGGGTACATTCTCCTTTCTCTGCTTTCTGTATATGTACTCCGAGTAAATAATTTCCTCTCTTTGCTGCGACTAGCAATCGCGTTCTGTACCGAGTAGCGTACTTAGTAGAATCGCCTAGGCTTAGCGTGCTTTGTGTCTGCACGCCTTGTCGAGTAACCTACTCGGGAACAATCCTTAGGCTTAATATGCTTGATGCCTGCATGCCTTTCCGAGTAGGATGTTCAGTAAGTTTGCCTAGGCTTAGTGTGCTTTGTGTTTGCACGCCTATCCGGGTAGAATACCTTCCTGCTACTCGGCTAACATGCGGTACTTCTCTGCTCTTCAGGTCCTCAATCGCCAGCTTATGGAGAGCTGCGAACGCTTCGAAGGCAATTGGTTTGCTGATCGAAAGGAGGACGACGAGGCCTCTTTTGAGACTGCAGATCAGATCAACCTTCCTCACTCCCCCACGATGGAGAAACACCGCGTAGAATCGTCTCTTCGCGAGTAGTCTGAGGACGACTTCGAAGGTAACTGCGTACTTACTTTGCTTGTTCGCGAGAAGCACCAATCCATTGTTTGTTGTTTCTGATCCGCTCCTCTTCTCTCTTGAATCCATAGATGAGGTTGAGGAAGAGAACGATTGTGAGAATGAGGACGAGAACGAGGGCGACGGAGCCCTTGACATCAACCCTCTGTCCGTCGCCGCTCCTGTCACCCGCAAGCGGACAGGCAGTGGCGCCCAAGAGCCTCCCGCCAAGAAGAAGAAGACAGCCGAGAAGAAGAAGACGACCAAGACGGTCGTGAAGAGACCGAAGCGAAAGATCCCCTCCACCAACGCGTAAGTCTCTTATCGGTTGGCTCCCCTCTCGTACTATGCTGTTTCTTCCAATCCTTTTCTGATTTCTGGATTTCCCTTTCTCTACAGACCTCCCTTGGATGCGAACGCTGCTCTCGCGCCCGACCAGGCTAAGAAGCCAGCTTCCCCTTGTTATCAACCTCGACGAGGATGAGGCCGATACCGCCAATGCCCAGGCAAAGGCCACAGAGGCCCGAGATGCAGAGCTGGAGCGGCAATCCCGCGCAGAGTCAGAAGTGCAGGATGTTGCTCACCAGAATAGGCCCCCTTCTCCTCCGGCCAACACTGCCGAGGAGACTCAAGACCAAGAGATGCAGGATGACGCCGCCCTTGAGCGGCCAGAAGCTGAACAGGAGCAGCCAACCACATAAGCTGCTGAACAAGTAAATCCCGCTGCCGAGCAGCGGGTAGAAGATGCCACCATGACGGATCATTATCCACTGAGCGATGCGCAATCAGGCGCCGCGCAGAGTAGCGCCCAGCCAGATGGCGCACCGGCCAGCGCGCCCCTGGCGCCGCCAACTGACCAAGGCAGCGCCCCAACAGACTCCTCCTCTGCACAGCACACCAAGGCTGCAGCCAGCCCTTCGGCTAAGCCGAATACAAGGAAGAACGCCCAAGATATCGCAGAGAAGGAGGCAGCCGAGAAGACAGCCGCCGAGAAGGCGAAGGCCGAGAAGAAGAAGCCCGAGAAACAGAAGACCGAGAAGCATAAGAGCGAGAAGCCAACTGCTCAGAAGGAGAAGGCGATGAAGCAGGCTTCCGCGCTGATGCCGCCGCCATCATCGACTGGCCAGTCCGGTCAGTTGGTGATCCGCGATCCCAGCGCGGTTGCTGCTGCGACTGCTGCCGCCGCCGCTGCCGCCGCTCAGCCTCGCTTCCCGGACTACATGGTGCAGGTTAGCCAACAACGCCAGATCGGCTTTACCCCTAAGGATAAGCAACTTGCTCTTCAGAAGGGAAGGAAAGCCGTGGCAGTGAACTCCGTGCTCCCGGCTCCAAACCAAGACAAATCCATCTCCATTGCTTCTCGCGGAGTTCAGGATCAGACGATAACATCTCAGAGCCTTGAGCAGGTACTCGACACGATTGGCTTCATTGATGCCAAGTGGGACAGCAAGCTTCTCGGCACAGACAAATGGCATGGCCTCGGCCTGGGCGAGATTGACCACATGCGCATTGATTGGAACAAGGTGGACTTGGGATACAAGCCCATGACCGTCTCCACCGACACTGCCACTCTCGCTGCCAAGATGTTTCTGCATCGCAAGAACGCCGAAGATATCGAGCAGGCTTACGCGGTAAGTCTTAACTTGTCCTCTCCGAGTAGCATTTTTCTTCTCTCCTATCCGTCTTCATTTTCCTTTACCATCATCCAGTCCCCGAGATTCAGGCCGAGTAGGCGGATGCTCTTCCGAGTAGCCGCCTTCTCGGGTTGAATCTTCACTTCTTTGTCTAACTTGTTTTCCTTTCGCTTCTCAGGATAGCGTTCTGAAGCGTACCAATCTGCATCGCCAGCTTCTCTGGAACCATGCTATCGCCAAGAGGCGGATTGCTGCACTGGAAAGAGAGAAAGCAGCTGCGGAGGCAGCCGGCAAGAATGCGAAAGATAGCACTCTGAAGCTGTCTGAAGTGGAAGGTACGCTCTTAGCCGCGCGGTTCTTGCGTTTTTTGTTTACGCCCGCTTCTGCTTTCTTTTGCGCTAACCATTCCTATTCTGCAGAGAAACTGAAGGCCTTAGCTGAGGAGCACGAGAATTGCCGTGCGTTTGTGGAGAAAGCCGAGACCACCATCAAGAGATTAGAAGGTGAGTTGCCGTTTACTCGGCCTGATTCTTGTTTCTTTTGCTTCTCTGCTTCTCTGCTAACCTTGTTTGGCTCTCCGCAGAAGATCATAAGAAATTCGCCGAGGAACATCAAGACTGCCTCAAACCTGCAGAGGTGGAGGTACGACTGGCAAGCCAATCTGCCGCCCTGCAGAGTAAGCATGCCACCGAGGTGGAAGAACTTCAACTCCACCTGCGCACTGCGCTTCATGATGCCATCGACCTCGGTAACGAGAAGAAGAACTTGATCGCCGAGAAGGAGAAGAACGAGGCAGCAGCCAGAGCCAAGGAGAGGGCCCTTGAGCAGGAATGCGAGACGCTGAAGCAGTCCAACGCTAGTCTCTTTGCTCAAATGGATACTCTGCGCCAGATCCAAGAGAGGCACATATCCAATGAAGAATCCTGGAGGACCCAGCTGCAGGAACTGCGCCACGAGTTGAATCGTAAGTTTTTCTTCTCTCTGCATCTCTTCTTCTCGGTTCTATTTCTTCTTCTCGGTTCTATCTCTTCTTCTCGGTTCTATTTCTGAATTTCTCACTTGTTTTTGCAGAGATCTTTCCTGACATTGTCTCCTCTTGCGCGCCTGCTTTGGCCAAGGCCCAAGCAGCTCGTGCTGAGAAGGGCGAGGCAGCTGACACCAGAGCCGAAATTGAGGACAGCATGCTGGTGATGCGAGGCCAGCTCGAATGCCTAGCCGGCGTGGGCACCGATCTGGTGCGCGTTGGCTTCGAGCTCCATAAGCTATTCTGGCCTCAGGATCCTGCGCCAACAACCATCTGGGGCCTTGCTTTCAAGCTGCAGAACGTGAAGGCCGAACTGAAGAAATGGCGCGCCTCGGGAGCTCGGGCAGGTGCTGACTTGATGCTTCTCTGCGTCGCCTCCTGGTATGAGAACCTGAATATGCAGATCATCCACGGGAAGCGCGACAATTCCAAGTGGGAGAAGGATCCCAGCTGCGTGACCATGCGCAAGCTCATCGCGTATGAGGTTGCGGAATGCGCTGACACTGCAGAATTCATCGACGGCCTCCCCGAGCCCGACACCGAGATGGAGGAGGACGAGGAAGGAGACGATGAAGCAGAGACAGATTCCGACTTGGACTTCTTCGAATCCCCTGGAGGCAAGGCCGGGAAGGGGAAAGGTGTCGCCGTCGCGAGTAGCGATGAAGATATCGAGGAGATCGACACCGCCGCCCTCGGATTCGGCACCTCATCAGGAGCCGCTCTCGACGACACGGTACTCCCCCATGGCCAAGCCTCTGGTTCTTCTTCGGCCCCAGGGCCTATCTCGGTGGCCACGGCCACTTCTGACCAGGTAGCCACCGAGCGCGACGTCGAGATGGAGCAGTCCGCCACCGTCCACTCGGAGACGGATGCGACCAACGCCAGCGCCGAAAAGGAAGCCGCGAGGACAGTTACTGCCAGCTCGGAGGCGGAGGCGACCGAGACCACCACAGAAGCTGAAGTAGCCAAGGCCAGCACCGACAACACCGCATCCTCCATATGATTTTATCTGCAAACTTTTGACTTCAACACTTATCAGATCCCCGGGATGCCGGGAGCAAATGTATCAGACTATTTTTGTTTTGCTTGCTACTCAGTTTTTATCCCCACTTTGTTTATTTTGAAATTAGTCAATTTGAGCAACGCTGGCTCGATGCCGGGTTGCGTTTCCATGCAACTCCCCGAGTTGCATTTCTTATTCACTCTTTCTTCTCGTCTCAGCTCTACCCGCAGTTTACTGCTTTATTGGTATTCGAGTCACAAGAGTTTGAATGCAGAGTTGCAAATACTTAGCCACTTAGAAAACAGTCATAGTAACGCAGCCCACCACTTAGACGAAAAGAAAAGACGAGTAACAGCAGTAAACGACACCCTACTCGGTTCCTGCACTCTTCCTTTTCTCGGCAATTTTTCTTGTGCTCATTGACCTTGTGCTTGTTCTCTTGCTTGCCATGAAGCCGGGTTTCGGACAGCAGCAGAGTCGAAGAGTTGGCATGTAGGTTTAAACACATTACTCAATGTACTTACGAACTTTGAAGCAGAGCAACCGAGTAGACAAAGAATAAAACCGAGTAGAAACACTTAGAGCAATTTGGACGAGGGCAGTCCCCGAGTTCAATTTCAGATTGCAAAGCAGAAAAGAGAATACATACACATTTTGCTCACGAATGAAAGCGACGGAGTAGAGCTACATTCCAGGGACGCTTGGATTCCTCTCCAGCTTTGTCTACCCTGTTCTTTCGGGATGGCTGTACGTCGACTAGATAATATGCATCATTGTGCAAAGCCTTGCTCACAATGAAAGGTCCCTCCCAAGGAGGAGAGAGCTTGTGCATCCCGGCTGTGCGCTGCACGAGCCTAAGGACCATGTCTCCTTCTCGGAAAACCCTTGGGTTCACCTTTCGGCTATGATAACGCCGCAGGTTTTGCTGGTAGATAGCCGAACGTGACAGAGTCAGCTCTCTTGCTTCTTCAAGCAGGTCAACGTCGTCTTCTCGAGCTTCTCTCGCCTCCACCTCAGTGTAGAGGGTTACTCGGGGGGAGTCATGCTCTAAGTCTATTGGCAATACAGCCTCAGCCCCGTATACCAAGAAGAATGGAGTGTAGCCGGTTGACCGGTTAGGGGTAGTCCTTAGACTCCACAACACCGCTGGCAACTCGTCTAGCCAATACCCAGGTGTTTTCAGCAGCGGCTCAATCAGCCTTGGCTTTATACCGGCTAGCACCATGCCGTTAGCCCTTTCCACTTGCCCATTTGAGGCCGGATGCGCGACTGACGCAACGTCTAGTCGGATATGCTTGTCTCTGCAGAACCGCACCATTGCTCCCTCAGCAAAGTTTGTGCCATTGTCCGTGATGATGCTGTGCGGTTAGCCGTATCTCAGGATCACATCCTTCAAGAAACTCACAGCTGTGGCTCCATCGCACTTCCGAATAGGCTTCACTTCTATCCACTTGGTAAATTTATCAACCATGACCAGGATGTGAGTCATGTTGCCTCTAGCCGGCTTGAAGGGACCAACCATATCCAAGCACCAAACAGCAAATGGCCAAGTAATGGGAATGGTTTTCAACTCGGATGCAGGCATGTGAATCTTACTTGCAAACATTTGGCAGCCGTTGCATTTCCTCACGATGTCTTCAGCTTGCTTCAAGGCAGTGAGCCAATAGAAGCCATGCCGAAAAGCCTTCTTGACTAATGCCCGAGAAGAGGCATGATGCCCACACTCTCCTTGGTGTATCTCCACCAGAATTTCTTCTCCTTCTTCGGGTGACACGCAGCGTTGCAGCACACCAGTGGCGCTTCTCTTGTGCAGCTCATCTCGGAAAATGGTGTATCCCTTGGATCTTCTCTGAATCTGCCTTGCAGCAACTTCATCTTCTGGCAGAGTACCGTCCTTTAGAAAGGATAATATGGGCATAGCCCAACCCGGTGTCTCCCGCGTAGGAAACACTGGTTCATCCACTTCCATTGGAACGGGTACCTGCTGCTGTTCTGGAGGGTTAGGAGCACTCCTCTGAAGTCCAGAACGGTTAGCGAGAACTTCCTCAATGAATGCGACAGCTTCTGGGTCGAGAGGGGCAGTCCCCGAGTAAGGAATGGCAGTCCCCGAGTAGGGAGCGGCAGTACCCGAGTAGGGAACGACAGTCCCCGAGTAGGGAACGACAGTCCCCGAGTAGGGAACGGCAGTCCCCGGGTTCTGTGTTGCATTCTCCCAGTCAATTTCCATGGGCTCAGCCTCCTCGCTTGGCAGAGAAGGAACAAAGATAGACTGCGAGTTGGGGGATGGCTTGATAGATGGCTTACTTAAATGCTCCAAGGCAATTCCCGCCAGGATGTACTGCCGAGAAGACCCCAACTTGGACAGCTCGTCTGCTGCTTCATTCTCTGCTCGGTGGATATGTTGGAACTCGCAGCCTTCGAAAAATCCCGTCATTGACTGCACCAAGAAGCGATACGATGCCATGTTGGCATCTAAAGCATCCCAAGTGCCAGAAACTTGCTGCACCACCAGATCAGAGCCACCATAGCATATGATACGCTGCACACCAACCTCCTTGGCTACTCGCAAGCCGTGCACCACGGCTTCGTACTCGGCAACATTGTTCGACGCCTTGAAGTGTATCTGCAGCACGTACTTGAGTTGATCTCGCTTGGGTGACGTAAGCACTACGCCAGCGCCAAGCCCTTCCTTTACCTTGGAGCCGTCAAAGTGCATCTTCCAATAGTTGGAAACTGGAGCAGGAGGTTCATACTGCACCTCGGCCCAGTCCACAAGAAACTCCGCCAGGATCTGCGACTTGATGGCTTCTCTTCTCGTATACGCAGGCGCGTACGCTGCTAGCTCGATCGCCCACTTGGCTACTCTTCCACTCGCCTCCTTGTTGCCCATGATGTCCGAGATGGGAGCAGAGCTCACCACAGTGATGGGATGCTCCTGGAAATAATGCTTCAGCTTGTTAGCGCCCAGGTACACACCATAGGTCATCTTCTGATAGTGCGGGTAATTTTGCTTGGAGCTCGACAGCACTTCGCTGAGATAGTACACGGGGCGCTGCACACTCTTGCCTTCTTCTTCTCACTCCACCACAATCACCACGCTAACTACTCGGTTAGTAGCAGCATAGGCTCCTTGGGTAGCGGACTAGCCAAGATAGGAGCGCTACCCAGCATTGCCTTCAGCTCGTTGAATGCCACGTCTGCTTGCGGTGTCCAGACAAACTTATCACTCTTTTTCATCAACTGGTAGAGAGGCAGGGCCTTCTCGCCCATTCTGCCGAGAAAACGGCTCAGAGATGCCAAACAGCCAGTAAACTTCTGCACATCCTTCAAGGATCTTGGCAAAGACATGCTCTCAATGGCTTTTATCTTCGAAGGATTGGCCTCAATGCCCCGACTAGAAACTAGAAAACCGAGTAGCTTTCCAGCGGGTACGCCAAAGGTACACTTACTCGGATTCAGCTTCATTTTGTACTTGCGTAGGTTAGCAAAGGTTTCCTCAAGGTCGGCAAGCAGAGTATGTGTTTTATTCGTTTTGATGACAATGTCATCTACGTACACCTGCACATTCTTGCCGAGCTGATCATGCAAGCATTTCTGCATGCATCTCTGATAGGTTGCACCCGCATTCCTCAAGCCAAAACACATGACACGATAGCAATAAGCCCCGTACGGGGTAATAAAAGCAGTCTTTATTTGATCAGTAGGGTTGAGAGCGATCTGGTGAAAACCCGAGTAGGCATCAATGAAAGACAAAAGCTCACAACCGGCAGTGGAATCGATAACCTGATCGATGCGAGGTAGCGTGTGACGCCCCGAGATCGGGCACTATGCAGATTTCAGCATTTCCGCCAAATCCGCATAATAACCGATTCCAGGTTGCCACTTATGATAACATTACAATAGTTCACGAATATTCCACAATTACAACAGAAACAGATAGATACAAGATGACTCAAACGAGCCAAGGATACAACTGATACAATACAAAGATCCAAATAACAGCGGAAGAAACAACATATCGTCCGTCTACGGACAAGATCCAAACTGGACTAAGAGTCCTGAAGATAACCGAGAGCGTCCAATCCCTGCCCAGGCCAAGCCGGAGGGGTTCCCAAGCTAACGTCGTCAGACTTCAAACCTGTTGACTGCAATTTGGTATTTGCAGCCACGAAAATGAATTCGTGGGTGAGTACGGTTAAGTACTGGCAAGGGGATAAAACCCATACTCACAAGATACCGGCGTAACCAGTCATCACAAGATACAAATACTTTGGGTTCAACGGAAAGGAAGGGATTATTGCAAAGAAGCGGCAGCGGGCTGCACTAACCAACTACAGAAACACACTACAACTTCCGGCTAACAGAAAGAAGATAAGATCGCGTATTGTAACCAACTGAAAGATAACTCCAAGCAAACCCATCCAATGTTACCCCCTACTAAGGAAGCAACCCAAGGATAACTCACACGGTTGGATTAATGATGGATCAAGTTATTGTGTCAATAAGACTATTACTAGTCAAGTTATTATCATTAGGTGTAAGTTTTCTGAGTACTTGTTAGCCAGCACTTTCACCAAGTCGTCACATAACCGCGGACAACACGGCTTCTCGAGAAGATTCATCCCTGCAGGTGTGCTCCAGTACCCGTACACACTCGAGCCACCAACTAAAACTCAGGTTGGCTCGACACGACCCAAACCGTCTCTACAACCCATCCTCGGAGCCACGGAGCTATAAGGTCCCAGCCACGCAGCCGAATACTCAGCGCAGGTGTGCAAAACTCCCGCAGGACACAACACCCCGGCACTACAGGCCTCGCCCTATATGCATCATCATCATCATCAGTAACCAAGGGGGGCCAACCCATTATGCAAGGAGCAAATGGAACACCCGAACTAAGTGTGGCTCTTCGGACAAGCTGCAGATCAGGTCTAAGTCGAGGGGGGTCCCATACTACCACCCGGATGCGGTGAGCACGCTCATCATGGATCAGTAGACAAGACTCTTTTCCTAGTTTCGACACCAGCCGGCTCCAAAACCCTAACCCGGGCCTCCTGCCGGTGCCTTATCATCAAATTATTATTACCCAAAATATGAACAGGTTGTTGATTAATTGAAACCCATCTATCAACTAAACAGGTGATAAGACGGACAACAAGACTCGAGCGCAAACAACACTAAGCAAGCAACTACGACACGGGGGCCAACAAGGTAAACAAGCAACAGTTAATAGGAAGTGGAAGGAAAGGCTATATCATGGCAGCAAGGTAACATATAATAGGATAGAGACTCAAGCATCGAATCAAAAGGCTAGAATAAGAACAACGGGAAGAATCGGTAACAAGTGATGAAAGGCATCCATAAGTAGCAAGTGAGTATACTTGCCTGGAATCCCGCAAGGTAGCAGAACTTGTCGTTGCTCACATCATCTCAACGTCCTATCCGCGAAGAAGCAACGAACTAAAAGAAACACCGGATGCAACAATTACTTCTACGGCAAAAATCCAGCATGATCCTATTTTATATGCATGGCATGGCAAGATGCAACAGGGGAAACAACTTAAGCAATTTAATCGGAACCGGAGTCCGGAGAAATAGGAATTGGTTCAAGTTGTTTAGCTAACCATCAAGTTAAATGTTGTTTAGCATGGAAAACAATAAGGTAGATGAGTTGGGCAATTTAAATAGAATGGGGCACCAGCTGGAATTACTTAGCCCACACATTCCATATGTTGTCATATAGATGAACATGCATAAAAAAGCTAAAATGCACAAGGCAACACTACTAGAGATTAGCTTATAGCAGCATATTCTACCACAGGCGAACAGGAAAACCTGTGCGCCTGGGTTAATTAGCGCAGGCGAATAGCTGGCCTGTGCGCCTGGGGTAGGCCTGTTACCCCAGGCGAACAGAAACCGGAAGCGCCTGGGGTAAAGTGTGGCAGGGCCAACCACGGCCGACCCTGGCACGCTTCCTCTACCGCAGGCGAATAGATTCCTCGTTCGCCTGCGGTATAACTGATACCACAGGCGAGTAAGTACCGAAGCGCCTGGGGTAAAAAGTGGACTGGGGTAGCTCCCTTTAGCGCAGGCGCACAGGAACGTTGTTCGCCTGGGACAAAGAATAGCCTGGGGTAGCACCACTTAGCGCAGGCGCTTCCCATAGCATATTCGCCTGGGGTAATATTTGTCCCCAATATAAGTGCGGCCAGCCACCCACCACCACCCCTATCCACCCCACTCACTCACTCACTAGTCCAAACTCGAGCCATTAGTGCTCCTAGCTCAATCCCCCACACCCCTCCACCATTTTTAGCTAATTTAACCAATCATGTTTGCTATATTTTAGCTAGTATGCTACCCCACTTTCCCTCTTCCAAATCTCTCCACTAGATCTACTAACCGGACACTAGATCTCACCACAAATGCACCATTAGGTAATTCTAGATCTATCAATCTCTTATCGGGAGTCTCTTCGGTGATCTTCGACGTCGTCATCGCGTCTATATATTTTGCATTGTGTGTCATCTTAATAGGTGTGTGGGATTGGTCGGTGGATGAGAATTCGTTCTCTTTTTCATTTTATTGTGTTGCCATGAGGATGAGTTGCCAATGTTTTGCCGAAATGTTGATTCATTTCCTTTTCGGCAAATTTCTGGCGCTCCGCGTTACACCTTTTGTAGGAAGGTCATGCCGAATTTTTCCGTGAAAACCGGATCTAGTTAATGAAACCTCTCTCTCTTGCATTTTGTAGCAATGGTCATTGCGATGAGGACAAGCGTGGTGCATAGGTACGTGCGACGCGCGACGACCGAGATGCATCGAAACAACCGCACCGAGATAGAGTGTCCGTGTCGGAAATGCAAGCTGGGGTCTTTGTTCAAACCAGATTCTGGTAATGTGGAGAAGCACCTGCTCAGGTATAGTTTCATGGAGGGCCACACTAAGTGGATGGATGACGATGAAGACGATGATAACTTCGAGACCAATTGGGCGGCGACATGTGAAGATGATCAGGAGGAGTCTGAACATGGCAATGGAGAGGACGAAGAGGCGGCTGTCGACGGAGACGACTATAATGAAGAAGAAGGGAGTCATGGTGATCAGCAACATGCAGACGAGGACATGAACACTCCGCTAACTTCAGTCGTGCGGGACCCTCATGTTCAAGATCTTCTTCTCAAGAACACGTCGACCGACGCTAGACGTAAATCTAAGATCACGCAACTAGAGATAGACTCTGCAACTCCGTTGTATGACGCAAGTCGCGGGACGGAGGAGTCACGCTTGAGAGTAGCTCTGGATCTTCTTGAGATGAAGGCAAAACACGGATGGACCGACACAAGCATGGACGATCTTCTGCGATACCTGAAGACGCACTTACCTGAAGGGAACACATGTGCTAGTAGTCTACAGGAGGCCAAGAAAATCGTGTGCCCCCTCGATTTACCGCACACAAAATACCACGCTTGCGTCCGTGACTGCATAATTTACCGTAACGAGCACGCGGACCAGATCAAATGTCCGGTGTGCGGTGCTGATCGTTACAAGAGGGGGACGAAGAAAGCTCCTAGGAAAGTTGTGTGGTACTTTCCACTCATTCCCCGTCTGCAGCGGTACTTCGTGGACCCCAAGGAAGCAAAGCTCATGCGCTGGCACGAGGACAGAAAGAAGGCGGTGCTGAGCGATCCAGAACGTGTTGAAAAACCAGTGCTAACACACCCTTCGGATGCACGTAAGTGGAAAGCATTAGACGCATTCGATGAGGAATTCGGGAACGACCCAAGGAACATCAGGCTTGGTGCGAGCACCGACGGTCTCAATCCGTTTGGCAATCAGAGCAGCAAACATAGCACCTGGCCCGTGTTTGTATGGATGTACAACCTCCCCCCGTGGTTGTGTCTGAAGAGGAAGTACATACACATGAGTATGCTGATTCAAGGGCCGACCCAGCCAGGGAGCGATATCAACCTGTATCTCGAGTTATTGAAGGAGGAGCTAGACACGTTGTGGGAGGAAGGGGTAGAAACATGGGACGCCTTCAAAGAAGAAACTTTTCGTATGAGAGCCGCACTGAACACGACGGTGCAGGACTATCTCGGATACGGATATATTGCGTGTCAGGTGTGCCATGGACACAAGGCTTGTGTTAGGTGCATGGAATTTACCCCGTTTCTACAGCTACACAAGGATCCCGGATCTTCTAAAACCGTATACATGAGGCATCGAATGTGGCTACCACTGAACGACCCGTGGAGAAAGCGCGGAGACCTGTTCAACGGTAAAGATGAGCTCGGTCTACCTCCACGCAAGAGAAGAGGAGAAGAGATCGATACTCTATTGAAGAATTGGAAAACGTGTCCTCCGTCGGGAAAGGTACAAAAGCGGAAGCGAGGAGAGAAAAAGTGTCCTCCGCCAGAAGGACCGCTCTTGGGGGTATGGAAAAGGAGGTCCATGTTTTGGGACTTGCGGTACTGGCCAATCCTCGGAGTGCCTCACTGCCTTGATGTCATGCATATCACGAAGAATGTGTGTGAGAGCTTGCTTGGCACCCTGTTCAACATGCCAGATAGGACCAAAGACGGGCCAAAATCAAGATACGACCTGATGGCCCTGAATATCAGGAGCGAGCTTCACTTACCGCCTTCTACGCGTGAACAGACGGAGGAGGACGAGGATGGGGTGGAGGAGATGGACGACCGCAAGCGGAAAACGGCTAAGAAACACCAAACTCACCGCCTGAAACCCTCTTGCTTCACTCTAAGCACCGACGAGCTCGCGCAAGTATTCACATGCCTCCTCGGAGTGAAATTTCCCTTAGGTTACGCGGGGCTGATAAGCAGATACCTAGACGCGGAGAAAAAAATCTTCAGCGGGATGAAGTCTCATGACTGTCACGTGATGATGACGCAGATACTTCCGGTTGCAATCAGAGGGATAATGGAACCGCACGTCCGTCAAACGCTCACTGGCCTTTGTAACTTTTTTGATGTCATCACTCGGAAGTCGATAAGCGTGAAGAAACTCGGAAGGCTGCAGGAAGAGATCGTCACCATCCTATGCGAGCTTGAGATGTATTTCCCACCTGCCTTCTTTGATATTATGGTACATCTCTTGGTCCATATCGTGGACGATATCACCAATCTTGGGCCGGCATTCTTGCACAACATGATGGCGTTAGAAAGAATGAACGGGATCATCAAATCATTCGTTCGTAATAGGGCACACCCGGATGGAAGCATCGTTCAGGGATTTCTCACCGAAGAATGCATCTCTTTCTGCAAGAATTTCCTAGGCGATGAGAAGCCAGCTGTTGGTTTGCCCGCAAACAAGCACCTTGACAGGTTCATGGGGGTAGGCCACAACACTGGCAGAAGGGTAATGGACGCGGACTCCTGTGGTCGGAGAGCCGACTTTGAAAGGGCCCACCTAGTAGTGTTACAACACATCGACGATGTCGACCCTTGGATAGAAGAGCACAAAACCGCGATAAAAAACAGTGCTCGCAGGCCGATGACGGAAGATGAGATATTTAGAGCACACAACTCCTCTTTCGCGACATGGTTCAAGAAGCAGATTGATGCCGATCCCCCGCCAATGACATGTGAGAAAGATAAAATTGTATTGGCCTTGTCATATGGCCCCGCGCCCAATCTGATGACTTATCAAGCATACGACATCAATGGGTACACATTCTACACGGAGGAAAGAGACAAAAGTAGCGACTATCAAAACTCGTCTATAACGATGGAATCTTACACGGGCGAAGAGGTTAGAAGGTACTACGGAAAGATCGAGGAAATTTGGGAGCTTGACTACGTTGGGGTAAAGCTGCCGATGTTCCATGTCAGATGGGCTACAAACGTCACGAAAGAAGACGAATATTTCACCACTATGTCGATGTCTGAAGCCAACAAACCCAAGTCCAAGAACCCCACCGCACAAAATGAGCCCTGGGTATTGACTAAGCACGTGGAGCAATGCTTCTTCATAACCGACCCGGCAAAGCCTAGTCGTGTTGTCGTAAGGAGAGGAAAAAGGGCCCTCGTCGGAATGGATGGAGTCGCCGATGAGAAGGACTTCGACGGCTTAGTCGGAGACCCGATGATGGAAGAACCCGGTGAAGACGATGCACCATACACCACAAGAAGAAGCAGGACCACACTACCTAGGGCAGGTCTTCCATTCACAAGAAGAAGTCACAATATGGCGGTCACGTATTCAACATCGACCAAGAAAGGCAAGACTAATATTGTGACGAAAGGTTGAGAGAGGGGAATACTCGCGATATAACATGCTAATAGCTATATGTACAATGTGTTTTTAGAGAGAAACACTTGCGGTATCTCGCTAAACCAATCTATTTACGCTCGATGCGACATTAATTTTTTTTGCACATGTTAACTTTCATATGTATGTATTTTTTAAGTGAAAACCAACGTGGGGGAGCCACATATTATAGCATTCGTATTGCTCGATGTGTCCAGGCCGCGGGGCTGGGTAATTTAGAAAATCTTAGCACAGGCGCATCATCTAGAAAACGCGCCTGGGGTAATCTTTACCACATGCGCTTTTGACAGGACATGCGCCTGGGGTAATGCCATGTGGGACCGCGCAAACCTAAATCCTACGAAACTTAGCGCAGGCGCATTGTCTAGGTAACGCGCCTGCGGTAAGGATCTGTGGGGCCGCGCATAACAAGGCATCGAGCCAAGCACATTATAACCGGTTTGTATCACAAACCGGTTCTAAAGGGTCTGTCCCCTGGGCCCCCCCCCCACCTGCAGCAAATGGCCGCAGGCCTTTAGGACCGGTTGGTATCACAAACCGGTCCTAAAGGCCATGAGGCCATTTGCGACAGGGTGTGGGGCCCAGTGGACAGCTCCTTTTCGAACCGGTTTGTATTAGAAACCGGTGCCAATGTGCTTCTTTAGTATTCTAAGTGACCGGATCTCACCCGCACCCACACGAACCCACACGCCGCCGCCGTCGCCAGTGTCGAGAGGAGCAGAGCAGGTCGTCGCCCACTCCGTCGTCGCCCACTCCGTCGTCGCCCACTCCGTCGTCGTCGTCGTCGTTGATCCAGGTCAGCCCCTCTCCCTCCCATCCCCCCTCCAATAACGCCCGCGACTCGTTGATGCTCGCCGTGATAGCCGCATGAACTCCATCTGCCGCGCCACGGAATCCCCGCAGCGCCCAATGCCCTGCTGCACGACCTGCTCCGCGGGCGCCTGCATGCGAGCGATATGACCTCGATTGCCATGGAGCGCTCTGCAATTTTTGAAGGAATCGTTGGCTTGATCTGATACCAAATTGTCACACCCCGTGGCTGCCGTTGTGCATTTTTTTAGACTAAAAGGGGCTGCCCCCCGATTTCATTGAAATCACGAACAGCAAATAGTTTTAGCAGGTTCCTTACAAACGGCAACACCACTTGTAGTGCATTATATCTCTAGGATTCGTTTCGTTTGTACTGCTGTCAATTGCCTTATTATACTACTAGAGGTTCCATTTCGTTTGTACTGTTGGAAGTATCACCTAAACTCTCCGACAGGTTCCATTTCGTTTGTACTGCTGTCAATATATTGCTTTATTATACTACTAGAGGTAGGTGCTGCCATTTGTCTTTTTTTTGTGATAGCTATGCTCCTCTAACCTCTATGTGTGCACTTTCTTAATTTAAAAGAACATGGCTTGAGGCGTATGTCGGTCCCGATGTGCCGAAGGACGATTCAGTGGGAGTTCTTTTATGCTTCAGCTCCACGACGGTGACGTTGATTCGTTGGTAATTAACAATTCTTTTTATGTTAACTTGTTCTTTCGTTTTACTATCTAGCTTGAGACTTGTGTTTATTAACAAAATATTCTTTATATTTCTTTTTTAGATTCTACCATGCAATATTCGCGACGAATTCAACGAGTTAGTTGGCAGTAAGGTGGATTTCAATGTTCACGGGACCACCTACATTCTTCGAGTGAAAAAAGAAAGAACGAAGACCTACTTCTGCGGGCAAGCATTGCAGGCTCTCATCGCCACGTACAATTTAAGCGGAGGTGATTACATTCACTTCTCTATGGAAGGACCGCAACCTCGCATCAAAATTGTGTATATGGGCGGGATTGCGAACGAGGATGGCGGGAGTGAGGAGGAAACTGAGAACACCGAGGATATGGACACTGAGGATGATATGGACGAGGAGGACCCATGGAAACATGTGGTTGTTGCTCAAAGAGCGAATCTTAGCGAGATTGAGAAGGACCGTGTCCTTCAGAAACTTGCCGAGATAGATAGCTACATCGGCTTCCCTTTCGTGCATCGCATCACCAACACGAACATCTCCAATGGACATGTCATGGTATGTTTCTTAACACTTTCTTATTCGTATAGTTGCTTATGTTCTTAACACTTTCTTATCCGGTATTTGACATTGTGCTTTTATTCTTTCTTGGAATTGTGTGTTGTAGAAAATACCTTTGGCGGTAGCGGACAGTGCTGGCATGGAGCATATGGGTACCATTGGAGTACGCCGTGGAGAATCAGGACCTGTCACCGTAGTTCCGATCACGCGGGATAATGCTGATGGTCGGGTCATCCTCAACTCTCAAGCATGGAGGCGGTTCCATTCCGCAAGAGGTGGTATGGAGGCTGGACGAGCTATTCTGATCACCATGAGGAATAGTGACGTCTCCAACTTGGACATGATGATGGTCATCCACTACATCACCCCGCTAGATCGATAGATGACGAGTTTGTTCAAATTAGAACAAATAATTATTTCCATCTCACTAGCTAACTCTTGGATTTATTAGTAGCATGGATCTTTTCGAGACTATGTAATTTTGTTAAACTATGTGTGGTGATGATCGAGACTATGTGTTGATGATCGAAAATATTTATGTTATATAACTTAATTGTGTCATTTTGCTGTTATTCTGTCAGCTTGATACTTATTTCTGTCATTTTCCTGTAATTCTGTTATTTTGGTTTTCTCTTATTTTTTGATACAGCAAAACCATAGCCCAGGCGAACAGTAGAAGGTACCCCAGGCGCATCTGTACCCCAGGCGCACAGCTCTTGTTCGCCTCAGGTAAGTGTTTTACCCCAGGCGCACGAGTAGTATTCGCCTGGGGTATGCGTGCTTACCACAGGCGCATTGTTGTATTCGCCTGGGGTAAGCCATTACCGCTGGCGATACGGTCCCAGGCGAACCAGAATGCGCCTGTGGTAGGCATTTTCTGTTCGCCTGGGGTAAGCTTTTCCCTAGTAGTGCAAGAGGCAAACAGAGACATGAATGGCATGAACATGTTAATGACTTGAAACTGATTGGAAAACATATTTTATTGGTTGAGAAACAATTTTAAATGAATTAGTTGAGCACATTACCAATTTTAAATGCATTAAATAAGAGGTGAAACAATTATTCAATTTAAATGTGGCAAACCAGAAAACAAAGTTGATATTCAAGTGTGGCATTTGATTTTGGATGGAAAACATGTTGCAATGCTTATGGGATGCAGATGATGCAAGCAAAAAGAAAACAAACAGGTAACACCCCAGGTGTTACAGACGACACCACTAACAAGGGATTGCGCCCTCGCAATCCACCTGCTAACCCGGGAGGGGAAAGAAGTTCGACTATCGATTCTTCGTGCTTCCGGTTGATCTCCTCGACACCACTAACAAGGGATTCTTGCTCGGAGTGACGACGATGTTCTTCCACCAGGAATCTTCCGATGATCGAACCTATTAGGTTAAAGGCTCAGAAAACGTCCACCCACGTAGGATCCTAACACTTGGAAAGATTGAGTACGAGAGTAGACCCCAAAACAAATAAGATGGGAGGGGAAATAGAATAGGGGTAAGGAGAAAACAAGAATCCTATTGAGATGTTTTTCCAAAATAGTTTAGCAGAAATAGTTTTTGACACTCTAGAAACAACGACCGTTAGCGAGGTTAACCTACAGGCTTTGTGGACCCGTTGCTTCGATAACCATTCGTATCGAAACAATATCGGGAATAGGAACCAAGGCTCTGATACCATTTGTGACGCCCCGAGATCGGGCACTATGCAGATTTCAGCATTTCCGCCAAATCCGCATAATAACCGATTCCAGGTTGCCACTTATGATAACATTACAATAGTTCACGAATATTCCACAATTACAACAGAAACAGATAGATACAAGAAGACTCAAACGAGCCAAGGATACAACTGATACAATACAAAGATCCAAATAACAGCGGAAGAAACAACATATCGTCCGTCTACGGACAAGATCCAAACTGGACTAAGAGTCCTGAAGATAACCGTGAGCGTCCAATCCCTGCCCAGGCCAAGCCGGAGGGGTTCCCAAGCTAACGTCGTCAGACTTCAAACCTGTTGACTGCAATTTGGTATTTGCAGCCACGAAAATGAATTCGTGGGTCAGTACGGTTAAGTACTGGCAAGGGGATAAAACCCATACTCACAAGATACCGGCGTAACCAGTCATCACAAGATACAAATACTTTGGGTTCAACGGAAAGGAAGGGATTATTGCAAAGAAGCGGCAGCGGGCTGCACTAACCAACTACAGAAACACACTACAACTTCCGGCTAACAGAAAGAAGATAAGATCGCGTATTGTAACCAACTGAAAGATAACTCCAAGCAAACCCATCCAATGTTACCCCCTACTAAGGAAGCAACCCAAGGATAACTCACACGGTTGGATTAATGATGGATCAAGTTATTGTGTCAATAAGACTATTACTAGTCAAGTTATTATCATTAGGTGTAAGTTTTCTGAGTACTTGTTAGCCAGCACTTTCACCAAGTCGTCACATAACCGCGGACAACACGGCTTCTCGAGAAGATTCATCCCTGCAGGGTGTGCTCCAGTACCCGTACACACTCGAGCCACCAACTAAAACTCAGGTTGGCTCGACACGACCCAAACCGTCTCTACAACCCATCCTCGGAGCCACGGAGCTATAAGGTCCCAGCCACGCAGCCGAATACTCAGCGCAGGTGTGCAAAACTCCCGTAGGACACAACACCCCGGCACTACAGGCCTCGCCCTATATGCATCATCATCATCATCAGTAACCAAGGGGGGCCAACCCATTATGCAAGGAGCAAATGGAACACCCGAACTAAGTGTGGCTCTTCGGACAAGCTGCAGATCAGGTCTAAGTCGAGGGGGGTCCCATACTACCACCCGGATGCGGTGAGCACGCTCATCATGGATCAGTAGACAAGACTCTTTTCCTAGTTTCGACACCAGCCGGCTCCAAAACCCTAACCCGGGCCTCCTGCCGGTGCCTTATCATCAAATTATTATTACCCAAAATATTAACAGGTTGTTGATTAATTGAAACCCATCTATCAACTAAACAGGTGATAAGACGGACAACAAGACTCGAGCGCAAACAACACTAAGCAAGCAACTACGACACGGGGGCCAACAAGGTAAACAAGCAACAGTTAATAGGAAGTGGAAGGAAAGGCTATATCATGGCAGCAAGGTAACATATAATAGGATCGAGACTCAAGCATCGAATCAAAAGGCTAGAATAAGAACAACGGGAAGAATCGGTAACAAGTGATGAAAGGCATCCATAAGTAGCAAGTGAGTATACTTGCCTGGAATCCCGCAAGGTAGCAGAACTTGTCGTTGCTCACATCATCTCAACGTCCTATCCGCGAAGAAGCAACGAACTAAAAGAAACACCGGATGCAACAATTACTTCTACGACAAAAATCCAGCATGATCCTATTTTATATGCATGGCATGGCAAGATGCAACAGGGGAAACAACTTAAGCAATTTAATCGGAACCGGAGTCTGGAGAAATAGGAATTGGTTCAAGTTGTTTAGCTAACCATCAAGTTAAATGTTGTTTAGCATGGAAAACAATAAGGTAGATGAGTTGGGCAATTTAAATAGAATGGGGCACCAGCTGGAATTACTTAGCCCACACATTCCATATGTTGTCATATAGATGAACATGCATAACAAAAGCTAAAATGCACAAGGCAAGAGGCAAACAGAGACATGAATGGCATGAACATGTTAATGACTTGAAACTGATTGTAAAACATATTTTATTGGTTGAGAAACAATTTTAAATGAATTAGTTGAGCACATTACCAATTTTAAATGCATTAAATAAGAGGTGAAACAATTATTCAATTTAAATGTGGCAAACCAGAAAACAAAGTTGATATTCAAGTGTGGCATTTGATTTTGGATGGAAAACATGTTGCAATGCTTATGGGATGCAGATGATGCAAGCAAAAAGAAAACAAACAGGTAACACCCCAGGTGTTACAGACGACACCACTAACAAGGGATTGCGCCCTCGCAATCCACCTGCTAACCCGGGAGGGGAAAGAAGTTCGACTATCGATTCTTCGTGCTTCCGGTTGATCTCCTCGACACCACTAACAAGGGATTCTTGCTCGGAGTGACGACGATGTTCTTCCACCAGGAATCTTCCGATGATCGAACCTATTAGGTTAAAGGCTCAGAAAACGTCCACCCACGTAGGATCCTAACACTTGGAAAGATTGAGTACGAGAGTAGACCCCAAAACAAATAAGATGGGAGGGGAAATAGAATAGGGTTAAGGAGAAAACAAGAATCCTATTGAGATGTTTTTCCAAAATAGTTTAGCAGAAATAGTTTTTGACACTCTAGAAACAACGACCGTTAGCGAGGTTAACCTGCAGGCTTTGTGGACCCGTTGCTTCGATAACCATTCGTATCGAAACAATATCGGGAATAGGAACCAAGGCTCTGATACCATTTGTGACGCCCCGAGATCGGGCACTATGCAGATTTCAGCATTTCCGCCAAATCCGCATAATAACCGATTCCAGGTTGCCACTTATGATAACATTACAATAGTTCACGAATATTCCACAATTACAACAGAAACAGATAGATACAAGAAGACTCAAACGAGCCAAGGATACAACTGATACAATACAAAGATCCAAATAACAGCGGAAGAAACAACATATCGTCCGTCTACGGACAAGATCCAAACTGGACTAAGAGTCCTGAAGATAACCGAGAGCGTCCAATCCCTGCCCAGGCCAAGCCGGAGGGGTTCCCAAGCTAACGTCGTCAGACTTCAAACCTGTTGACTGCAATTTGGTATTTGCAGGCACGAAAATGAATTCGTGGGTCAGTACGGTTAAGTACTGGCAAGGGGATAAAACCCATACTCACAAGATACCGGCGTAACCAGTCATCACAAGATACAAATACTTTGGGTTCAACGGAAAGGAAGGGATTATTGCAAAGAAGCGGCAGCGGGCTGCACTAACCAACTACAGAAACACACTACAACTTCCGGCTAACAGAAAGAAGATAAGATCGCGTATTGTAACCAACTGAAAGATAACTCCAAGCAAACCCATCCAATGTTACCTGCTACTAAGGAAGCAACCCAAGGATAACTCACACGGTAAGATTAATGATGGATCAAGTTATTGTGTCAATAAGACTATTACTAGTCAAGTTATTATCATTAGGTGTAAGTTTTCTGAGTACTTGTTAGCCAGCACTTTCACCAAGTCGTCACATAACCGCGGACAACACGGCTTCTCGAGAAGATTCATCCCTGCAGGGTGTGCTCCAGTACCCGTACACACTCGAGCCACCAACTAAAACTCAGGTTGGCTCAACACGACCCAAACCGTCTCTACAACCCATCCTCGGAGCCACGGAGCTATAAGGTCCCAGCCACGCAGCCGAATACTCAGCGCAGGTGTGCAAAACTCCCGCAGGACACAACACCCCGGCACTACAGGCCTCTCCCTATATGCATCATCATCATCATCAGTGACCAAGGGGGGCCAACCCATTATGCAAGGAGCAAATGGAACACCCGAACTAAGTGTGGCTCTTCGGACAAGCTGCAGATCAGGTCTAAGTCGAGGGGGGTCCCATACTACCACCCGGATGCGGTGAGCACGCTCATCATGGATCAGTAGACAAGACTCTTTTCCTAGTTTCGACACCAGCCGGCTCCAAAACCCTAACCCGGGCCTCCTGCCGGTGCCTTATCATCAAATTATTATTACCCAAAATATTAACAGGTTGTTGATTAATTGAAACCCATCTATCAACTAAACAGGTGATAAGACGGACAACAAGACTCGAGCGCAAACAACACTAAGCAAGCAACTACGACACGGGGGCCAACAAGGTAAACAAGCAACAGTTAATAGGAAGTGGAAGGAAAGGCTATATCATGGCAGCAAGGTAACATATAATAGGATCGAGACTCAAGCATCGAATCAAAAGGCTAGAATAAGAACAACGGGAAGAATCGGTAACAAGTGATGAAAGGCATCCATAAGTAGCAAGTGAGTATACTTGCCTGGAATCCCGCAAGGTAGCAGAACTTGTCGTTGCTCACATCATCTCAACGTCCTATCCGCGAAGAATCAACGAACTAAAAGAAACACCGGATGCAACAATTACTTCTACGGCAAAAATCCAGCATGATCCTATTTTATATGCATGGCATGGCAAGATGCAACAGGGGAAACAACTTAAGCAATTTAATCGGAACCGGAGTCCGGAGAAATAGGAATTGGTTCAAGTTGTTTAGCTAACCATCAAGTTAAATGTTGTTTAGCATGGAAAACAATAAGGTAGATGAGTTGGGCAATTTAAATAGAATGGGTGTCGGGGGGTTACCCCCGAGTAGGGTAAAGACAGGTGGTAAAGGCCGCTTACAGAAGAGAGGTTTGGTCGAGTAGCCGACTACCGGGTACTCGCTACCCGGTCGACTGCTACTCGGTCTCACCTCAAGATGGCCAGAAGGAGATATCAATCAAGTTCTACCCTGTCGAGTAGAAGGTTTGGCCCGAGTACAAATGGCGGGAACCATTGGCGGGAACCTACTCGGGAAGAAAGTCAAAGGAGCCGTTCTGACACAGGATCCCGCGTATCCTGGGTCCGTACTTGGCAGCATTCGAACTACTGTTCACGTGGGGACGGCCTGCCTGACAGTGACAGCATGGAAGCAGGCCGTGGCAGGATAAGGGGGGCCTACTCTGTGCCTAGGTACAGTGATACCAGTCTGTCCCCTAGTTTTGCCCAACGACTTTACAGAAACAGCCAAGATCAACGACCAAAGCTGTCAGTGGGTACTCGGAGAAAGGACGGTGTGCACACTATGTCGACACTTGTTTAGATTTGGACGTATCCGGCTGGGCACCATGTATATAAGGTGCCCCGCCGCCTCCTGCGCGAGGCACGTACACACATGCTCCCATAGACGCGAACCGTTGCCCCCTGGAAACCCTAGAATCCCTAAGTTCTTGACCTAGCCCTACTCGGAGAGGGGAGAAAGGCTACTCGGTAGCGTTACCATTTGTACTGTGGTTACTCGGAGAGACATCGTAATACATAGAGAAAGGCAGGAGTAGGGGTTTTACCTCCTCACGAGGGCCCTGAACCTGGGTACATCGTGTTGTTTGTGTTGTGTGGATCTCACCTCACGCGGCTACTCGTCGCGTGATCCCTCCCCGGACACCTCCAGCGTCCATCGTCCCCACATCTTTAGCCATCCCATGGCATCTGCCGTGACACCACCACGACAGTTGGCGCCCACCGTGGGGCAACCAGCGGCGCTGGCTGGAGTTTCTGTTCGGACGGGATCTTCATCGGCGGAGCGCGTAGTTTGTGGCCTTGTCCACAGATTCGGCTCCTTCGACTTCGTCACCGACAACGCCGGCTGTTTCGGCGGCATGGCCATGCCCGAGGGCGGCTCGGTGATCTCCTTCGGCTCGCATCTCGTCTACGTCGCCACCGTCGCCAACAGCGCCTACCCCGAGCTGGTGCAAGACGCGGAGGATCCTCCCGCGGTGGTTGCTGCTCGCGGACGGCCTGCATGCAGCTCTGCATGCTGCGCTGAGGTGATGGTGACGGGCTTGGCGGCGAACGCTGGCGCAGCTGCCACTGGCGCTGCGGCCGTAGTCGAGGAGGTTGACGACCCGCCTGCTGGTGGCAGGAACCACCGGCCCTACGAGAAGGAGAGCAACTTGCCGCCTTCCACGTCTACGGTCATCCCCGCGTCTGCTGCGCGAACCGGCATGCCCACGCCCACCGACGTCGAGCTCCTAGCCGCAAGGGAGCAGCTCGAGCGGCAACGCCAGGAGCTGCTCGCCGAGCAGGCGGAGTTGGAGAAGATCAGGTTGGAGCTGAGCCTGGACCAGCTCGAGTACAACAAGGCCCATGGCTTCACGCCAGTCGCCAGGAGGCCCAGCAGGGTGGGTGCTACGCGGCGCAACCTGGGAGCCGAGATGGCGACAGTTGCGGAGGAGCCCGCGCAGTCCGCCACCGCGAACACCTTCACAAGGCCAAGGTACAGCACGCCCGCCAAGACGCTGCGAGCTGCGCAGGCTGTGGCTGCCGAGTTGCCGCGCCTAGATGGAGAGGCGCGTCTCAGGCAGCAGGAGAGGCTCAATGAGTTGGTGCTGGAGGCCGCCAGGCAGAACGAGGAGTTCCGCAAGGCCAACCCGGGAGCTGGAGCTTCGCAGGTGGTTCACTCGCATGCGGCAAGATCTAACGATCAAGCCTCATCTCCGCATCCTAGTCGCGAGAAGAGCCGCAGCGGGCGTTCGGGTAGAGACAGGCAAATGCAGGTGTATGACCCGGCTGCTGCCGCGAAACAGGTTGCTGTGCCGCAGCAGCCCGGGCAGGAACACAACACTGCAAGAGCAGGCTCTCAAGCCCATCAAGCTCAAAGCCGTGTCCGAGAAGCCGCGCGTCCGGGTACTTCTCGGCAACCCGCAGCTCCGCCTACTCGGCAGAGGCAGCAGCCGCGCCCAGTGGCACCAGTCGCCAACCCGGTGGAGCAACCTGCAGCCATGCAGGTGGATAGGTATGATGATGGCTACTCGGCTATGGAGATGGCTGGTTATGACATCCATGACCGTGTTGGTGAGCGTGTGTTGGCGCCTGGAGATGCGAGGCACCAGTTGGACCGTCTCAGCTTGTCGGCGCGGCTTGAGAGCACGGGTCCTCCTGGCCCCGAGTGCTTTGGCCCGCGCATCATGAACGAGCCGTCCGTGAAGGGCTTCCAGCTCGCAAGAGGCACCAAGAGCTACAATGGTAGCACCAAGCCTGAAGATTGGCTCAATGATTATGTCACCGCGGTCCACATTGCAGGTGGCAACAGGAGATGGGCGGTGCGTTATGTGCCGCAGATGCTAGAGGGTCCAGCCCGCACCTGGGTCAACAACTTGCCCAAGCACAGCATTAACTGCTGGCTGGACTTCTCGGACGCCTTCGTCAGCAACTTCACCAGCACCTACAAGAGGCCGAATAGGCCACAGCAGTTGTCGGCTTGCCGGCAGCGAGAAGACGAGACGGACCGCGAGTACCTTACTCGGTGGAGCACCTTGAGGAACACCTGTGAGGGTGTGAATGAGGCACAGGCCATCACTTGGTTTGCGCAAGGTTGCCGACATGGCAGCATGCTTTGGCAAAGATTGCAGAGGGAGATGCCCAATACCCTGGCCGAGACCATCAAGATTGCGGATCAGTACGCACTCGGTGATCCTACTCAGCCGCTGATGGATTCCTCCGAGCCGAGAAGAAACTTCAACAGCAGCAAGCGCAACGAGTTCCGCAACAAGCGCCGAGTAGATACTCGGTATGATCCCGAAGAGGTGAATGCAGTGAATGTCGGAGGCGGTGGTGGTCAAAGGCAGAAACCTGCTGGAGCCTACGGGCAGAACCAGAACCAGGGCCAAGGCAACAAGAAACCGTTCCGCACTGCGCAGCCGGGTAGCGGGAACTCCGAGCAGCCGAAGAAGTTTGTCTTCGATGACATGAAGGATGGTCCGTGTAGCTTTCACACTCATCATCCCTCGAGGCCTGCTAACCACACTACTCGGCAGTGCGAGTGGTGGGATGTGATCAAGAGTGATGGCTTGCCTCCTCCTCCTCCCCTGCCAGCCGCCAATGCCACTGTTCAGCCTACTCGCGCTCCCGCAGCTCGGCCGCCAGTGTACCCGAGAAGAGAGAATGTCAACCAGGTGGCTTTAGGAGCCAACCGGAACTTCAACAACGAGAGATACCGCAACAACAACAACTACAACCGCAACAACAACAACAGAGGCAACAACAACTATCAGGGCAACAACAACGGCAACAATGGCAACAATGGGGGCAATGGCTCCAACCAGTACCAAGAGCACCATGAGAGCTATATGATCTTCACTTCTGAGGCAGTCGACAAGCAGTCACAGCACAGGCGGGCCATGGAGGTCAATGCAGTGATTCCGGCTGTCCCTCACTACATGTATTGGTGTGACCAGGAGATCAGGTGGACTCGGGCAGATCACCCCAAGGTGATGCCCAATCCGGGTACCTATGCTTTGGTGCTGGATCCTACCTTCCTGGGCCCCGAGAAGAATGTGAGGTTCAGCAAGGTGCTGATCGACAACGGCAGCAGCATCAACATTGTGTACAAGGACACACTCGAGAAGCTTGGCCTGGCCGAGAACATGATGCTGCCCAGCAAGACCACTTTCCATGGCATTGTGCCCGGGATCTCATGCAACCCGATTGGCCGAGTGTGGATTGATGTGCTATTCGGTACTCGGGAGAACTGCCGCACAGAGCGCCTGCAGTTTGAAGTGGTGGATCATCAGAGCCCCTATCATGCTCTACTCGGCAGGCCTGCTCTGAGCAAGTTCATGGCCTCTACCCATGTGGCCTATCTGAAGATGAAGATCCCCGGTCCCAATGGCATCATCACTATCTCGGGAGATTACAAGAAGTCCGTGGAGTGTGCCTCTGCTAGCTCCCAGCTGGCGGAGTCAATGGTGATTGCTGCCGAGGAGAAGAAGATGTACGAGGTGGTGGCCATGGCTCAGTCCGCCCAAGCTGGCGCACAAGGTGTGCCGAGTACCCAGCATGGTACTGCTTTCCAAGCTGCCAAGGAGACCAAGACAGTCCAGGTTGACCCCGAGTTCCCGGAGCGTGTGGCTATCATTGGTGCCGGGTTGGCCGAGAAATAGGAAAGCGCGCTCATCCACTTCCTCCGTGAGAATCGGGATGTTTTCGCCTGGACCAATGAAGATCTACCAGGAGTCCCGAGGGAGTTGGTTGAGCACTCTTTGCATGTGCGTCCTGACGCCAAGCCCGTGAAGCAGGCTTTACGCCGTTTCGGGGATGAGAGAAGGAAGGCCATCGGTGATCAAATCACCAAGCTGCTGATCAGTAACTTCATCATGGAAGTGCTGCACCCGGACTGGTTAGCCAACCCGGTCATGGTCGAGAAGAAAAAGGAAGATCCCAAGGCTGCCACCGCATGGCGCATGTGTGTCGACTACACCGACTTGAACAAGGCATGCCCCAAGGATCCCTTCCCGCTACCTCGCATCGATCAGGTGATCGATTCCACTGCCGGCTGTGAGCTGTTGTCTTTCATAGATGCCTACTCTGGTTTCCACCAGATTGCACTCAACCCGGCTGATCAAATAAAGACTGCTTTCATTACCCCGTACGGGGCTTATTGCTATCGTGTCATGTGTTTTGGCCTGAGGAATGCGGGTGCAACCTATCAGAGATGCATGCAGAAATGCTTGCATGACCAGCTCGGCAAGAATGTGCAGGTGTACGTAGATGACATTGTCATCAAAACGAATAAAACACATACTCTGCTTGCCGACCTGGAGGAAACCTTTGCTAACCTACGCAGGTACAAAATGAAACTGAATCCGAGTAAGTGCACCTTTGGTGTACCAGCTGGAAAGCTACTCGGTTTTCTGGTTTCTAGTCGAGGCATTGAAGCCAATCCCTCTAAGATAAAAGCTATTGAGAGCATGTCTTTGCCGAGATCGTTGAAGGATGTGCAAAAGTTCACGGGCTGTCTGGCATCTCTGAGCCGTTTTCTGGGCCGAATGGGCGAGAAGGCTTTGCCTCTGTACCAGCTGATGAAGAAAAGCGACAAGTTTGTCTGGACTCCGCAAGCGGACGTGGCATTCAATGAGCTGAAAGCAATGTTGGCTAGCGCTCCCGTCTTGGCTAGTCCGCTACCCAAGGAGCCTATGCTGCTGTACATTGCCGCGACTAACCGAGTGGTCAGCGTGGTGATAGTGGTGGAGCGAGAAGAAGAGGGCAAGAGTGTGCAGCGCCCAGTCTATTATCTCAGTGAAGTGATGTCCAGTTCCAAGCAAAACTATCCACATTACCAGAAGATGACATATGGTGTGTACCTGGGCGCCAGGAAGCTGAAACATTACTTCCAGGAGCACCCCATCACTGTTGTGAGCTCAGCTCCCATCGCGGACATCATGGGAAACAAGGAAGCGAGTGGCAGAGTAGCCAAGTGGGCGATTGAGCTAGCCGCGTACGCTCCCGCGTATACGAGAAGAGAAGCAATCAAGTCTCAGGTCCTGGCGGAATTTCTTGTGGACTGGGCCGAGATGCAATATGAACCTCCTGCTCCAGTTTCCAACTATTGGAAGATGCACTTTGATGGCTCAAAGGTGAAAGAAGGCCTTGGTGCTGGCGTTGTGCTTACATCACCCAAGCGGGATCAGCTCAAGTATGTGTTGCAGATTCATTTCAAGGCATCCAACAATGTAGCCGAGTACGAGGCAGTGGTGCATGGTTTGCGAGTAGCAAAGGAGGTTGGTGTGCAGCGCATTATATGCTATGGTGACTCAGATCTAGTGGTGCAGCAAGTCTCAGGTACCTGGGATGCTTTGGATGCCAACATGGCATCGTATCGCTTCCTGGTGCAGTCAATGACTGGGTTTTTCGAAGGCTGTGAGTTTCAGCATATTCACCGAGCAGAGAACGAAGCAGCAGACGAGCTATCCAAGTTGGGATCTTCTCGGCAGTCCATCCCGGCAGGGATTGCCTTGGAGCATTTGAGGAAGCCATCCATCAAGCCTTCCCCCAACTCGGAATCCATCTTTGTCCCTTCTCTGCCAAGTGAAGAATCTGACCCAATGGAGATTGATTGGGAGAGTGCTGCAGGGAACCCGGGGACTGCCGTCCTCTACTCGGGGACTGCCATTCCCTACTCGGGGACTGCCATTCCTTACTCGGGGACTGCCGCTCCCTACTCGGGGACTGCCACTCCCTACTCGGGGACTGCCATTCCTTACTCGGGGACTGCCACTCCCAACTCGGGGACTGCCATTCCTTACTCGGGGACTGCCGCCCTCAACCCAGAAGCTGTTGCATTCATTGAAGAAGTTCTCGCCAATCGGTCTGGGCTGCAGAGAAGCACTCCAACTCCTCCTGTGCAACCGCCAGAGCCTGTCCCAATGGAACTGGACGAACCAGTGTTTCCCACACGGGAGACGCCGAGTTGGGCTATGCCCATATTATCCTTTCTAAGGGACGGCACTTTACCTGAAGATGAGATGACGGCGAGGCAGATTCAGACAAGGTCCAAGGGCTACACCATAGTCCGAGATGTGCTGCATAAGAGAAGTGCTACTGGTGTGCTGCAACGCTGTGTGAGCCCAGAGGAAGGAGAAGAAATCCTGGTGGAGATACATCAAGGGGAATGTGGGCATCACGCCTCTTCTCGGGCTTTAGTCAAGAAAGCTTTTCGGCATGGCTTCTACTGGCTCACTGCATTGCAGCAAGCAGAAGATATTGTGAGGAAGTGCACTGGCTGCCAGATGTTCGCGAGTAAGATTCACATGCCAGCTTCCGAGTTGAAGACAATTCCTATCACATGGCCGTTCGCTGTTTGGTGCTTGGATATGGTTGGTCCTTTCAAGCCGGCTAAAGGCAATATGACACATATCTTGGTCATGGTGGACAAGTTCACCAAGTGGATCGAGGTAAAACCTATTCGGAAGTGTGATGGGGTCACAACTGTGAAGTTCGTGAAGGATGTGATCATGAGATATGGCTACCCGCACAGTATCATCACCGACAATGGCACCAACTTTGCAGAGGGGGCAATGGTGCGATTCTGCAGAGATAAGTATATCCGACTAGACGTTGCGTCAGTCGCGCACCCTGCTTCCAATGGGCAAGTTGAGAGAGCAAATGGGATGGTACTGGCAGGCATCAAGCCGAGGCTGATTGAGCCACTGCTGAAAACACCTGGGTGTTGGCTAGAAGAGTTGCCAGCGGTGTTGTGGAGTCTAAGGACTACCCCTAACCGGTCAACCGGCTACACGCCATTCTTCTTGGTATACGGGGCTGAGGCCGTGTTGCCAATAGACTTAGAGCATGACTCCCCCCGAGTAGCCCTCTACACTGAGGTGGAGGCGAGAGAAGCTCGAGAAGACGACGTTGACCTGCTTGAAGAAGCAAGAGAGCTGACTCTGTCACGTTCGGCTATCTACCAGCAAAACCTGCGGCGTTATCATAGCCGAAAGGTGAACCCAAGGGTTTTCCGAGAAGGAGACATGGTCCTTAGGCTGGTGCAGCGCACGGCCGGGATGCACAAGTTGTCTCCTCCTTGGGAAGGGCCCTTCATTGTGAGCAAAGCGCTGCACAATGATGCGTACTATCTTGTAGATGTGCGCCCATCGCAGGCGAACAGGGCAGATAAAGCTGGAGAAGAAACCAAGCGTCCCTGGAATGTAGCTCTACTCCGTCGTTTTCATTCGTAAGCAAAGATGTGTATGTACCCTCTTATCCGAGTTGAAACTCTACTCTGCAATCTGAAATTGTTCTCGGGGACTGCCCTCGTCCAAAATTGCTCTAAGTGTTTTTACTCGGCTTGTTCCTTTGTCTATTCGGTTGCTCCACTTCAGAACTCATAAGTGCATTGAGTACTGTGTTTAAACCTATATGCCAACTCTTCGACTCTGCTGCTGTCCGAAACCCGGCTTCATGGCAAGCAAGAGAACAAGCAAAAGGTCAATGAGCACACGAAAATCACTAAGGAAGAAAGAGTGCAGGAACCGAGTAGATTGTCGGTTACTTTTTGTTCCCTGTTTTTCGTCTTCTCGGCTAAGTGGTGGGCTGCGTTACCATGATTGTTTCTAGCGGCTAAGTATTTGCAGCCCTGCTACTTGATTCTTGTGACTCGAATACCAAACAAGCGACAAGTCGCAGGTAGAGCAGAGATGAAAAGACAGGGTGAATAAGAAATGCTACTCGGGGACTCGCATGGAAACTCAACTCGGCATCAAGCCAGTGTCGTTCAAATTGATTAATGTCAACATAAACAGAGTGGGCATAAAAACTGAGTAGCAAGCAAGATAAAGATAGTCTGTTACATCTGCTCCCGGCATTCCGGGGATCTGATAAGTTTTCGAGTAAACAAGAGTGCAGGTTGCTTCAAGTTGAGGAGGCAGTGTTCTCGGCGCTGGTCTTGGCAGCAGCTTCTTCGGTGGCAGTCATGGCGGCTGTTCCTTCGGTGCTGGCGTGGGTGGCATCCGCCTCCGTCTGCACGGCGGCGGATTCCTCCATCTCGGCATCCTCCTGGGTGGCCGCCTGCTCGGAAGTGGCCGTGGCCACCGGGACGGGTCCTGGAGCCGAGGAGGAGCAGGAAGCGTGGCCAGGAGGGGGCACCGTGTCGTCGAGAGCAGCACCTGAGGAGGTGCCGAAGTCGAGTGGCTCGCTGTCGATGTGCGCCCCTTCGTCTTCATCGCTACTCGCGACGACGGCAGTTTTTCCCTTCCCGGCCTTGCCCTTGGGAGATTCGAAGAAGTCGCCAAGTTCTTCCTCTTCGTCATCATCTTCTTCGTCCTCGTACTCGGTGTCGGGTTCGGGGACGCCCTCGATGTAGACCTCCGTCTCGGCGCATTCTGCGACCTCATACGCAATCTGCTTGCGCAAGGCCACGCTCTCGGCAGCCGTCTCCCACTTGGAATCATTGCGCTTCCCGCGGATGAGCTGCATATCCAGGTTTTCATACCAAGATGCTATGCAGAGAAGCATCACGTCCGCACCAGCGCGGGCTCCAGAGGCTCGCCATTTTTTCAGCTCGGCCTTCACGTTCTCCAGCTTGTGGGCGAGATCCCGCATGTTCCTTGGCAGGGGGTCATGAGGCCAGAACAGCCGGTGGAGCTCGAAGCCCGCATGCATCAAATCAGTCCCGCAGCCGGCCAGCTGTTCGAAGTAACCTTTGAGCACCAGCAAGCTGTCCTCGATATCAGCCCTGGTGTCAATCGGCTCACCCAGCGAAAGGCGAACTGCTCGGGCCTTGGCTACCGTAGGCGTAGAGGAAGAATCAAGACGAGGCCAGATATCTGAAATAGCAAGTGGCAAGATCAAAAACCGAGAAAGAAAAAAGAAGCCGGGAAGGAACAAGACCGAGAAGAAAAGATGCAATGAAGAGAAAACTTACCGATCAGTTGGCGGCGCAGCTGCTGCAGCTTGGTTCTCCAGGACTCCTCGTTGCCAATGTGCTTTTCTTGGATTAGGCGCAAGCTGTCCATCTGAGCAAAGAGATCAGCATTGGTCTTCTTCAAAGTCTCGCATTCCGACTCGAGGGCCCTCTCCTTGGCCTTGAAAGTTGTCTCGGCCTTGGCCTTCTCGGCGATGGCCTTGTCTCTCTCGGCGCCAATCTTGACGGCATCTTGGAGTGCCTTCTGAAGCTGGACCTGCAGCTTCTCCATCTCGGTGGTGTGGTCCTTCACCAGAGTAATGGCCTGGTCGGATAGCTGTTTCTCCACCTCCGCTGGCTTGACGCACTCTTGGTGTGCCTCAGCAAATGACTTATAATCTTCTGCGAAAAGATAGATGAGGTTAGTAAATAAGCAGAAAGGAAACAGATTCAAGTTCAGGCCGAGTAAACAGCAAATTCACCTTCAAGTTTCTTTATGGTGGCTTCGGAGTTCGCCACGAAAGTGCGGCATTTCTCATGCTCATCGGCCAAGGCCTTCAGTTTGTCTGCAGAGAAGGAAAGGTTAGCGCGTGAGAAAGCAGAAGCGGGCGTAAACATAAAACGCAGAAACCGCGTGGCTAAAGGCGTACCTTGCACTTCGGCCAGCTGTTGGGTGCTGTCGTTTGCATTTTTGCTCGCGGCCTCAGCAGCTATCTTCTCCTTCTCCAACGCAGCAATTCGCCTCCTGGCGATGGAGTGGTTCCACAGAAGGATGCGGTACAAGTGTGTCCGCTTAAGGACGCTATCCTGAAAACCGAGCAGAAGCGAGTCAGAAAAAGCAGGGAAGATTCAACCCGAGTAGGAGTCTACTCGGAGAGTATCCATCTACTCGGCTAGAATCTCGGGGACTGGGGGTGATGGTAAAGAACAAGGAAGGCGAGTAGAAGAGAAGAAAATTCAACTCGGAAAAGGCAAAAAAGACTTACTGCGTAGCTTTGTTCGATATCTTCGGCGTTCTTGCGGTGCAAGAACATCTTGGCTGCGAGGGTTGCGGTATCAGTGGAGACGGACATGGGCTGGTGTCCCAGGTCGATCTTGTTCCAATCCACGCGGTAGTGGTCGATGGAGCCAAGGGTCAAGCCGTGCCATTTCTCCTCTCCGAGAACCCTGCTGTCCCACCTGGCGCTGATGTGGCCAACAGTGTCCAGTACCTGCTCAAGACCCTTGGAGGTTATTGGCTTGTCTTGGGCTCCCCGAGAAGCAATATTGACGGGTTTGTTTTGAGCTGGATCGAAGGGAGGAGTATTCCTGGCTACAACTTTCCTTCCCTTCTGAATAGCTAAAGCTTTATCTTGGGGAGGGAAGCCGATGGTGTGCTGTTGGCTAACCTCGATCATGTACTCCGGGTAGCAGGGCTGACCAGCAGCGCGAGCATCAGCCGAGAGCGCAGCAGGAATGGGGCCGGACTCGCGGATCACGAGCGCTCCGCCTGCGGATGCGCCTTGGTCTCTGGCCCTTTTCTTCGTTTGCTCCTTCTCGATTCCCTGCTTCTCGAGATCCTCGGGTTTCTTCCCGTCAGTCTTGGCCTTTGCCTTCTCGGCGACTGCTTTCTCGGCAGCTTGCTTCTCGGCCTTCTTCTGCTCAGCCCTGGCTTTCTTCTGCTCGGCCTTGGCTCTCTCAGCAGCTTCTTTCTCAGCTTTGACCTTCTCGGCGGCTTCCTCCTCGGCCTTGGCCTTCTCAGCAGCTTCCTTCTCGGATTCCCTTCTGACAACCTCGTTCCTCAGAGCATCAAGGGCCTGTTGCCTGGTTACTCGCCCAGGAGGGCTGGATGTGTCCTTGCTCTGTGGCGACGAGGAGGAAGTTGGTGGTGTAGGGCCTTGCGCAGTTGGTGGCGTAGGGCCTTGCGCAGTTGGTGGCGCCGCAGATCCATCGCCCGGTGCAGCTCCTGGCTGAACACTACTCGGTGCGCCGCCTGGCAGTGGGTAGACATCTGCTATGGTAGCATCCGCGGCGGTGTCGTCTTTCACCAGCTGCTCGGCAGTAATGTTCTCTTGTGCGGCAGCCTCGGTGGTGGGCTGCTCCCGTTCTACTTCTGGCCGCTCAAGGGCGGCGGCGTCTTGCATTTCTTGTTCTTGGTTCTCCTCGGCGTTGCTAGCCGGAGGAGAAGGGGGTCTCTCTTCGTGAATGGTGGTATCTTGTGCTGCTGGCTCTGGTTCTGCTCCTCGAGCATCACTAGCCTGTGCGCTGGTGGCAGCAGCATTGGCGGCGTCGTTCTCGTCGTCAACAAGGTCGATCAGGGGTACTGCTGTCTCCCTGACTTGGTCGGACGCAAAGGCTGCGTTCGCATCCATGGCAGGACTGCAGAGAAGAAAGAAATCAGGGATTGGAAGAAGATTTGGGAGAAAACAGTACTACGCGAGAAGGAGGGCAAACGAGAAGAGAACTCACGCAGTGGTGGATTTAAGCTGTCGTCGGGGTTTCTTTACAGTAACCTTCTTCTTCTTCTCGGCGGCCTCCTCCTTCTCGGCGGGCTTCTTCTTCTTGGCTGGAGGTGCCTGTGCTCCGCTGCCGGTCCGCTTGCGGGTTTCGGGAGGGGCAGTTGACAGAGGTTGGACGACTGTAGCATCCCAACTTTTAATAAAGATGGAATACCTGTGTTATTGTGCTAGTCCCTGGATCAATTGCTAGCACCACAGTACAAAATGAAATATCATGCAAATGCATCAAATTCTATTACATCGCATGATCCAGTCTTTACAAAATAGGATTACAACTTGCATAGTCTTAGAAGACTAGCAGAAAACAAAGAAATACAGCGGAAAACATGGTACAACATTGAGCCCATCTTCTTCATGTGCCACAGGCAAAACATGTTGGCGATAGTCTCGAGATCCTAAACGAAATCCTCACTCGTCTTCAGAAATATCTGCAATATGGAATATGCAGCCACAAGGGAGTCAATACAATTTAATGTATTGGCAAGTAACACTATGGTGGATATAAATGGCAAGACTAATACTACATGCTTATTTGGCTGAGTGGAGTTTAGGCTAAGTTTGCATAAAGCTAGTTTTGTCCTATCTCTTTTGTAAAACAAACTTTTCTTTTCAAAGGGGTGGCAACATTGGATTAAGATCCAAGCACCACAATACTGTTCACTTGGTCAAAAATTTACTTATTGAAATTGATGATGAGATTCTTCCGTCATTCCTTGTCCAGCTGCTCATAGTTGTCCATAACCGGGGACACGGCTAAGATCTTAGTTTGTTGACTCTGCAGAGTTAGTGCACTTTCACCTTCAGACTCAAATCAGCCCAAACATCCTATACACCCTGAGTGCATTAAGGAAAAGAGAAGATTGAGACGAGATCTTTCAGAAGAAATTCCACCACCGTTTGGCTTACCCGTTCCACCTATAATTATGCTACATCTGCTTGTAAGCCTAGTGAGTTCATTCAACTTAGTTGATCAAGACAGAGCCCATATGACTAAAGGCTGCACGGGAAGCTACTAAACTTAGAAGGACATAGTAATCTCTTTGTTCCTGGGTGGCCATCCTCAAGTGACAACCTCAAGTGGAATAACCCTTAGACAAGGGCCCTGAGGCAACACTCAACATAAACCAGTCTTACCACTTCCACCCAGGTGGTTCATTCATTAATTATACTTAGAATTTTTCCTCAACATCTAGTAAAACAATTTGTAACATTGCATAGCACCTAATAAATTCTAAGGCTATCAAATAAACAAGGTAAAAGGGATGGCTACACACTACTAGGATAATAGCATAGCATAGTATAACTTAGTAAAAATTTCCTATCATGCATACTACTCAAAATCAACTAATGCATATAGAAAGTAATGGGTAGATGATGGTGTGTTACTTGCCTTGTTGAAGTTGGTGAAGATATTCACACTCTCTTCACAAAAGATCGTTTCTCTCCGTACAATCTATTCATTGAAAACACAATAACAAAATAAACAAACATGCTAGCAAGCAAACATACAAGTGTAGAAAACATACATAGCAACTAACATATTAAAAGGGGCTTAACCAAATTGGTTAGGACAAAGTCTAGGTTTGAGTTGAAATATTCATTCTCTAAAGGGTCTCATACTTTGTTAAGGAAATTCCAATGGTTTAGTTGGGAAGGACTAGGTTGAGCTTGATATGATCTAACTTTATTATAACCATACTTGTCGAGGAAGTTCCAAGAGTTCACTTAGAATAAACATATTACTTCTTCAACTAAAGTAATACATGCAAACACTTGGTCATATTCACCTTCAAAAAATATTTAAGTGATTATGTTAGTATTTTCCATTGTGGTTAGGGTAGGTCTACTAACTTCATCATCAAAGGGAAAATATTACTAAGTCTTTGGTTTTCCATTTGGGTCAATGGTTGGACAAAAATAACTTGTTACTCTCCAACTTGGGTGGATTGCTTCTAGTCCTCATGTGATTGCCTTCTTGAAGATCATCATCATGCCATCTAAGTTGCTTCCTTCCTTGGTGTGGTGCTTCTCTTGGTCTCGATAAATTCTTCTGGGCTTTCACTTCACTAATTGGTTTGGGTATGGGATGGGCACAAAATACCACTAATTCAAGAGAAAGAAAATAGGAAGAAAGATTAGAAAGAGAGAGGGAGATGCTTTCTTCTGAATTTCTTCACACTTGTATTTCTTTGAGTTGCTTCTAGTTGTGGAGTCCAAGTCTTCTCTTCAAAATTTCTTCTTTGATCTTCCTTTTATCTCTTCATGTTGCCACCAAGTTGAAAGAAGAAGAATAGGAAAGGTAGGAAAAAGACTTAGAGAGAAAGAGGGTTAGTCTTTTGGAAGTTTCTCTGGTTTTCTTCTAAGTGCTTCCACTTCTTGGAGATGCTTCTGAAGTTTGTTTTACTTGCTAAGTCCTTCATTGGTCTTCTATCTTCATGTTGAAAAATCTCTAGATGGTTAAGTCCTCCATTGCACTTCATGGTTCTCACAAATCTCAACTTGGTGAAATCTTGAAGCAAGCATGGGGAGACAAGAAGTTGGTGGAAACATTTGTACTAGTGTTTTCAGGTTAATTTGTTGGCTAATTATAAGTTGAAACTTCACTAAGGACTTAGCCTTGGTTTCATATAGTCATACACACATAGAACCACTTAAGCAAAAATATTTCCTGAGTCATTTTTAATATGGTGTGAAACATGTGTGTGATAGCTTGGCCTAAAATAAATGGGTATGGCTCATATGTGTCCAAAATACTATGGCACTGGTTTCTATGGATTAAGGTTGCCATATGGAGCAACATTGCTTAAGAAAACATATTAAAATTATTTATAGAATTTAAACTAAGTCAAATTTGCTCAAATGGCTATATAATTCTAAATCCATTCTAAACTTGTTCAAATAAAATTTTGGGCTTATGGATATGTTAGTACACATTCTAAGGAACCCAAAACAGTTTAGTTTGCAAAAATTGGATTTGCAGAATTTGAATTATGTCAAATTTCATCAAACAAGCATAATCAAATTTGAACAAATTTAAGTTTGTCAAATTTGAATATATACATTGCTAAAAGATTCTACACATTATGGGGATTTCAAAAAGTCCAAGTTTTCTTAATTTGGGCTTATGGATCAAAAGTTATGATGATTACAAGATATAGGGAGTAATCTGCAAAACTGCCATTTAATTTTAATTCGGAATAAAATCCAGAAAAGGGCTAGGCTGCTAAGCGCTGCGCTGAGCGGCAGATAAGGACTGGGCTTGGGCCGGTTTCACGCTGAGCTGAGCGACGGATAAGGTACTTAACGCTCGGCTGACTTGGCTTGTTCTGATTGGTTGATACCTATTCGGTTAAGTGAACTATTGGGGACAGTTGGATTCAGATCCAACGGTGGTAAGTAAAGGAGGGGAAGAGAGAGGGGCTCACCGACGGCGGCTGGCCGGAAATGGAGGCTACGGCGGTTCTCCGGCGAGGAAAACGATGATGGCGACGATGCAGATGCCCTCCGAGCGAGTGGACGCCACGAGAAGATGCGGCACGACACGGGGAGGCTAAAAATTCGCTCGGTGGTCCGTGAAGAAGCTCGGGGAGATGGCGCGATGGAGATCCCGTGGTGGCCGTGAACGTTCTCCTCCAGCGACCTCGCCCTCGATGATTCGCTATGAAAAAAAATTTAAACGGGGCATCAGAATATGCGCAGGGATGAGGCATAGGGAGATAAGGGCTCGTCGGGGCTATAGGGTGGCTCACTACATCGAAAACAAGGCCGGGACGGCGGAGGTAGAAAGAAGTCCGGCGAGAAATCTCCGCAACGTGGGGGCACGAAACGGAGGGGGAGGAGAGGGGAAATGGAGAGGGAAGGGGAGGGTTTCTAATAGGTGTGCTCGGTGGAGGAAATAATTGCATTAAACACGGGATTTATGCCGAATCAAAATGGGAGTTTCGGCCGTTTCTTCTCAGTAACGCGAGGAAGAAGACATGACGTCACTGCTGACGTCATCACTCATTTTTTTATTTTCCTGTTTTCTTATTTCTTTTATAACTTCTGTTTTAATAAACAAAATATGCTCAAACCAGTTGCATTTGATTCATAAAATTCAACCCTTTCTGATTATAACATTTTTGTAACTTTTCATCACATTTGAATTTTCATTTTTTGCAATTATAAATAAAACATTAATAGTACTTAATGTCATTTTAATAATTAGAAAATAATAAATTTATGTTATTGTCTAGATAAAATTTGAGAGACATTATAATGTGATATATAATTTTTGAAATTCATTTCACATCATTTTTATATTTTATTTTATTAAGATATGAGGGATTTACTAATAGCAATTAATGCCATTTTTAAAATAGAAAATTAAATAAATATAAAAGTGTCTTAATAAAATTTGGGGAAAATCCCACAAGTCATAATATTGTTTTCTAAGTCTTATTTTATGTTATTTATAAAGAAAAGCATTTTATGAATAACACTTTATGTTTAAAACTTGGAATAACATTTGCATATCAATATAAATAATTGTTATTCTCATAAAATAATATTGAGGCATAAAAATTATTAGAGATGATAATTCTCTGGTTTCAAAAGCTATAAAACATTTTCAAAGTAATAGTTGATTTGAAACCATGCTATAAAATAAGGTTTTCTAAGAGAAAACAATTTCTTTGATTAATGAATATTTATTTTGAATGGGCTTTTAGGGTTTATGGAATAGAGGTATAATGGATTTTTAATTTCAATTTTCATTGGGTTATGTATTGTTTCCTTTTGTTTCTTGCATCTTATTTGGTTTTTGGTGACTTGCATAACATGAAAACAAAAAGTTTCAAATTTTTGTGATTTTTGAGTTTTCCAAAAATCAGGGATGTTACAGACTACCACCCTTAAAAGAAATCTCGTCCCGAGATTTGGGAAGGCTAGAAAGAAAGATAGGTTTGGGTAACTGTCTTCCAGAACAACTGGGTGGCTACCATCCTTAAAAGAAACTTTTGTGGGTAGTCTATTTTGATTAGATTGTAGTGTAGATTTATTTGACATTGTCTTGAGTAGAACTTTCCTTCGCGGTAGAGCTACATATCAACATAGGTATGTTTAACTACCTTTGACACTGAGGGGTCACTCTTTGGGTCAATCAAAAGTCCTTGGGTCACTCCAACTTGGTCTTTTGATGTCCTTGGCAATCTTCCATCTTGTTGTTGTCATCCTTGAAGGTAAACACCATGCTACTTCTAAAGAAACTCTCATGGTAGGCAAAATCTTCCATTGCTTGATAGCCAAGGTTGGCTTGATCCTCACAAAAAATAGTACATTTTCAGCAACACTAACATAGGGTCATTATTGTATTCTACCATTCTATGGTTCAGGTTTAACATCGTCGTCTCTCTAATAGGTATGTCACTCAGATTTAACATTCCTCATAGCAAGAGTGAATAATGTGAGTAGTCACCATGGGGGCCAATCCATGTTGCACTCAATCATTACCTTGTACTTGGATTGATGAATCTTGTTTAATAACACTAGGTCACCTCACTTGTCCAACAGAAAGTTTCCAATCTGTAAGACAAACTTGAGAAAAGCTATCATTTCTCAACTAGTGGGTTGCTCTGAATTGTTGTAGTTTTCTTCATCTATTATCCTCCTGGTGTGGTAAGCTCCCATTCTTCATAGCTCATGCAACTTTGACTCCACTTGTCTATCTTCACTTGTTGATTGGGTTGATGCACCTAGGTATAAAGTTGTCTTCATCATGGATGTGATTGTTCCTTCACACAAAAGAACAAAATCCTAAGATTTTGGTAATCCTCAATTGGATGGTTTGTGTCTCAAAAGGGTGTTCTTGGGTATGAAGTCAGTTGGTCCACTCCAATTGGAAACTCTCTATTGGTGGTAAATGGGTATGGTATTTGATTTGGCTTAGCATGGATGAGTAGAGATTAGAAAGAAAGTTACAGAAAAAATCTACCCAACACAACAAATCAAGGAAACTCATCTTACAAACAACATCTAACAAACAATATTCACACCAAACAACAAGGTTTTTGAAAACAAACTAATATATTCATACCACACTCATTGGTATGATCAATACTCTAACACGTTAACGTTGTTCTAACAAAGTAACTAGATTGGTGGTCTCATCTATATCTTCTTGAGTTTCTTCAAAAACCTTCTCTCAATGTCTTGGGGTATTCTTTATTGTTGTGAAGTATGGGTATATCTCCAAGTTTCTTCAATTGTCTTAAGTGTAGGTCTTCATGTGGTGAAAATGCTTTCTTGCACTTCTTGGTATGACCATCAACATTCCTGTCTTGATGGTATTGAAGAGGTAGGTCATCTATAAAATTTTGAAGGTGAATAATAGATGAGCTGATATGAGAAGAAATAAGATGGTTGTTTTTTTTTCTAGAAAATTTGAAGATAGTAAATTTTCAATCCTAGGGTCTTTTCCAAACTTAGGGTCTCAAATTCTACAGGCAACACAAGGCTCTGATACCATTTTGTAGCATCCCAACTTTTAATAAAGATGGAATACCTGTGTTATTGTGCTAGTCCCTGGATCAATTGCTAGCACCACAGTACAAAATGAAATATCATGCAAATGCATCAAATTCTATTACATCGCATGATCCAGTCTTTACAAAATAGGATTACAACTTGCATAGTCTTAGAAGACTAGCAGAAAACAAAGAAATACAGCGGAAAACATGGTACAACATTGAGCCCATCTTCTTCATGTGCCACAGGCAAAACATGTTGGCGATAGTCTCGAGATCCTAAACGAAATCCTCACTCGTCTTCAGAAATATCTGCAATATGGAATATGCAGCCACAAGGGAGTCAATACAATTTAATGTATTGGCAAGTAACACTATGGTGGATATAAATGGCAAGACTAATACTACATGCTTATTTGGCTGAGTGGAGTTTAGGCTAAGTTTGCATAAAGCTAGTTTTGTCCTATCTCTTTTGTAAAACAAACTTTTCTTTTCAAAGGGGTGGCAACATTGGATTAAGATCCAAGCACCACAATACTGTTCACTTGGTCAAAATTTTACTTATTGAAATTGATGATGAGATTCTTCCGTCATTCCTTGTCCAGCTGCTCATAGTTGTCCATAACCGGGGACACGGCTAAGATCTTAGTTTGTTGACTCTGCAGAGTTAGTGCACTTTCACCTTCAGACTCAAATCAGCCCAAACATCCTATACACCCTGAGTGCATTAAGGAAAAGAGAAGATTGAGACGAGATCTTTCAGAAGAAATTCCACCACCGTTTGGCTTACCCGTTCCACCTATAATTATGCTACATCTGCTTGTAAGCCTAGTGAGTTCATTCAACTTAGTTGATCAAGACAGAGCCCATATGACTAAAGGCTGCACGGGAAGCTACTAAACTTAGAAGGACATAGTAATCTCTTTGTTCCTGGGTGGCCATCCTCAAGTGACAACCTCAAGTGGAATAACCCTTAGACAAGGGCCCTGAGGCAACACTCAACATAAACCAGTCTTACCACTTCCACCCAGGTGGTTCATTCATTAATTATACTTAGAATTTTTCCTCAACATCTAGTAAAACAATTTGTAACATTGCATAGCACCTAATAAATTCTAAGGCTATCAAATAAACAAGGTAAAAGGGATGGCTACACACTACTAGGATAATAGCATAGCATAGTATAACTTAGTAAAAATTTCCTATCATGCATACTACTCAAAATCAACTAATGCATATAGAAAGTAATGGGTAGATGATGGTGTGTTACTTGCCTTGTTGAAGTTGGTGAAGATATTCACACTCTCTTCACAAAAGATCGTTTCTCTCCGTACAATCTATTCATTGAAAACACAATAACAAAATAAACAAACATGCTAGCAAGCAAACATACAAGTGTAGAAAACATACATAGCAACTAACATATTAAAAGGGGCTTAACCAAATTGGTTAGGACAAAGTCTAGGTTTGAGTTGAAATATTCATTCTCTAAAGGGTCTCGTACTTTGTTAAGGAAATTCCAATGGTTTAGTTGGGAAGGACTAGGTTGAGCTTGATATGATATAACTTTATTATAACCATACTTGTCGAGGAAGTTCCAAGAGTTCACTTAGAATAAACATATTACTTCTTCAACTAAAGTAATACATGCAAACACTTGGTCATATTCACCTTCAAAAAATATTTAAGTGATTATGTTAGTATTTTCCATTGTGGTTAGGGTAGGTCTACTAACTTCATCATCAAAGGGAAAATATTACTAAGTCTTTGGTTTTCCATTTGGGTCAATGGTTGGACAAAAATAACTTGTTACTCTCCAACTTGGGTGGATTGCTTCTAGTCCTCATGTGATTGCCTTCTTGAAGATCATCATCATGCCATCTAAGTTGCTTCCTTCCTTGGTGTGGTGCTTCTCTTGGTCTTGATAAATTCTTCTGGGCTTTCACTTCACTAATTGGTTTGGGTATGGGATGGGCACAAAATACCACTAATTCAAGAGAAAGAAAATAGGAAGAAAGATTAGAAAGAGAGAGGGAGATGCTTTCTTCTGAATTTCTTCACACTTGTATTTCTTTGAGTTGCTTCTAGTTGTGGAGTCCAAGTCTTCTCTTCAAAATTTCTTCTTTGATCTTCCTTTTATCTCTTCATGTTGCCACCAAGTTGAAAGAAGAAGAATAGGAAAGGTAGGAAAAAGACTTAGAGAGAAAGAGGGTTAGTCTTTTGGAAGTTTCTCTGGTTTTCTTCTAAGTGCTTCCACTTCTTGGAGATGCTTCTGAAGTTTGTTTTACTTGCTAAGTCCTTCATTGGTCTTCTATCTTCATGTTGAAAAATCTCTAGATGGTTAAGTCCTCCATTGCACTTCATGGTTCTCACAAATCTCAACTTGGTGAAATCTTGAAGCAAGCATGGGGAGACAAGAAGTTGGTGGAAACATTTGTACTAGTGTTTTCAGGTTAATTTGTTGGCTAATTATAAGTTGAAACTTCACTAAGGACTTAGCCTTGGTTTCATATAGTCATACACACATAGAACCACTTAAGCAAAAATATTTCCTAAGTCATTTTTAATATGGTGTGAAACATGTGTGTGATAGCTTGGCCTAAAATAAATGGGTATGGCTCATATGTGTCCAAAATACTATGGCACTGGTTTCTATGGATTAAGGTTGCCATATGGAGCAACATTGCTTAAGAAAACATATTAAAATTATTTATAGAATTTAAACTAAGTCAAATTTGCTCAAATGGCTATATAATTCTAAATCCATTCTAAACTTGTTCAAATAAAATTTTGGGCTTATGGATATGTTAGTACACATTCTAAGGAACCCAAAACAGTTTAGTTTGCAAAAATTGGATTTGCAGAATTTGAATTATGTCAAATTTCATCAAACAAGCATAATCAAATTTGAACAAATTTAAGTTTGTCAAATTTGAATATATACATTGCTAAAAGATTCTACACATTATGGGGATTTCAAAAAGTCCAAGTTTTCTTAATTTGGGCTTATGGATCAAAAGTTATGATGATTACAAGATATAGGGAGTAATCTGCAAAACTGCCATTTAATTTTAATTCGGAATAAAATCCAGAAAAGGGCTAGGCTGCTAAGCGCTGCGCTGAGCGGCAGATAAGGACTGGGCTTGGGCCGGTTTCACGCTGAGCTGAGCGACGGATAAGGTACTTAACGCTCGGCTGACTTGGCTTGTTCTGATTGGTTGATACCTATTCGGTTAAGTGAACTATTGGGGACAGTTGGATTCAGATCCAACGGTGGTAAGTAAAGGAGGGGAAGAGAGAGGGGCTCACCGACGGCGGCTGGCCGGAAATGGAGGCTACGGCGGTTCTCCGGCGAGGAAAACGATGATGGCGACGATGCAGATGCCCTCCGAGCGAGTGGACGCCACGAGAAGATGCGGCACGACACGGGGAGGCTAAAAATTCGCTCGGTGGTCCGTGAAGAAGCTCGGGGAGATGGCGCGATGGAGATCCCGTGGTGGCCGTGAACGTTCTCCTCCAGCGACCTCGCCCTCGATGATTCGCTATGAAAAAAAATTTAAACGGGGCATCAGAATATGCGCAGGGATGAGGCATAGGGAGATAAGGGCTCGTCGGGGCTATAGGGTGGCTCACTACATCGAAAACAAGGCCGGGACGGCGGAGGTAGAAAGAAGTCCGGCGAGAAATCTCCGCAACGTGGGGGCACGAAACGGAGGGGGAGGAGAGGGGAAATGGAGAGGGAAGGGGAGGGTTTCTAATAGGTGTGCTCGGTGGAGGAAATAATTGCATTAAACACGGGATTTATGCCGAATCAAAATGGGAGTTTCGGCCGTTTCTTCTCAGTAACGCGAGGAAGAAGACATGACGTCACTGCTGACGTCATCACTCATTTTTTTATTTTCCTGTTTTCTTATTTCTTTTATAACTTCTGTTTTAATAAACAAAATATGCTCAAACCAGTTGCATTTGATTCATAAAATTCAACCCTTTCTGATTATAACATTTTTTTAACTTTTCATCACATTTGAATTTTCATTTTTTGCAATTATAAATAAAACATTAATAGTACTTAATGTCATTTTAATAATTAGAAAATAATAAATTTATGTTATTGTCTAGATAAAATTTGAGAGACATTATAATGTGATATATAATTTTTGAAATTCATTTCACATCATTTTTATATTTTATTTTATTAAGATATGAGGGATTTACTAATAGCAATTAATGCCATTTTTAAAATAGAAAATTAAATAAATATAAAAGTGTCTTAATAAAATTTGGGGAAAATCCCACAAGTCATAATATTGTTTTCTAAGTCTTATTTTATGTTATTTATAAAGAAAAGCATTTTATGAATAGCACTTTATGTTTAAAACTTGGAATAACATTTGCATATCAATATAAATAATTGTTATTCTCATAAAATAATATTGAGGCATAAAAATTATTAGAGATGATAATTCTCTGGTTTCAAAAGCTATAAAACATTTTCAAAGTAATAGTTGATTTGAAACCATGCTATAAAATAAGGTTTTCTAAGAGAAAACAATTTCTTTGATTAATGAATATTTATTTTGAATGGGCTTTTAGGGTTTATGGAATAGAGGTATAATGGATTTTTAATTTCAATTTTCATTGGGTTATGTATTGTTTCCTTTTGTTTCTTGCATCTTATTTGGTTTTTGGTGACTTGCATAACATGAAAACAAAAAGTTTCAAATTTTTGTGATTTTTGAGTTTTCCAAAAATGAGGGATGTTACAACGACAAGGGGCGCATCGCCCTCGTTCTCGTCCTCATCCTCGTCGTCCTTCTCCGCAGCGGCCTCATCTGAGAAATTCAAAAGAGAAGAAGGAAGAATCAGAAACAGCAGTGCAAGGGGTTGGTATTTCTCAGAAACAAACAAGATGAAAATAACAATACCGTGAGAGCCTTCATCCGACCAAGTGCGGAGAGCATCGCGCTTGTCAGGAACGGGGTTGCTCTGTTCAGCGTCGTCAGAAGGCAGCATGTCATCCTCCTCGCGATCGTCGGACCAGTTGTCCTCAAAAACTTCGCGACTCTCAATCAACTGTCGAGTAAGAGTCTGAAAGACAGAGAAGGATCATAAGTCAACCGAGTATCAGGATGGAACTCTACTCGGATAGGCGTGCAAACACAAAGCACACTAAGCCTATGCGGTTTTCTAAGTATTCTACTCGGATAGGCGTGCAGACACAAAGCACACTAAGCCTATGCAGTTTTCTAAGTGTTCTACCCGGATAGGCGTGCAAACACAAAGCATACTAAGCCTAAGCGCGAGTCGACTAGGTGCTCTACTCGGTGCACCAGGTGATTGCTAGTCGGGGCGGAAAGGGAAGTTATCTACTCGGGAAGCAGAGGCGAAAACAGAGTAGGAACAGCGTACCCGGGCAATCGGTTGCGTGCGGCTGTACGGGACGAAACCATACCGCCACTTCTCGCTAAGGCTTGTCTTCAGAATGTTCTTGGCATGATAGGCAACGTCGACGTCGTCGATTTCGATGGTGGTGGTCCTGGTGCAGTCTCGGGGGCCTCCCATGTAACACATGAGATGGCAGCGCTCCTGCAGAGGGAGCACTCGGCGCTTGATCCAGCACACCACCGGGTCGTCGTTCTTGAGGCCCAGTTTCTTCAGCTCGCCGAGTCTATCTTCTATCTCGATGGCGATTTCGTCGATGGTGGGCTTCTCCTTCCAGTTTGACCCGAGTGGAGCACGATTCCTCCAAGCGGGCAGGTTGATTCGATCATCAACCGCACCCCCTTCCGTGGCGGGGACATTCTTGACATAGAAGAACGTCTGCTGCCACATTCGGCAGGAATCCAGCCCCTGGATGCGGGGATGATTCGTCCCGGTCCGCTGCACCATCATGGCACAGCCCGTGTCGGTGGCGCGGCCGATGCCTGCGGCGTCTTTCTTCCCGACTGACTGTTGGCGAAGATTAAAATACCTGAGCCATGTATCTGTCGTGGGCCTGATGCCGAGGAAAGCCTCGCAGACCACGGCATGGTAGGCGAGGAAGACGACCGCGTTGGGCGGCAGATGATGCATCTGCAGCCCGAAGTGGTCGAGGAACTTGCGCAGGAAGTTGGAGGCGGGCAGTCCAAAGCCGCGCTCGAAGTGCGACATGAAGACCACCCGCTCGCCGTCCCGTGGAGCTGGCACAACCTCGTCGTCGGGTGCCCGGCACTCCACGCCGGGGGGAACCCTTCTGCTGGTCACGAGCCAGGCGAGATTGGCCTTGGTGACGGAGGAACCCGCCCAGCTAGCCTTGGCCATCGTTGCGAGTGGGAGGAGTGGATGATTTCGAATGAAGTTGCTCGGTGGAGTGAGTCCGCGGCGGCGCGGAAGCTTGCGCGGCGGCGGAGGGCTCGGTGGCGAAGAAGAACAAGAGGTAGAGGAGGAAAAGTGCAGGGAAGGGGAAAAGGAAGTTACCGCGGGGGTATTTATATCTCCCTCGCGAGATTACCGTTACCACCGCGGAAGTGGGATCGACTGTGGCGTGTGGTGGGTCCTGTGGCCGGCTAGAAACGCACACAAGCGCGGGCTGCGCGCGTAACGGCCGCATTCGATCCCACCATCAGATCGTGGCCAGTAATTGCGCGTGATGGGACATGACGGCCGGTGGGCCCACAGCGTGAAAACTGGACGCGTGGCGTCGTGTCCTGGGCAACCAAACGACGAGGTCGTGGATGCTTGACACGTGGGCAGTGCCTGCGTGAAGGGCTGGATGTTGCTCTGCGCTGCAGAGGCTCAGTTTGCGAAATTTCGCTAAGTCTTTTTACTCGGTTACAGAGTAGAAAGCAAGTGCTACTCGGAAGAGAGGAAACTCAAGGTACTTTCCAGATAGCTACTCGGAGGACCTACTCGGCATCTTGAGGTTCGATGGCTGAGATGCAAAGGCTGGTTTTAAGCTGGCAGAGCCTAGTGAACAAGTTCGCAAGACTCAACCAGCTTCGGGGACTGCTGTCGGGGGGTTACCCCCGAGTAGGGTAAAGACAGGTGGTAAAGGCCGCTTACAGAAGAGAGGTTTGGTCGAGTAGCCGACTACCGGGTACTCGCTACCCGGTCGACTGCTACTCGGTCTCACCTCAAGATGGCCAGAAGGAGATATCAATCAAGTTCTACCCTGTCGAGTAGAAGGTTTGGCCCGAGTACAAATGGCGGGAACCATTGGCGGGAACCTACTCGGGCAGAAAGTCAAAGGAGCCGTTCTGACACAGGATCCCGCGTATCCTGGGTCCGTACTTGGCAGCATTCGAACTACTGTTCACGTGGGGACGGCCTGCCTGACAGTGACAGCATGGAAGCAGGCCGTGGCAGGATAAGGGGGGCCTACTCTGTGCCTAGGTACAGTGATACCAGTCTGTCCCCTAGTTTTGCCCAACGACTTTACAGAAACAGCCAAGATCAACGACCAAAGCTGTCAGTGGGTACTCGGAGAAAGGACGGTGTGCACACTATGTCGACACTTGTTTAGATTTGGACGTATCCGGCTGGGCACCATGTATATAAGGTGCCCCGCCGCCTCCTGCGCGAGGCACGTACACACATGCTCCCATAGACGCGAACCGTTGCCCCCTGGAAACCCTAGAATCCCTAAGTTCTTGACCTAGCCCTACTCGGAGAGGGGAGAAAGGCTACTCGGTAGCGTTACCATTTGTACTGTGGTTACTCGGAGAGACATCGTAATACATAGAGAAAGGCAGGAGTAGGGGTTTTACCTCCTCACGAGGGCCCTGAACCTGGGTACATCGTGTTGTTTGTGTTGTGTGGATCTCACCTCACGCGGCTACTCGTCGCGTGATCCCTCCCCGGACACCTCCAGCGTCCATCGTCCCCACATCTTTAGCCATCCCATGGCATCTGCCGTGACACCACCACGACAATGGGTCACCAGCTGGAATTACTTAGCCCACACATTCCATATGTTGTCATATAGATGAACATGCATAACAAAAGCTAAAATGCACAAGGCAAGAGGCAAACAGAGACATGAATGGCATGAACATGTTAATGACTTGAAACTGATTGGAAAACATATTTTATTGGTTGAGAAACAATTTTAAATGAATTAGTTGAGCACATTACCAATTTTAAATGCATTAAATAAGAGGTGAAACAATTATTCAATTTAAATGTGGCAAACCAGAAAACTAAGTTGATATTCAAGTGTGGCATTTGATTTTGGATGGAAAACATGTTGCAATGCTTATGGGATGCAGATGATGCAAGCAAAAAGACAACAAACAGGTAACACCCCAGGTGTTACATAGCGGAAAAGGATCCTTGTGGCAGGCCTTGTTCAGGTCGGTGTAGTCAACGCACATGCGCCACGCGGTAGCGGCCTTGGGGTCCTCCTTCTTCTTCTCGACCATGACCGGGTTGGCTAGCCAATCCGGGTGCAGCACTTCCATGATGAACTTGCTTATCAGCAACTTGGTGATCTGATCACCAATGGCCTTCCTCCTCTCATCTCCGAAACGGCGCATAGCTTGCTTCACCGGCTTGGCGTCTGGGCGCACATGCAAAGAGTGCTCAACCAACTCCCTCGGGACACCTGGCAGATCTTCATTGGACCAGGCAAACACATCCCGATTCTCACGGAGGAAGTGGATGAGCTCGCCTTCCTATTTCTCCGACAACCCGGAGCCAATGATGGCTACTCGGTCGGGGAACTCGGGGTCTACCTGGACCTTCTTTGTCTCCTTGGAAGCCTGGAAAGCAGTGCCATGCTGGGTACTCGGCACACCTTGCGCACTAGCTTGCGCGGACTGCGCCATAGCCACCACCTCATATATCTTCTTCTTCTCGGCCTCAATCACCATCGATTCCGCCAGCTTTGAGCTAGCAGAGGCACACTCCATGGACTTCTTGTAATCGCCAGCAATAGTGATCACGCCATTGGGACCAGGGATCTTCATCTTCAAGTAGGCAGTGTGAGTGGAGGCCATGAACTTGCTCAAAGCAGTCCTGCCGAGTAGAGCATGGTATGGGCTCTGGTGGTCAACCACTTCGAACTGCAGCCTCTCTATGCGGCAATTCTCCCGGGTGCCGAATAGCACATCTATCCATACTCTGCCCATCGGAGAACAAGAAATCCCCGGCACAATGCCATGGAAGGTGGTCTTGCTAGGCTGCAGCATGTTCTCGCCAATCCCAAGCTTCTCGAGCGTATCCTTGTACACGATGTTGATGCTGCTTCCGTTGTCGATTAGCACCTTGCTGAACTTCACATTCTTCTCGGGGCCCAGGAAAGTTGGATCCAGCACCAAGGCATAGCTACCCGGGTTGGGCATCACCTTGGGATGATCAGCTCGGGACCACGAGATCTCCACATTGCACCAGTGCATGTAGTGCGGAACAGAAGGGATCACGGCATTGACCTCCATGGCACGCCTGTGCTGTGATTGCTTGTCGACAGGCTCAGAAGTGAAGATCATGTAGCTCTCGTGGTGTTCTTGGTACTGGTTGCGGCCCCCATCATCATTGTTGCCATTGTTGTTGCCTGGGAAGTTGTTGTTGTTGCCTCTGTTGTTGAAGTTGCGGTTGTTGTTGTTGCGGTAACGCTCGTTGTTGAAGTTGCGGTTGGCTCCTAAAGCCACTTGGTTCACATTCTCTCTTCTCGGGAAGACGGGAGGCCGAGCTGCGGGTGCACGAGCAGGCTGAACTGGGGCATTCGCGGCTGGCAGGGGAGGAGGGGGAGGCAAACCCTCATTCCTGATCAAATCCCACCATTCGCACTGCCGAGTAGTGTGGTTTGCTGGCCTTGAAGGGTGATGGGTGTGGAAACTGCACGGGCCTTCCTTCATGTCATCAAAGACAAGCTTCTTAGCCGGCTCCGAGTTGCCGCTACCCGACTGAGGAGCCCGGTATGGCTTCTTTTTGCCTTGGCCCTGATTCTGGTTGCGCCCGTATTGGGCTCCAGCAGGTTTTTTCCCTTGGCTGCTCCCGGCTCCAATTCCCACGGCGTTCACCTCCTCGGGGTCATACCGAGTATCTAATCGGTCACCCCTGCGCTTGTTGCGGAACTCACTGCGCTTTAAATTTCTTCTCGGCTCGGGGGAGTCTATCAGTGGCTGAGTAGGATCACCAAGCGCGTACTGATCCGCGATCTTGATGGTCTCCGCCAGAGTGTTTGGCATCTCCCTTTGCAACCTCTGCCACAACATGCTGCCGTGCTTGCACCCTTGCGCAAACCAAGTGATGGCCTGCGCCTCATTCACACCCTCACAGGTGTTCCGCAATGTGCTCCATCGAGTAAGATACTCGCGATCCGTCTCGTCTTCTCTCCGTCGGCAAGCCGACAACTGCTGTGGCCTATTCGGCCTCTTGTATGTGCTGGTGAAGTTGCTGATGAACGCCTCCGAGAAGTCCAACCAGCAGTTAATGTTGCCCTTGGGCAAACCATTGAGCCAAGTGCGAGCTGGGCCCTCTAGCATCTGCGGCACATAGCGCACAGCCCACCTTCTGTTGCCACTCGCGATGTGAACTGCAGTGACGTAGTCGTTGAGCCAGTCTTCTGGCTTGGTGATGCCGTTGTAGTTCTTGGTGCCCCTTGCGAGCTGGAAATTCTTCACGGAAGGCTCATTCATGATGCGCGGGCCAAAACACGCAGGACCGGGAGGCCCCGTGTTCTCTAGCCGCGCAGACATGTTGATCCGATCCAGCTTGTACCGAACATCTGCAGGCTCCAGCACGCGGTCTCCTACTCGGTCCAGGATGTCATATCCGGCTAGCCCCATAGCCGAGTTGCCGTCATCGTATCTGTCCTCCTCCATGGCCACAGGCTGCTCCGCTAGGTTGGCTACTCGGTCAACCGCACGCGGCTGAGCAGCAGCTGCCTGGCGAGGCCTCTGCCGAGTAGGCTGAGCAGCCGGCTGCCGAGAAGGACCTGGACGATCTCCTCCTCGCGTCTGGCTTTGAGCTTTATGGGCTTGAAAGCCTGCTCCAGCAGAGTTGTGTTTCTGGCCGGACTGACGCGGCACAGCTAACTGTTTCGCGGCGTCAGTCGGGTCGTACACCTGCAGTTGCCTGTTTCTACCCGAGGTGCGACTGCGGTCCTTCTCGCGACTGGGGTGCGGAGATGAGGCCTGATCCATAGATCTAGCCGCATGCGAGTGCACCACCTGCGAGCCGCCAGCACCCGGCTTTGCCTTCCGGAACTCCTCATTCTGCCTTGCGGCTTCCAACACCAACTCATTGAGCCGTTCTTGCTGCCTAATGCGCGCGTTGCCGTCGAGTCGAGGCAACTCGGCGGCTACGGCCTCTGCTGCTCTAAGTGTTTTGGTGGGGGTGCTGTATCTAGGCCTGGTGGAAGTGTTTGCGGTAGCAGACTGACTAGGAGCCTCTCCGACCGTCGCCATCTCGGCGCCTAAGTTGCGCCGAGTAGCACCTACTTTGCCAGCTCGCCTAGCGACTGGCGTGAAGCCATGAGCCTTGTTGTACTCGTTCTGATCTAGGCTAAGCTCTAGCCTAATCCTATCCAACTCCGCCTGCTCGGCAAGAATCTCCTGGCGCTGCCGCTCGAGCTGCTCCTTCATGTTCAAGAGCTCGAGGTCGGTGGGAGGCGGCATACCAGTTCTTCCCGCGGACGCAGGGATGGTTGGAGTAGTGGAAAGGGGGATGTGGTTGCTCTCCTTCTCGTAGGGCTTGTGCTGCTTCCCGGCAACGCTCTGTTGGGAATATGCCCTAGAGGCAATCATGTATGATGTAATTCCCACTGTATTCATAAAGTTATTAAGTTGTCCTTGTTTTGAACATCTGATATATGTCATTGAATATGTGATTCGATTGTGGAACTATATATTCATGTTGTTCATACTAGATTGTCCTTAGTCATTTAGGTTGTGCTGGACACACACCCTAGACTAATGTGAGTGTTGGCTGATGACACGGTTCCACTTGTCATGGGCATGGTGATGCCATTCCAACGTTCACGGACTTGGCTAAAGAGTTTAGCAAGTCGGACTGACCCACATTGAGATGCAACGATCAACTCGTCATTTGCATGTCTCAATCAATGTAATCCTTAGACCTGAGGTTATCGCACAATCCAAGTTGTGGATCACCGACTTAGGTTCTGTCAAACGTTGTTCTGTGACAAGGCAACTATAAAAGCAGAGTTCGGGTCGAATGAGAAGCAAGCTGCGCGATGTGGATAATCAAGATGGGATTTTTCCCCTCCGAATGGAGAGATATTCTCTGGGCCCTCTCGAGTGATATGATTCAGGAAGCATGGCCATGCGCGACTCAGTTAAGTGTTAACTGTGTCGGTTGACTAAGAGTTAGTCAGATGAATCACATATCACGGATCGAGAAGAGAGTTGAGCTATTTAAGGGATGACGATAAATCGCCTATAGCTCGACAAGGTATATCGTGAGGCAAAAGGGACTAAGATGAATATCACATTGAAAGGTATGTCGTCATGACTCAATGGTACTTGGGAGTCGGCACGTTCTGCTAGGAGCCGCTACCGATTGATCGATTGGGAGTTGGACTCCAATCGTGTCCAAGTCGCCATGAGCCTGCAGGGTCGCACACTTAAGAGCGGGAGCAAATATTGGTTGGGTTGGACCCAAACCAGAAATGGACTGATTGTGTGAGTCGGACTCACAGAGGGAATGGGCCACAAGTGTTGTGAAGCCCATTACCATACGCTATATAAAGAGGGGCGCAGGTTGCCCAGCGGGCACGTTAGTTCACTCTCCCATGCGTTGGGAACCCTAGCCCTACTCAGTCCAGCCGCCGCACCGGACCTAGCAGGTCCGCCGTCGGAGCTCCTCCTCGTACGTGTGGATACCGGCAGAGGTGCTGTACGTTCAGCACTTCGACGTTCGAGGGATTGGATCGGCCGGACCGGATCGTGGGACTGCACTGCCCCGACCCGACGCGCTACATCGATAATCCGCACCTGCGCGTCTAGTGGTAATACTCGTGGCCTTCTACCTCGGCTAGATCTTGGTAGTATCGCGTAGGAAAAAGTTTTTGTTTATCTCTACGCGTGCCAACAGTGGTATCAGAGCGGTTGCTTCTGGTATTAGGCCCGAGATCCGTACATATGTGATATGTAGTTAGCGTTAGATGTGATCTAATTGTTGTTTTGGTGGTCGGTCTATGAGATAGATCGGTTTTGTACAAGGTTGATTGGATCAATCGTACTCGGGGTTAATGGATGATCTGGTTTCCGTGATCATACTGCTAGCGGGACCGCCGTCGTCCTGTCGTAGCGCCTTAGATGTCGTTGCGAGTTTCACAACGCCGGTAGATATCGTATCTATGCATAACTTGTTTTTGCAGGAAGTTGTGAATGGTATGGCTTATGTGCATGTGATGTGTGTAATCCATACATGATCTGCGTATCATGTTTTTGTCAGCCGGATGGAGCCTAGGTGCTGTCATATTATTGTATACCGGCCTGCGTGTCGGATTCTCTATGTAAATTTCATTTACTAGCTAGTGTAGCTTGTTGGAGAACCCGGAAGGCATGCAAGTCGATGTACAAGTCGGCTACATGGCGTAAGATGGCGCGTGACAAGAGTTGGCACGAGTCGACTTACAAGCTTCATGGAGATGGAGATCACCATGAAGAGAGCCATACCATTTCACATTTTAATTGCTTTATTTGTGTTATTGTTATGTCTCTATTTACCTCTATTTAGATAGTTGGTAGATTCTTTAATCCCTCAAAGAAGGTCTAGTCGGTCGCCCCGCCAGTGCTGCACCATCACAAGTCGGACATTCTTGGTAGTGGGCTCATAAAATTGAGGTGCTACCAATTCTTTCCGGTTAGGTGGGTTTGAGTCGGACTCTTACAAGCAGAAGCACTTGGTAATCTAGACGAGTCCATCACAACGGTTGTGGGGCTCGGGGCGAGGTAGGTTGGGAGCCGGGGCATGTGATGTCACCCAACTAACAGGAGTCGTATAGAGATACGATTGGCAAGGTGTTGCCTACCTAGATCACTTGACGGCTAGCGGTGATGCTAAAGCTCACTAGTCGGCTTGCTTATTTAGGGTCTTGAATCACTTAGCAACCATCGGAGGGATGTTGGTTCTAGTGGGAGCATAAGTATTAAAGCGTTTAATATGCCTGCTCTTTTATGAATACATGTCTTAAGTGTTTTTGCGTATTTTCTGTTGTAGATCAATGGCACCTAGCAACCTTCCTCAGTTGTCCACTTTTGCGTTGAGGTCAATCCTAGAGAAAGATAAGCTTAATGGAATTAATTTCACCAACTGGTATCGTAATCTGAGGATAGTCCTCAAGCATGACAAGAAAGAACATGTTCTAGAAACTCCACTTCCAGAAGAGCCTGGTGATGATGCGACTAACGCTGTCACAAATGCCTACCGTAAGACTAGAGATGAGTCTACGGAGATTAGCTGTCTTATGCTTGCACACATGGAACCGGACTTGCAACAGCAGTTCGAGAATGTTGAGGCCTACGATATGATCGAAAGCCTCAAAAGTATGTTCCAGGCTCAAGCAAGGACTGAGAGGTATCAAGCCTCTCAAGCTTTGCTTGGCTGTAAGCTGAAAGACGGCGATCCACTGAGTCCGCATGTAATCAAGATGATTGGTTACATACAGTCTTTGGATCGCTTGGGCTTCTCAATTAAAGAAGAGATCGCCACTGATATAATTCTGAACTCTCTTCCTAGTGCGTATGGTCCGTTCATCTCAAACTACCATATGCATGGTATGGATAAGAGTATCACTGAATTACATGGGATGCTCAAAACGGCAGAGGCTGATATCAAGAAAGGCGCCAGTCAAGTGTTGATGGTGCAGAATAAGGCTAAGTTCAAGAAGAGTTCTTGGACTAAGAAGAAGAAGGATAAGTCAGGAGGTAGCACCCATGGCCCTGTCCACAGTGCTCCCTCAAAGACTAAGCCTTCTCCTACAGCCGGAGCCAATTGCTTCTATTGCAAGCAGGATGGCCACTGGAAGAGGAATTGCACCAAGTATTTGGCTGACAGAGCCAAGAGTGGAGGTATGACTTCCGACTCAGGTACACTTGTGTGCAATGTTATAGACATTTATCTTGCTGATGCACCTAATAGTTCTTGGGTATATGATACCGGATCAGTCATTCACATTTGCAACTCGTTGCAGGGGCTGGTAAGAACTAGGAGCGTGGCAAGAGGAGAGGTTGATATTCGGGTCGGCAACAAGGCGAGAGTCGCTGCGTTGGAAGTCGGCACGATGCAACTTCATTTACCTTCAGGATTTATTTTGGAACTAAATAATTGTTATTATGTTCCAGCGCTCAGTCGAAACATTATTTCCGCCTCATGTTTGATGAGACAAGGTTATGAGTCGAATATTAAGAATAATGGTTGTTCTTTATATTTGAAAGATATGTTTCATGGCTTTGCACCCGTTCAGAACGGGTTATTTATTTTAAATCTTGATAGTGAATCGGTCTATAACATAAATGTTAAAAGGTTGAAACCAAATGATCTGAATATGACTTACTTTTGGCACTGTCGGCTTGGTCATATAAGTTGGAAGCGCATGAAGAAGCTCCATGATGATGGACTTCTAACTTCGTTTGACTTAGAGTCATTCGAGACATGCGAATCATGCCTACTAGGCAAGATGACCAAGACACCTTTTGCAAGGAGTTGTGAAAGGGCGTCCGACTTGTTGGAACTAATACATAGTGATGTATGTGGTCCAATGAGCACGACAGCCAGAGGTGGTTATGAGTACTTCATTACATTCACTGATGATTTGAGTAGGTATGGATATATCTATTTAATGAAACACAAGTCGGAAGCCTTTGAAAAGTTCAAGGAATTCCAGAATGAGGTACAAAATCAGCTCGGCAAGAAAATAAAGTTTCTACGGTCGGACCGTGGAGGCGAGTATATGAGCCATGAGTTTGATGACCATCTAAAGAGTTGTGGAATAGTTCCTCAACTCACTCCGCCAGGTACACCGCAGAGAAACGGTGTATCGGAACGGAGAAATCGGACCTTGTTGGACATGGTACGATCAATGATGAGTCGGACAGATCTACCTTTATCATTTTGGGGTTATTGTCTAGAAACTGCAGCGTTCACACTAAACAGAGTACCATCAAAGTCAGTAGAGAAGACACCACATGAGATGTGGACGGGCAAGAAGCCAAGTTTGTCTTTTCTTAAGATTTGGGGTTGTGAAGCATTTGTCAAGCGACTTCAGTCGGACAAGCTCACGCCCAAGTCGGATAAGTGTATTTTCGTGGGGTATCCGAGGGAAACCTTGGGGTACTACTTCTACAACCGGGAAGAGGGCAAAGTGTTTGTCGCTCGGAATGGTGTCTTCCTTGAGAAAGAGTTTCTCGGTCGGGAAGTCAGTGGGAGCACAGTGCAACTCGAAGAAATTCGAGAGGAACCGGCTAGGGGCGAGTCGGCGAATGCCTTGGAGGCTGAGCCGGTCGTGGTACCTACACCGGTAACAGCACCTGAACCACGGAGATCTGCCAGATTACAGAGTGCTCGAGATGTTTTACTGTTAGACAGTAATGAGCCGGCAACTTATTCGGAAGCGATGGTGGGATCTGATTCCGAGTCATGGCTTGGAGCCATGAGATCCGAGTTAAAGTCCATGGATGAAAACCAAGTTTGGAATTTGGTTGATCTGCCTGACGGTGCAAGACCCGTCGAGTGCAAATGGGTCTTTAAGAAGAAAATTGATATGGATGGAAATATTTCCGTCTATAAAGCACGACTTGTCGCGAAGGGGTTCCGACAGGTTCAAGGAGTTGACTACGACGAGACTTTCTCGCCTGTAGCGATGCTTAAATCAATTCGGATCATGTTAGCTATAGCAGCCTATTTCGACTATGAGATATGGCAGATGGATGTCAAGACGGCTTTCCTTAATGGAAATTTAACTGAGGACGTGTATATGATACAGCCCGAAGGTTTTGTCGATCCAGCTAATGCTGACAAGGTATGCAAACTTCAGAAATCCATTTATGGGTTGAAGCAAGCATCTCGGAGTTGGAACATTCGCTTTGATGAGGTAGTCAAATCGTTTGGCTTCATCAAGAGCGATCATGATTCTTGTTTGTACAAGAAGTTTAGTGGGAGCAAAGTAAACTTTCTAATCTTATATGTGGATGACATATTGCTGATTGGAAATGATGTCATGATGTTGCAAGAAACCAAAGAATCATTGGAAAGGAGTTTCTCAATGAAGGATTTGGGTGAGGCAACTTACATATTAGGAATCAGGATCTATAGAGATAGATCCAGGCGGCTCATTGGATTGAGTCAGAGTACTTATCTGGACAAGGTTTTGAAGAAATTCAAAATGGAAGAGTCCAAGAAGGGATTCTTACCGATGTCCCATGGCATAAAACTTAGCAAGACTCAGTGTCCTTCGACAACTGATGAGCGAAGTCGGATGAGTGTGATCCCGTATGCTTCGGCAATCGGATCCATCATGTATGCCATGATTTGTACTAGGCCAGATGTTTCCTATGCTCTAAGTGTTACGAGCAGATACCAGGCTGACCCTGGCGAAGCCCACTGGGCAGCGGTTAAAAACATCCTTAAGTATTTGAGAAATACTAAGGAAATGTTCCTGGTTTATGGAGGTGATGAGGAATTCAGTGTAAAGGGTTACACGGATGCGAGTTATCTCACCGACTCAGATGATTCTCGTTCGCAATCGGGATACGTGTTCGTAATGAACGGAGGAGCTGTGAGCTGGAAGAGTTCCAAGCAAGATACGGTGTCTGCATCTACAACAGAGGCTGAGTATATTGCTGCCTCAGAGGCGGCAAAGGAAGCTGTTTGGATCAGGAACCTCCTGATTGATCTTGGTGTGGTTCAGAGCGCGTCCAATCCATTGGACGTATATTGTGACAACAATGGTGCTATCGCACAAGCCAAGGAACCTAGACAACACCAGAAGAACAAACATATACTCATGCGGTACCACCTCATTCGCCAGTTTGTCGAACAAGGTGATATCAAGTTATGCAAAGTACGCACGGATGCAAACATTGCAGATCCGTTGACAAAGGCGCTACCACAACCTAAGCATGAGGCGCACACGAGAGGTATGGGCATTAGATGCCTAGGCATATGATGCCAGGATGATTGACTCTAGTGCAAGTGGGAGACTGTTGGGAATATGCCCTAGAGGCAATCATGTATGATGTAATTCCCACTGTATTCATAAAGTTATTAAGTTGTCCTTGTTTTGAACATCTGATATATGTCATTGAATATGTGATTCGATTGTGGAACTATATATTCATGTTGTTCATACTAGATTGTCCTTAGTCATTTAGGTTGTGCTGGACACACACCCTAGACTAATGTGAGTGTTGGCTGATGACACGGTTCCACTTGTCATGGGCATGGTGATGCCATTCCAACGTTCACGGACTTGGCTAAAGAGTTTAGCAAGTCGGACTGACCCACATTGAGATGCAACGATCAACTCTTCATTTGCATGTCTCAATCAATGTAATCCTTAGACCTGAGGTTATCGCACAATCCGAGTTGTGGATCACCGACTTAGGTTCTGTCAAACGTTGTTCTGTGACAAGGCAACTATAAAAGCAGAGTTCGGGTCGAATGAGAAGCAAGCTGCGCGATGTGGATAATCAAGATGGGATTTTGCCCCTCCGAATGGAGAGATATTCTCTGGGCCCTCTCGAGTAATATGATTCAGGAAGCATGGCCATGCGCGACTCAGTTAAGTGTTAACTGTGTCGGTTGACTAAGAGTTAGTCAGATGAATCACATATCACGGATCGAGAAGAGAGTTGAGCTATTTAAGGGATGACGATAAATCGCCTATAGCTCGACAAGGTATATCGTGAGGCAAAAGGGACTAAGATGAATATCACATTGAAAGGTATGTCGTCATGACTCAATGGTACTTGGGAGTCAGCACGTTCTGCTAGGAGCCGCTACCGATTGATCGATTGGGAGTTGGACTCCAATCGTGTCCAAGTCGCCATGAGCCTGCAGGGTCGCACACTTAAGAGCGGGAGCAAATATTGGTTGGGTTGGACCCAAACCAGAAATGGACTGATTGTGTGAGTCGGACTCACAGAGGGAATGGGCCACAAGTGTTGTGAAGCCCATTACCATACGCTATATAAAGAGGGGCGCAGGTTGCCCAGCGGGCACGTTAGTTCACTCTCCCATGCGTTGGGAACCCTAGCCCTACTCAGTCCAGCCGCCGCACCGGACCTAGCAGTCCGCCGTCGGAGCTCCTCCTCGTACGTGTGGATACCGGCAGAGGTGCTGTACGTTCAGCACTTCGACGTTCGAGGGATTGGATCGGCCGGACCGGATCGTGGGACTGCACTGCCCCGACCCGACGCGCTACATCGATAATCTGCACCTGCGCGTCTAGTGGTAATACTCGTGGCCTTCTACCTCGGCTAGATCTTGGTAGTATCGCGTAGGAAAAAGTTTTCGTTTATCTCTACGCGTGCCAACACGCTCGAGCCAGCAGGGCCGTCGACGACGGTCGCAGCGCCAGCAGCACTCTTGCCGGCGTCCGCAGCCAGGCCAGCCACCATCACCTCCACGCTGTCCGCGGAAAAGCGCGTAGGCCTTCCGCGAGCAGCGATGACGGCAGGAGGATCTGCCGCGACCAGCACCTCCTCTGGAAACTTGTCGACGACGGCGGTGGCGACGTAGACGAGGTGCGAGCCGAAGGAGATCACCGTGCCGCCCTCCGGCATGCCCTTGCCGGCGAAATCGCCCGCGTTGTCGGTGACGAAGTCGAAGGAGCCGAATCTGTGGACAAGGCCACAGACCACGCGCTCCGCTGAAGAAGATCCCGTCTGAACAGAAACTCCAGCCAGCGCCGCTGGTTGCCCCACGGTGGGCGCCAACTGTCGTGGTGGCGTCACGGCAGATGCCATAGGATGGCTAAAGATGTGGGGACGATGGACGCTGGAGGTATTCGAGGAGGGATCACGCGACGAGTAGCCGCGTGAGGTAAGAACAAAGCACTGCAAACAACACGATCTACCCAGGTTCAGGGCCCTCGTGAGGAGGTAAAACCCCTACTCCTGCCTTTCTTTGTGTATTATGATGTCTCTCCGAGTAGCCACAGTACAATGGATCTTGCTACCGAGTAGCCACTCTCCTTTCTACGTGATGAACTAGGTCAAGAACTTAGGGTTTCTAGGGTTCTGGTCTGCGATCGCGCGATGCCTCGCGCAGGAGGCGGCGGGGCACCTTATATACACGGTGCCCAGCCGGATACGTCCAAATATGGACAAGTGTCGACATAGTGTGCACATCGTCCTTCTTCCGAGTTCCCGCTGACAGCTTTGGTTCCTAATCTTGGCTTCATCTGGAAAGTCGTTGGGCAAAACCAAGGGGACAGACTGGTATCACTGTGCCAAACACAGAGTAGGCCCCCCTTATCCTGCGACGGCCTGCTTCCATGCTGTCACTGTCAGGCAAGCCGGTCCCAGATGAACAGTGGTTCGAATGCTGCCAAGTACGGACCCAGGATACGCGGGATCCTGTGTCAGAACGGCTCCTTTGACTTTCTGGCCCGAGTAGGTTCCCGCCAAATTTACTCGGGCCAACTCTTCTACTCGAATGGACAGAACTTGATTGAGTCCTTCCTCTGGTCATCTTTTCGTAAGACCGAGTAGCAGTCGACCGGGTAGCAAGTTACCGGGTAGGCGGCTACTCGACCAAACTTCTCTTCTGACCCTTGCATTTAGCACTTTCCTTTACCCTACTCGGGGGTAACCCCCCGACAACAATTGAGTGTGTTTTAATTTGCAAATTTTAAATTGGAAATATTGAGCAATGTTTGAAGTTTAATTTGGTTTGAGTTTTCCAGTTGCTTTGAAAACATGATGCTATGCATATGATGCATGTGATGCAAAGCAAAAAAGAAAACAAACACTTTCTACTAAGGGTAACACCCCAGGTGTTACATCGGATCATTGCCCGTTGGTGCTCCGGCTCGCGCCAAACCTTCAGAGAGGTCATAGATTCCAGTTCCAGTCTTTCTGGACAAAGGTGGAGGGCTTCCAACAGGTGGTGCGGGAGGCATGGAGCTTAGTGGGACACGGGCCTAACCCCTTCAAGAGGCTTGATTTAAAGCTTAGGGCTACTGCGAGGTCACTCGCACGGTGGAGTTCGAAATTCATTGGGAACATCAAACCGTAGATCATTATAGCCAATGAGGTGATCCTGCGCCTTGAGGGAGCAATGGACATTAGGCAGCTGTCTGGGAAGGAGCAAGGGCTCTGCCGGCTGCTTAAGAAGAAACTCCTTGGCCTCGCTTCCCTGGAGAGGACAATTGCCCGGCAGCGTTCCCGCCTGATGTGGCTGCGGGAAGGAGATGCCTGCACACGCTTCTTCCACCTCCACGCTAGTCACCGGAGGAGGAAGAACTTCGTTGATCACCTGCTAGTGGATGGGGTCCGTATCACGGAGCATGGAGAGAAGGCGGATGCGGTCGATGACTTTTATGACGACCTCCTAGGTGTTGATCCAGATAGACCCTTCTCCCTGGATCTTGACCTCCTTCGACTCCCGACGGTGGACCTTCGGCACCTTGAAGGAAACTTCACGGGAGATGAGGTGAGGGTGGAGATTAAGGACATGTCGATGGACAAATGTCCCGGACCGGATGGCTTTTCGAACAGATTCTTTGCCTCATGCTGGGAGGTGGTCGAGAGTGATGTTATGGCGGCCTTTGATTCCCTGTCACGACTCAACACCCGGGGTTTCAGCTCAGTCAATCAGGCTTTGTTCACTCTTTTGCCAAAGCAGGTGGGGGCGGAAGAGATCCGCGAGTTTCGGCCGATCAGCCTCATACATAGCTTCCCCAAGTTGATGGCTAAGATCTTGGCGCGCAGACTGCCACCGGCTCTCCCAAGTTTGGTGGGTTCGCATTAGAGTGCGTTCATCCGTAGAAGATGTCTGCATGATAACTTCCTGATGGTCCAAGGGATAGCGCGGAAGCTGCACGGCTCCCGGACGCCGGTCGTCCTTCTTAAGCTAGACATTACCAAAGCTTTCGGCACGGTGGATTGGTCCTTTCTGCTGGAGGTGTTGCGGAAGATGGGGTTTGGTGATCGTATGATCACGTGGATTTGTGCGCTGCTGGCCACAGCATCAACACACATTCTGCTCAACGATCTTCCTGGGGGCCGTAATAAGAACAGGCGTGGACTTAGACAGGGAGATCCGCTATCCTCGCAGCTCTTTATTTTGGTGATGGAGGTGCTACACCATTTGATTGAGCTTGCTGCTAGAGCAGGTTATCTAGCGCCATTGGCGAGGGAGGGCCTTCGACAGCGGACCTCGTTCTACACAGATGACGTAGTCACTTTCTTGCACCCCTCCCGCTTGGACCAGCAGACCTTTGCATCGCTCATCGCTGACTTTGGGTTGGCGTCGGGTTTGCAGACAAACCTGGAGAAGTGCTCGGTGCATCTTATCAGATGTGGACCTGAGGTGGATGAATTGGTTACCCAGGGCTTCGGATGCCTAGTAAAATCCTTTCCCTTTCGCTACCTGGGGTTGCCCATGTCCTTGAGGAAACCCACGACAGCTCAGCTAGAGTATATGGTGGACAAGGTAGCAGGAAGGCTACCTGGGTGGAATGCGAACCTAATGAATCAAGGCGGGAGGCTCGAACTGGTTAAAACCACGCTGTCAGCAATCCCAATCTTCTCGATGATGTCACTTGATCTTCCAGTGAAGACGATCACCGCTCTGGACAAAATCCTTAGGGGATTCCTCTGGAAGGGGCGCAAAGAGGTTCAAGGTGGACACTGCCTTGTGGCGTCTAATAAGGTATGCATGCCTAAGGAGCTTGGTGGGCTTGGGATACCCAACCTCCGCCTTCTCAACCTTGCTCCGCGGGCCCGCTGGCTGTGGCTACAACGGGTGGATCCCTCTAAGCCGTGGAAAAGTCTTAACATCCAAGTCCCACAGGCCTCACAGCAGCTCTTTGAGGCAGCCACCTCCTCGATCATTGGAGATAGAAGGGACACTTTCTTCTGGACTGATAGGTGGCTGCCGGGGGGACGCATTAGAGACATGGCGCCTAATATTTATGCCAAGGTCTCGAGGCGTGCCATCAAGACGGGGAAGGTCCGGGATGGGGTGTAGGGTGGCTGGCTGGCTGATCTCTCCCCGGATCTAGGTGCCACGGCTTTGCAGGAGTTGTTCTCCCTAGAAGGGCATCTGGCCGCGCTGGTCTAAGTGGAGAATGTCCCAGACGCTTTCAGGTGGAATTGGGAGCAGGACCACATGTTTTCTGCACACTCGGCTTACTTGGCTTGGTTTGAAGGGACCTTGGCATTCAGTGGAGCGTGGCAGATTTGGAGGTCCCGCGCGCCAGCTAAGTGCAAGTTCTTCCTTTGGCTCGCGCTTCGGGGCCGTTGTTGGACTGTAGACCGGTTGGGGAGGCGTGGGCTTCCGGCGCCGTCGGCGTGCCCCTTCTGCGACCAGGAGGAGGACATAAACCATCTACTGCTTCGATGGGTTTTTCGCTCGGGAAATTTGGTCAGTTTTTCTGCGGCATTGGGGGAAGGACCGGTGGACCCCCACCCCTGCTGATGAACTAGGGGACTGGGTTTCCTCTAAGGACGCCAACCGCGACTGGGGAACAGTAGCGCTCATCTGCTGGACCTTGTGGAGACACAGAAATGATATAGTCTTCAACGGTGTCACACCCTCGGTGGAGGTGGTGATCCAAGCCATTGTGAGTGAAGCTGAGGTGTGGCACGCAGCTAGGCTTTTTAGGGTTAGCTTAGCGAGGGGAGATAGGTGGAGGGTTCGGGAGTAGTCCATACCCTTGGTTTTTTCGGTGGAGTGCGTCCTCGGCGTCTGTGCCGACCGCGTTGTATGTGAGCTTCTTGCCTTTCCCTTCTTTGAAACCGATACGTCTTACCATGACGTATCCTTAAAAAAAAGTAACCGGGAGCGATACCGATTGGGCTTTTGCCAGGGTTCCTCTTCTTTTTATAGTTGGAAAAACAACGCCGCCTCCCCACGCAATCTATTCCCAATCCAACCACGGAAGGAAAGGGACTTCTTTTTTTTTAGATAAAAGGCATTATCTGCCCTACTTTAAATTAATAAAGCAAGTAGTTTAGGTTCCACACAGGTGCGACTTAATACATGTTGGAGGCACACAGCTTCGCCAACGAAAAATAAAGCAGAGGGCCGGTCTCCCCAACGACAGGCCGGAAAAAGCAATAAACAGGAACTAAGGTGGAGGGGGAGCGGCTGGAAGCAATGCGCGGAAGATGTCTTTGAGTCCAGCAGCGAGCTGCAGCAGAAGCGGCTTGTCAGGATCCTTAGCGAGATTTGCCCAAACCTGCACAAAAATCGACATTTTGAACAAAACATCAGCTGGACGTTTAGGAGCGATTCCCTCAATAGCCAGTTTATTTCTAGAGAGCCAAAGGGCCCAGCCTAACGCCGCAAACAGCACCCAGCTGGTACGGCGTTGGCTCCCTAACAACGACTGGTGGATGGCAAAAAACTGGGGGAAGTTTGCGGGGCTCCAGCTGCAGCCCAACAGCTATCGGATCGCACTCCAACCCAGCCTAGCTAAGGAGCATCTGAAAACTATGTGCGCCGAGTCTTCCACCTCTCCGCAGAGGGCGCAAAAACGGCGAGACGGCGAGGAGTGACCAAAGAGTTTGTTCCGCGTTGGTAATCTATCCAGAGCTAATTGCCAAGAGAAAATCTTGACCTTGAGGGGGATGTGTGCCGACCAGATGTCTTTACAAATGACAATCGACGCCCCTCGCACTAGTTTATTATACATGGAGGCAACCGAAAACTTGCCCGAGGGCTCGAGAGTCCAGGAGACCGAATCTACCCCCTCGGTGAGACCGATCTCCTCCAACTCCGAGTTCAACCTAGTCCATTGATCCGTGCAGCGAGGGGAGAAGTTGCGTCTGAAACGTAGCCCCTCCGGTTCGAAAGCCGCAGCGACTGAAATGTCAGCTTTATCGCAGATCTCAAACAGCGCTCGGAACCTATCTCTAAGGGGGGCCTCCCCCGTCCACCAGTCCAACTAGAACATAGCCCTATGCCCATTGTGGACTGAGAACTTAGTCCCCAACTTAAGGAGGTGTTTTTTATCTTGTGGAGGCAGCGCCAGAATTGGGAGCCCCCCTTGGTTCCGCCGCGAAGATGTTCGTTGCCTCTGGGTACTTAGCCGTGATGATACCACGCCAGATCGAGTCGTCATCTTGAAAGAGTTTCCAAACCCATTTGATAAGTAACGCCTTGTTCATCATTTTGGTATTGGTCAGACCCAGGCCCCCGCAGTCCTTGGGCCGACAGATTGATGGCCAGTTAACTAAATGGCCTTTACGTTTGTTGCCCGCGCCTTCCCAGAAGAAGCGCGCCCGAATTATGTCGAATTTCTCGTGCACTCCGTCTTGGAGCAGGAAGAGCCCCATGACGTAGGTAGGAAGAGCGTCGAGGCATGCGTTGGATAGAATCAACCTGCCACCCGAGGAAAGTAGTCTACCCATCCATGCCTCGACACGCGCGCCGAGCTTTTGAACCAGGAAGTTCCATTGTTCAATGGTCAGTTTCCTGTCCGCTATCGGGAGGCCTAAGTAGATGAAAGGGAAGGACCCCAACTTGCAGTTGAGCATGTTGGCGACACGGATCTGTTCGGCCTGAGGTTCCCCAAGAACAAAGGCCTCAGATTTGTGGAAGTTGATGCGAAGACCCGACATCTCCTCGAAACAGAGCAGCAGGAATTTCATGTTAGCGATGTCGAGGTCCTTATTCTGGATCAAGATGATAGTATCATCCGAGTATTGAAGGTGGGAGAGACCGCCTGGGACTAAGTGGGGGACCACCCCACTAATGTGCCCCGCAGCGCAGGCTGCGGACAACATGGCTGAAAGGGCTTCGGCGATGAAGTTAAACAAAACGGGTGAGAGAGGATCCCCCTGTCGCACCCCACGTTTGTTACGGAAGTAAGGGCCGACCTGCCCATTAATAGAGATCGCAGTTTGCCCCCCGGTAACTAACTGCTCGATTTGATGAATGTAACCTTGATCGAAACCTTTCCTGCGGAGGACCTCCAAGAGGAAAGACCAATCAACTCTGTCGTAGGCTTTTTCGAAATCAAGTTTGAGCAAGATGCCCCCTAGCTTCTTGACTCTTAACTCGTGAACTACCTCGTGGAGAGCTAGGGCTCCGTCGAGGATGAATCTGCCTTTGAGGAAGGCAGTCTGGTTTGGGCTGATAATCCTGTTCGCTATCGGGTCTAGGCGAGAGGCAAAGGCTTTGGAGATGATCTTGAAAATTACATTGATCAAAGCAATGGGTCTGAACTGAGAGATCTGGTCTGCCCCTTGGACCTTGGGAATAAGGGAGATGACTCCGAAATTTAGGCGGGACACATTGATACGGCCGAGAACAAAGTCATTGAGCATATGCAGCACCCCCAGCTTACATAGAGGCCAACAGCGGCGAAAAAAGGCCACCGGGAACCCATCAGGGCCCGGCGCCGTGTTTTCCTTCATGTCCCAAACAACTGCTTCCAGTTCTGCCTCAGAAAAGGTAAGGAGAAGGCCCTCATTCTCCGCCTGCGAGACTCTAAAGTCTTCGGGCCACATGTTGGGGACCAGCCCCAAACGGCGAGTGTGGTCAGAACCTAATAGGTCACGGTAGTAAGCGTAGATATGGTCTTGGATGTGGAAAGGGTCCCTAATTGGTCCCTCCGGCGAGATCAGCGTAGTGATGACGCATTTCCGTCTTCTACTGTTCGCCACCGCATGGAAATAAGCCGTGTTTGCATCCCGTTGCAAGGCCCATCTAACTCTCCCGCGCTGGCGCCAATATTCCTCTTCCAGTTGGAAGATCGCAAGCAGTTGATCTTCTAGGTGGTATCGGAGGGCCCACTCGTCCTCGTCAATGCCCATCGAGTCTGCTTTCTCATCCAGAAACTTAATATGGGCGAGGAGGTTAACCTTGCGCGGCCTGGTCTCTCTGCCCTGATTACGGCTCCATCCACGGAGGTATTGGCGCAGGCCCCCGGCCATGTGCTTCCACCAGTCCAGGATATCGCGCCCTCCTGCCCTGGCCATGAGCGACGACCACTGCGAGACCAACAGGTCCTTGAAACCTGCGATCTCGAACCAGCCTAGCTCGAAGAAGAAACGATTTGAGCGAATTGGGGGGCCCCTGCCCGAGTCCCAAACGAGAGGGCAGTGGTCCGAGCCCAGAATTGGGTCCGCAGTGAGAGAGGACAGCGGGAAGAGTGCGTCTAGCTCGGGGTCGATCAGGACTCTGTCTAAGACACAGCGCACTGGGTCTCGCTGGCGATTGGTCCAAGTATAACGGGCCCCGGATCTTGGAACTTCCGTCAGAGCCCACTCTGCGATATGATTGTTGAACAGCTCGATGCGCGGCCAGTTGATATTCCCATTGTTCTTGTCCTCGGCGCTCCGGAGGAGGTTGAAATCGCCTCCCATGAGAACTGGGAAACGCGACGCAGGAATTTTGGCCGACAGCTCGGCCAAGAAGGATGGGGAGTCGGCGTGTCTAGCGGGGCCGTAAACTCCAATGAACGTCATGATCTTATCTTCTGCCCGAATGAGACAGTTGACACTAATGAAAGACTGGCCCTTGTCGATACTTTCGACCTCAAAGGCGCTATCCCGTAGGCCCAACAGGATGCCCCCAGAGCGGCCATTCGCCGGCAGCCAGCACCAGAAGAACTTTTCTCCAACCTCTAAGCTTTGTAGTTCGAAGTCAGAGAAGTCCTGCTTCATGGTCTCTTGTAGCACTAGGATGTCTATGCTATGATTTCTGAGAAGTTCCCTAATTAACGTCCGGCGCCCCTTGACTTCTGATCCAGGCCATGGAGGGGGTCTCGATGGAGGCGATGGTGAATAAGTGTATGCCGAAACAGCTCACCGCCTCCAAGTCGGCGGATGCGGTGGCCTATAAAGATGGTGCGGTGATGCGCAAGAGGAAGCCAGTGGCCGGGTCCAGCTACGAGGAGGGATACATCGACGAAGCGTCGTTTGATCCGGCGGCGAAGGACGAGATGCTGCATGAGGGGAAGCTGGTTGCCGAGATGCTGGATTTGTCCGCGTTAGTACCAGTACCAGGTAGAAAGCATCGGCTGTCGAAATACGAGATCACGGCCATACTTGCCCTCAAGCCGGAGCCACTCCCCCCCACCGATTACCTGGACGACCTGACAGATATCTTCTCGCCCGAGTATATCAAGGAAAGGAAGCGGCAACTTGAAGCCCATGCCGAGCTCTGCAAGAAGATGAGTGAGGAGTCGGAAGTGTTCCGGCAGCGGGTCATCAAGAGCGTGCGTGACAATGGCTACTTCGAGGTTGATGACGAGTACCTCATCAACAGGGGTAAGGCCAATCAACGGGCGCTCGAACAGTGGGCGAAGAAGGACTTTGGTGGACTCATCTTTGCTACTGAAGAGGAAGAGGCCGAGATGGGGGTTACTCCGTACGTTCCCGACGAAGATGATGCCGCAATTCTGGATCTTTTGATCGGTGACGACGAATAGGATGATCTGGTTTATGACGGAGACGAAGCTCAGAGCGGACGAGGGACCATGGACTGGCGATTTGGTCCTTTTTTTTTTGACATGGAATTTGGTCCTTCTCACTAGGTTGTATACCGTCAGGCAGAGTACAGATCAGAATAAATGAAAATTTCATCACCATATTTTATATTTTCCATACGGTGCATGTATATTCATTTTTTAGCGCGCCCAGTCGCGCCCCCTTCTTCCCGTCCGGCAAACCCAGCCCAACCCCGCCTCCCAGGGGCGCCGGACGAGAAGAAACGGCAGCGTGGCATCCGCGGGTCCTCCCCGTCAGTGAGACGGACGCATAGTCAAAGCAGCGCCCGATCTTCGTCTTCAGGCGCCGCATCGAGCCATCGCTTCTCCCAGTCGCGTAGCGAGCCGTCGCGTCGCCCACGTGGCGGTCGTGCGTCTCTCCACGCGGGCGCCGGTGTTAATGCGAGGGCGGCCTTTCGGCCTACCCCACGGGTATAAATGCCGCCCCAGGCTCTCTCGCCGCGCACACGCTCCTCTCGTCGCTCTCTGCCTCTCCCCTCGCCGCTCTCTGCCTCTCGCATCACCGCTCCCACTCGCCACCATGGATCCCTTCGTCGCAAACGGCTGCCCCGCCGTTCTCTCCTAAAACACGAGGAGCGCGCCCTCTACGAAGCCTGGTACCCGTGCCTGCCATACGTACGCGTCGAGCACGACTTCACCATCGGGCTCGTCGGCGTGCCCATCCCGAATGCGTCGTCGGTGAGCGATGCGTCCTGGGGGCGGGAGGTGAACGCCCACTTCTACCGTCTCACGTCGGCTGACGAGGTGATGAATCCTGGACCTATTGGGTGAGGCTACCCGGTCCAAGGCCCAAGACCTAAGCCCGAAGGGAGACGCCATGGACAATTCTAGAAGGCCCAATCAAAGCCCACCCGCAAGGCCTTGCGGGTCAAGAAAGGAAACTTGTAACCAACTTTAGGTTAGGGTTTGTAACCCCCCCCCCCCTCGGGGTATGGTTTGAGACCTGGCTACCTATATAAGGCTAGGAGAACCAACAGGAGAAGGATCAAGCAATACCGCACCACCAAAGACTTGAGATTGAGATCTACTCTCGACTCGAGCACCCCCACTGTAACCGATTTATTGCTAATACAGATCGACGGAAGCAGGAGTAAGGGTTTTACCTCTACGAGGGCCCCGAACGTGGGTAAATCGAGCCCAACTATTAGCCCACGATTGTCACCAGCGTCCTACACGTTCTCCTAATCAAAACCTATCGGTTCACCTGAGGGACTTGTTGAGATGCATATTAGACAATTGGCCCCGTCTGTGGGAACGGCGGGCGCTGGATCTACGGCATCTTCGGCCTCATCGTCACCAAACTTCAGTTGGAGCCCCGGAACTTCGAATCCAACCGATCCGATCCGATTCGGGTCGATCATCGTCACGCCCCACTTGTCGGAATCACGCCCGACGTTCAGTGGATTGGAGAAAAGCGTCACCCTGACGTTCGGGAGCTTCCAATTCTACGCCAAAAAAGCGGGAATTCTGCACTTCCCCGAGCAAACCAAACTCGAAGGATCGGACTCTGAGTCGGTCTCGAGCCTAGAAGTTGTCAACTCGCTGCCCAACTACGCGGGTCGCGACCTAGCAACTAGCGGGGAATCTATCCGCCTCAGCACTCGCAACTTCCACACCATCTCTGCAGAGCAATCTTCTCGGGTTGGAAAAACTCTCCAATCCATGCCTAGGACTCACGGGACATATCTGGCTCAGGTCTGCATGGCAGGATCGAGTGACCCACCCGAAGAAATGGAAGATAGCGCGAAGGAACGTGAGCTCATCAAAGTATCTGGAAAAGCCTAGGTCAAGGCAAAAACGGTCGTACACTCAAGAGAGCCGATTGAAGATGGAGCCCCTCAGGAAGATCTAACCGCATATCACTACCATCTAGTGAAAGCGGCAACATTGATCAAACAAGCTCGCAAGGACCTGGACGAGCGGAAAAAGCTGGCGGATGAGTCAACCCAGCGTCGTGCGGCACTCTCCAACACACATTCTGTAGGGAACCATCCCGCGAGGAAGTGATATGTCTCCAAGACCGCATCTCTGGATCTCGACTCTCTCAGCGGGATCAGCAGAACGCATCCCTTATGTGCATCGACGATGACGGCAATGTCCACCCGACGACTCTGGCTGCCGCGGTCCTGGCAGCAGCCACGTACCTGCAGGCGAACAAGCCAGGAGAAAACGACCCCCGCGCGGGACAATATCAATAAGTCCAGAAGGGACTCGGCATGGCGGACGCAAGACTTGCAGCTCAAAGCCGCAAACACGCAACAACGCAAGAGGCCGAGAAAACCCCCCGGAAGGACAAAGAAGTGCCCCGTGGACGCAGGAGCGCCTCACCTAGGAGATAGGAGTCACCTCGTCGTGCCCGAGGAAACGAAGCCCGGCGTCGAGGAGATAGCCCGAGCAATAGCGAAGATAGCCCGAGAGATCGAGATCGCAGCCCGCGACATCACGGCAGCCGCTCGCGACACCGCAGTAAGGAACCAAGGAAGGAGGACAATCGCGACCGTCCTGAACACACCGCGCGATCTGACATTGCTCAGCTCAAGGTCGACAAAGCCCGCGCGAGTATAAACCGCGCACGATCCCTATCCACCTCTTCCGACGAGGACGCCTGCAGTGCACTGTATTTCACCCGCGATATTCGCGAAGCACCGATACCCAGAAGATTCAAGATCACGACGTAGATCCCAAAATACGACGGATCGCTAGAGCCAAAGTCCTGGCTATCGGATTACCTCATTCTCTTGCAGTCTCTCTCGTCTACCAACTACAGCCGGTCTCTCGTCTATACACTACACCAAGATTCCAGATGAAAAAAAACAGGCATTAGGCAAGAGATTGAAGTCATTTGGAGCATTTGGAGAAGGATTTGACGTCCGAAGTGAATTAAGAAGTTGATCATCGAGGTATGAGTTATGCTACACAAGAATTTGTTTAGCAATGCACGGTGTAAATTAGTTGTTTTTTAGCTCGTAATTAGTTATACGAAATATATTGTAGCATTTGATGGTGGTAGTTCCTGCTGCTTCGCTGATCCGTTTGGCAGGGTATTTTCTTTTTTATTTTCGTTTAGCTGTGTGCATCCTTAATGTCTCGACTAGCTCTTGACATTACGTTGTTGCAGAGGCTGTGTGTAATTGATATCTATCTGGTATTAATATATTTCCATTATAAAAAAAACGAAGTTATATCGTAGAAATTTTAGGAATGGTTCTGGACGAGATATGTTGCACTTACTGTTCTAATTTGTAGAAGATGTAGTTGTAGATCAACGGTAGGCATTATCCAACTTTGGTATTTGTTTGCATGATGTTGTTAATGTTATAATTAGTTCGTAATTAGTTATTTTATGATACGTCGTAGCTAGACAAGAGTTATTTGGTCAATCTTTCACGGTACATATCTAATCGGAGCAACCAAAAATTCTCACGTCAAACACCAGAGGAAATAATCCAATCAGCTAACAACCTCCTTAGCTGACTTTGGTTCCCGGTTCTCTCACGCTGGCGTCTCCGGAGGTGTCCCAAACCCTAGAAAAAAATCCGCAAAATCAACCCATCCCTGGTCGTTGCTGCAGCGACCGCCGACAGAAGTGGCGGCCCCGTCCGCGCGCACCCGTGGCGGCAGCGGGATTGGGTGGGCATGCCTTATCAACTGAGCTTCGCGCGTAGTGAGATCGAAGAAGGGAGTGTATGTCGTGTTGGCAAGAGGGGTGGTGGTGTTGTGTAGCGATGCTGCTCTGGACAGCGGCCGCGGTGCTCGCCTGGTCGCGGCGCAAGAGAGTGCGCGGGTGTTGGTGACGGCGGGGAGGACTTAGCCCAATCTGGGTCCACTGGGCTGAGCCTTTTCTTTCTTTAACGCGCCCTGGCGCTCGTCCGCCCGTGAAAGCCAGCCCTCTTGGCTCACCGGGGCTGAGGGCGCGTCGATTCCTTCGGTGGCACCACTTCCTAACTACACTGTCTTCGCAGCGTTGCGAGGTCTTTGGTTCGAATAAAAGTAGCAGGGTGGTTGCCCTAGTGTTTTTCTATCGCCGACTAGCTGTCATCCTCGATATTTCCGTCGACGCGTTTCAGATGTCGCCGCCTGGTGGTGATAAGGGGTGGCCCAATCTTCTCAGTGAACTCACAGACAAGTCCAGTATGATAACTAGTGCGCCACTAAGAACTCTCCCGGCTGATCCCTGATGCCAATGCAAAAGATAGCAACCCCAAGGATATTCTCAACTCCACACTCTTGCACAAGTAATCCACCCACTACAAGTGGTCATGTACCGTCATATTCCCAGTGGAACAGCAGGTATCACGTAAAGTTTGCAGATGAACTTCCAGATGAAGGCTTACAAGCTGATTCAATCGAGAGGTCTAGGGTTTTTGGGTTTAACGTAGTCTAACCCTCCAACTCGCAGGAAGGAGGGTATATGAGAGGGGAGGGGTGCGGCCACAAGCACCTTGCGCAAGCAATCCCTTTCCAACTCGACTTGGACTCCTACCTAACCTGGAATAGATACAAACCGACCCCCACACAAAGGGGTGCGGCCATATTGGTATACACACCAATTCTAACACAACTAGGACTTGTGGTGGCGCATTGATCTCCCTTGTGGGCGCCCTCCTCTTGCCTTGTCCATCTATGAGTGCATTTGACCTTGTGGAGGCACTCATCCCCTTGTCATCATTATGATGGTTTTCACCACACTAGCACTTGATCTCCATCTCCTCTTCTAGTCCATGCTCATCCTTGTGTGTCTCCTCTCCATGATCTTCATTCATGCTTGTGTTATGAATAAACCTAAGAACAGAAAAATGCAAGGACTTAGGTAGTATAAAATTCTCATAATTATAAACATTATACTCAAGTAAGAGTGAATTCACCTGTTGTTGTAATAGCTTGGTTCTTGACCTTGTCATTGGACCAATCCTTACTTCATTAGCTTTTATTGGAGAATCCTCATGTGTAACAATAGGTGAAGAGCTAGGGATGTCCTCATCATCCTCCCCCTCTTGAAAAGGCATCGACCTTGATAAGGTGTCAAATCAGCCACATTAATAGAATTGCTAACACCAAACTCATCAATTGGGAGGTCAATCTTGTATGCATTATCATTGATCCTTGAAATAACTGTATAAGGACCAGCTCCTCTAGGCATCAACTTTGATTTTCTCAATGTAGGAAATCTATCTTTTCTAAAGTGCACCCACACCATATCTCCTGGCCGAAAAATCAATTCCTTCCTCTTATTGTTTACTCTTTCGGCCACATGCTTTCCTCTCTTTTCTATAGCCTCTTTTGTCTTCTCATGTATCCTTTTCACAAAATCAGCCCGCTTTGATGCCTCCATATTAATTCTCTCATGTAAAGGAAGTGGTAATAAATCAAGAGGAGTAATAGGTTTGAAACCATAAACCACCTCAAAAGGGCATAATTGAGTAGTTGAATGCACGACTCTATTATAAGAAAATTCCACATGGGGCAAACACTCCTCCCACTCCTTCAAATTCTTCTTGATCATACCTCTTAGCAATGTAGACAATGTCCTATTAACCACCTCGGTTTGTCCATCGGTTTGGGGGTGGCAAGTAGTAGAAAATAAGAGCTTCGTGCCAAGCTTACCCCAAAGTGTCTTCCAAAAGTAACTCATGAACTTGAAATCTCTATCGGAAACAATAGTTCTTGGCACTCCATGTATTCTCACAATTTCTCGAAAGAATAAATTTGCAATGTGAGAAGCATCATCACTCTTGTGGCAAGCAATGAAGTGAGCCATCTTTGAAAATCTATCCACTACCACAAAGATAGAATCATGTCCTCTTTTTGTCCTTGGCAAGCCCAAAAAAAAATCCATACTTATGTCCTCCCATGGTGTACTAGGTGATGGCAATGGGGTGTACAAACCGTGGGGTTTTAGCTTTGATTTGGACTTGTTGCAAGTAATGCATCTTTGCACCAATCTATACACATCTCTCCTCATATGTGCCCAATAAAAATTCTCCGCTATCATAAGCAATGTCTTCTCTCTTCCAAAGTGTCCCATCAATCCTCCACTATGAGATTCCTGTATTAAGAATAAACGCAAAGAACACTCGGGAATACATAATTTGTTAGCTCTAAACAAGTACCCATCATGTATGTGAAAATTTTCCCATGCCTTAACATTAGTACATTTATTAAATGGCATAGAAAGCTCATTATCTTCATCATATAAATCTCTAATACCCTCCAAACCCGAAACCTTAATCTCCAAATTTGAGAGTAACATATTCTTTTTTGACAAAGCATCGGCAACTACATTATCCAAGCCCTTTTTATGTTTATGATGTATGGAAAAGATTCAATAAACTCAACCCATTTAGCATGTCTCTTATTCAAATTAGATTGGCACTTTAAGAATTTCAATGCTTCATGATCACTATGTATAATAAATTCTTTAGGCCACAAATAATGTTTCCACACCTCTAAAACTCTCACAAGTGCATATAATTCTTTATCATAAACGGAATAATTCAATTGTGCACCATTCAATTTTTCAGAAAAATAGGCAATAGGTTGTTTATTTTGCATGAGCACACCTCCAATACCTATGCCACTAGCATCACACTCAAACTCAAATTGTTTATCAAAATTTGGAAGCATAAAAAGTGGGGCCGAAATCAACTTCTCTTTCAAAGTATCAAAAACAATATCTTGAGAAACACCCCACTCGAAAGTAACACCCTTTTTAGTTAGATCATTTAAAGGGGCAGCAATTGTACTAAAATTAGGCACAAATCTTCTATAGAAACTAGCAAGCCCATTAAAACTTCTAACTTGACTCACATTAGTTGGAATTGGCCAATTTCGAATAGCTTCAATTTTAGATGTATAAACTTCAATTTCATGCTTAGAAACAACATAACCAAGAAATATGACCTTATCTTTGCAAAAAGTGCACTTCTCAAGATTACCATACAATTAATTTTCTCTTAGCACTTGCAAAACTTGTCTAATATGATCAATGTGTTCATGTTCATTGTGGCTATATATGAGAATATCATCAAAATAAACTACCACAAATCTACCAATAAAGTCTCTCAAAATATGGTTCATTAATCTCATGAAAGTACTAGGTGCATTAGTTAAACCAAAGGGCATCACTAACCACTCATATAAACCAAATTTTGTCTTAAAAGCAGTTTTCCATTCATCTCCCTCTTTCATTCTTATTTGATGGTATCCACTACGCAAATCAATTTTAGAGAAAAGAGTAGCACCACTTAATTCATCTAACATGTCATCTAAACGTGGTATAGGATGACGATGACGAATAGTGATGTTATTAATTGCTCTACACTCTACACACATGCGCCAAGTAGCATCTTTCTTATGAACCAAAATAACGGGAACGGCACAAGGAGAAAGACTAACCCAAATATAACCTTTGTCTAATAGTTATTGCACTTGTCTTTGTATCTCCTTTGTCTCTTGTGGATTGGTTCTATATGGAGCTCGGTTAGGGAGAGATGCTCCAGGAATTAAATCAATTTGATGCTCAATGCCTCTCAATGGTGGCAATCCCGAAGGTACATCTTGTGGAAAAACATCATCCTACAAAACATGAGAAACACCAAGAGGAATAGGGGTCATGTCATTAGAAACAAAAATCTCTCCCTTGTGAATAAGCACAATAGGGACTAATGTAGGATCATCCCTAAATTCCCTCAAATCCTCTTTAGTGGCTAACATGCATAATAGGTTCTCTCTCTTTTTACCACTCGAATTGGGTTTACTATCACTTCCCATGGCTTGTATTTTTGGTGTTCCCTCATCCCTCTCTCTTTATTTTTCCACTCTCATATCAATTTTGGATTGGGACTCATTTACAATTTGTTGTGGGGTCATAGGCCCCAAAATAATAGTTTCCCATAATGATGTAGCTCATAAGTATTAGCTCTTCCTTCATGCTTCACACTTCTATCAAATTTCCAAGGTCTTCCCAATAATAGGTGACAAACTGTCATAGCAACCACATCAAACTCAATAGTGTCTTTGTAAGGTCCAATTTGAAACTCCACTCTCACCATATGAGATACTTTCATTTGTCCCGTGCTACTCAACCATTGTATATGATAAGGAGAAGGATGTGGCAAATATTTCAAATTGAGTTTGGCACATAGATCTTTGCTAGCCAAATTCCTGCAACTCCCTCCATCAATAATGACTTTGCAAGCCATATTAGGACCAATAATAGCCTTGGTTTGAAACAAATTGCACCTTTGATTCTCAGGACTAGGCACAACACTCAATGATTTTTGTGTGCAAATAATAGATGGCATAGTAGTAGCATAAGCATCCAAAGGAGTATCACTCAAATAGCCATCATCATCATCAATATCATTAGGATCAACATCATCACCTGTCTCATACTCATTGTTCTCATTGATCACCGTCACTTTTGTATTTGGACAATCCCTCTTGAAGTGCCCCTTTCCTCCACAAGTGTGACATGAAATATCTATAGTCCTTGAAGTAGAAGCACTTGAACCCGTGGTACTCACAGTTGGTTGTGATGGTTTCTTTGCAATATAAGTGCTAGGCTCGGGTTTAGATGATGTAGTACCTCGAAAACTTGAAGATGGAGGTGGTGGAGGAGGTGCACTAAACATAGAAGATGATATCATGGGAAATCTAGCTCTTGTCCTTGTAGTATTTTTGCCTCCTCAATAATATGTGCTTCGGCCTCCCTTGCATGGTGTAGCAACTCATGAATATCATGGTATTGGTGATGCCTAACAATGCCCTTGATTTGGTAGTTCAAACCTGAAAGGAATCTTTGCATTGTTTGCTCTAATTGTTCTCTCACACGTGCTCTTTGCATAATTAGCTCCATGTCTTGATAATAAGCATCAACACTCATAGTTCCTTGCCTCAATTGTTGCAATTGGTCAAATTGTTGCCTTATGTAATTTGGTGGAACAAATATATCCCTCATGATCCTCTTCATGGTGTTCCAAGTGACAATGGGTAACTCTCCATCTTCTTGTCTCTTTCTCACAAGATTATCCCACCATCTAAGAGCATATCCATCAATCTCCGAAGATGCCAATTTGATTTTTCTATCCTCATTGTAATCATGCATTCTCCATAGCTTCTCAATTTTCAACTCCCATAGCAAATATTCTTCCACATCCATAGTATCAAAGCTAAAAGATGGAATAGAGAATTTGGGCTTACTCAAACCATCCTCTCTTGAATTTTCTTGGATCACATTATTGGGCACTCTCCTTGCCCCAAAGTTATGGGCTCGGCCATGATTTCCTCCTTGGCCTCTCTCTTCTCTAGCTCGGCCATGAACATTATTTCTTGCACCAATAGCTTCCAAACCATTATTAGTATCACTATGGACACTACCAATATCATCATCAATAATTGGGAGTCTTTCTTGTATCATTGTTTGAAGGCCAGCAAGTGTAGTAGCAAGTTGGGCAATAGAATTGTTGATGGAAGCCACCTCTCCATTGTTCTTTTCGGCCACTTTATGTGCCTCTTCCATCTTGGTCTCCATAGCTTGGAGAGCCTCATATACGGGATCACATGCATCTGTCACAAAGTGCTTGATATCTTGATGATTTTCTTTGATTTGATTTGTCAATACATCTCTTAGAGCCTCATACTCCCTCCAATTTACTCCCTCATTATGGTCCTTCTTTTGCTGCACAAGATCATCACTAGAAGGAGCCATTAGTAGGTTAGTGAAATAAAAGAAAGTATAGGTTGTGGTGTTCTCTCACAACTCAGTCAAAAATCTAGCAAGACAATAGGATATCTTACCGTTCTAAAGTGAATAGAAATACTTACCACAAGTAGAGGCAATTAATGTACTTTGGTGTGAAGAAGAGAATACCCAGGTTTTTAACTCTCACAAAGGCAAACAAGGTTATTTAGTGGGGCTTGGTATGGATACCTAACAATCACCAAAGTAACAATCCTATTTGATGTTTTTGAAGATATAAAAATACCCAAGGAAACTGACACAATATGGAGACAAATGTGGCAATGCAATATGTGGATGAGTTTTGCAATGCACTAGAAAGTCACTAGCTAGGCTCTTAATTGACAGGCACAAGATTGCTCAATAAAAACCAAGTCTCACAATGGCAAGCTCAACTAGTAAACAATAGGAATGATATGGCCTCTTTGCACTTTTGCTTTTCTCTTTTCTCTTCTTTTTTTTATACTTTTTTATTTTTCTATTTTTTTTTTATTTTTCCAATGGCCTTACACTAAGCTAGGAGCAACAATTAACCAAACACAAGTGAACACAATGGTGGTGAGTAAATTTGAGCAACCTGTCAGAGCACAAAATAGCTATACTTGTGGGCAAGTTCCTATCAAGATGCTGTAGAAAGGCTGTGGCTATGGTTCACAAAGAGTGGATGTATTGGTCCTAGTGATGAAACAGGAAAAACAAAAGAAAACAGAAAAATTCTAGGTGAATTTGTGGCTAGAAAACACTCACGGCAGCAAAAACAGTCCACGGCAGCAAAACAGTCACTTTTCTCTGCCACGGCAGCGCGGACGCTCGCGTTACAGCGATTGGTATCCGTGTTACAGCAGAAAACTAGCGCGCACAAGTTACAGCGCATGGCAGAAACAGTACAGCGGCGGCAGCGTTTTGCGCAAAATTTGTGCCGCGGCAGCGCGCAGTGCTTGCGGTGGTGTGGTGTGTTACGAGCGCGGGAGCCGTTTTGTAAGCGCGTTACAGCCAAATCCGAGAGCGACTAGGGCTCGGCAGCGGGGAAGTGGCGGCAGCGTTTTGGGCGAAACCGTGCCGCGGCAGCGCGCGAGTGCGAACATGGTAAGCGTGCTGCGGCTCGAATCCGAGTTCGGGTAGGGTTGCGGTACGACAGAGAAACGTGCAAAACTGTGCCGCGGTAGGAAATAGAGATGGACTCGGATTGGGTGGTATATGGTGGTGCGGAAGCGGATTTTTTTTGTTGTTTTTTCATAGGTTTCGACCAGGGGAACAAAGAATCCTAACCCTAGCCGAAAAATAAGAGATCTAAAAATAGAAAAAGGTGACACGAAATCTAACACAAAAACAACACTAGTAATTAAAACTAAGGTGACATCTAGGCTAAGGCAATGACTAACACTATTTTTGTGGGGCAATTTTCTGGATAGGTAATAAAAATACTCAAAGTAAAGGGAAATTTGATAGCTCACCGAGGCAACCTGTAAATATGATACCAAGATGATAAGGGGTGGCCCAATCTTCTCAGTGAACTCACAGACAACTCCAGTATGATAACTAGTGCGCCACTAAGAACTCTCCCGGCTGATCCCCGATGCCAATGCAAAAGATAGCAACCCCAAGGATATTCTCAACTCCACACTCTTGCACAAGTAATCCACCGACTACAAGTGATCCCGTATCGTCTTATTCCCAGTGGAACAGCAGGTATCACGTAAAGTTTACAGATGAACTTCCAGATGAAGGCTTGCAAGCTGATTCAATCTAGAGGTCTAGGATTTTTGGGTTTAACGTAGTCTAACCCTCCAACTCGCAGGAAGGGGGTATATGAGAGGGGAGGGGTGCGGCCACAAGCACCTTGCGCAAGCAATCCCTCTCCAACTCGACTTGGACTCCTACCTAACATGGAATAGATACAAACTGACCCCCACACAAAGGGGTGCGGCCATATTGGTATACACACCAATTCTAACACAACTAGAACTTGTGGTGGCGCATTGATCTCCCTTGTGGGCGCCCTCCTCTTGCCTTGTCCATCTATGAGTGCATTTGACCTTGTGGAGGCACTCATCCCCTTGTCATCATTATGATTGTTTTCACCACACTAGCACTTGATCTCCATCTCCTCTTCTAGTCCATGCTCATCCTTGTGTGTCTGCTCTCCATGATCTTCATTCATGCTTGTGTTATCAATAAACCTAAGAACACACAAATGCAAGGACTTAGGTAGTATAAAATTCTCATAATTATAAACATTATACTCAAGTAAGAGTGAATTCACCTGTTGTTGTAATAGCTTGGTTCTTGACCTTGTCATTGGCCCAATCCTTACTTCATTAGCTTTTATTGGAGCATCCTCATGTGTAACAATAGGTGAAGAGCTAGAGATGTCCTCATCAGGTGGTCTCCAAGGATTGGCGTTTTTGCTCCAAAAGATCTGGTGTGGTTGAGAATTGTCGTGCACCCCTACTTCGTTCAGCTATTGAGGCTCCAAGTGGGTGTGTTGCGGTGCTCCATTTTTCGAGAACATCATGGGACATGTCGGCTTCAATTTCCATGGTGTTGAACATAGACGGGGGTGATGACCAGATCTGGCAGGCACGGGAATTGGATGTGATGAAGACTAAGCTTCACAGGTTGTTGCGCTGGCAGCATATCACACTTGTGCAGCGACGGGTTTGGGGGGGGGGGGGGGAGGGGTGGGACGACAACTTTCGGTGTTTGTGGTGCTCTTTAAATGGTGGGACTCGATTTTAGGGTTAAAACCCAAGGCATAGCCATTGTTGATTGTACTCGACGGTCGTCTTGTTGAAGGCAGTGCTTTGGAGAGTTCGGTCCTTCTCTTTGGTGAAAACCTACCATCTACGATTATGCGACGATGGCGTTTGTGCATTGTTCCCTTCTTATAGACATCACTTTGGGAGAATTTTTTTCTTTAGTTCTGAGAATTGCATTGATAGTTTGGATCTGGATTATGCAAAGTATTAATACATAGTCACGGTAGAAGAGTGCGAATAGGACTAATCGTATTGCCCACTAGTCGCATACCGCGACTGCGATTAGACATAAGAGTTGATTAATAAAGCTGCATGCATCGCACGAGTGTACGAACTTGCAGTGCTAGCCCTCTCTTCAGTGTACGCAACTGAGCTGCCTTGGTCTGCATGCGATCAGCTCTAAAAAGTTGCATTTGTCTCGTTTTCAATCGTGGTAGGGGACTGCGAAAGGTTGCATGTGATCCAATCGCAGCAGGGCATTGCGACTCGCAGTGGAGCAATGCGATTAGTACCTATTGCATTCCCAAACTACAACTATATATTATTTCTGCAAAATATAAAATTCGTGTATATTTTATAAAATAGTAATAAAAAATGTATTATTATAAAAAAGATTAGCGTCCGAACGCTGCGGAAGTCGTGTCTAGCGGAAAAATTCTTAGACATAGGTCCAGTAGTACTAGTCACTTGTGTCTATCAAAAAAAATGAGAGAAGGTCCCACCGTGAGTACTCCGTGGAACAAACCTGGAGCCCCGCTACTGAGGAAGGTGGTGCCCAAGTTTTTTTTTCTAAGAGTTTTAATTTTTTGCGAATTTTTTTTTTTTAAGAGTTGGTCTTGCCGCTGAGGTGAGGTTTTGTGTTTGAAACAAAAAGTCACGCGAAAATCCACCGAGTCCGGATCGTAAACGGGAGCGATACCGATTGGGCTTTTGCCAGGGTTCCTCTTCTTTTTATAGTTGGAAAAACAACGCCGCCTCCCCAGCAATCTATTCCCAATCCAACCTCGGAAGGAAAGGGACTTCTGATCCAGGCCATGGAGGAGGTCTCGATGGAGGCGACGGCGAATAAGTGCATGCCGAAACAGCTCACCGCCGCCATGTCGGCGGGTGCGGTGGCTGATGACGATGGTCCGGTGGCGGTGATGCGCAAGAGGAAGCCAGTGGCCGGGTCCAGCTACGAGGAGGGATGCACCGACGAAGCGTCGTTGGATCCGGCGGCGAAGGACGAGATGCTGCATGAGGGGAAGCTGGCGGCCGAGATGCTGGATTTGTCCGCGTTAGTACCAGTACCAGGTAGAAAGCATCGGCTGTCGAAAGCCGAGATTTTTTTTTTCCAGCCGGGCTAACCCCCTTTCCATTACAGATATAACGGAAATAACAGAGTCTTTACAACAAAAGAACAAAAAGTTGAGAGAGGGGGATGAGGGAAAGCGAGCTGGGGCAACTAACAGGAAACCCGCTGTGAGTGTCGAAAGCCGAGATCTCGGACATACTCGCCCTGAAGCCGGGGCAGCTCGAGCTCCCCACCAGCGATTACCTCGACGACCTGACAGATGTCTTCTCGCCCGAGTATATCCAGGAAAGGAAGCGACAACTTGAAGCCTATGCAGAGGTCTGCAAGAAGGCTGACGCAGAGTCGGAAGCGTTCCGGCAGCGGGTCATCAAGAGCGTGCGTGAGAACGGCTACTTCGAGGTCGATGACCAGTTTCTCATCAACAGGGAGAAGGCCAATCAACGGGCGCTCGAACAGTGGGCGAAGAAGGATTTTGGTGGACTCGTCTTTGCTACTGAAGAGGAAGAGGCCGAGATGGGGGTTACTCCGTACGTTCCTGACGAAGATGATGCCGCAGTTCTGGATCTATTGATAAGTGACGACGAATAGGATGGTCTGATTTATGATGGAGACGAAGCTCAAGGAGCCAAGGAGGGACCATGATCTGGCGAATTTGGTCCTTTTTTCTTTTTCTTTTTGACATGGAATTTGGTCCTTCTCACTAGGTAGTAAACCGTCAGCCAGAGTACAGATCAGAACTAAAATATAAATGAAATTTTCATCGCCAGATTTTACATAGGTGCATGTATATTCATTTTTTGTATCGAAACGGGCAAGATTATCTATTTACTTACCTATTTTATTTCTCTAATGTAAACCAGAATAACACATTGTTGGAAACCTTCTTATGTTAACTTCTAAATAAAATGTTTTCTGTTAAAAAAATTCATATATTTTCTTAATAGTTCGTCAATAGTCACAAATTTTATTTGGTTTTTCTATTTCTCAATCGAGTGAGAATTAAGTTAAACTCACTCAACTCGAATCTTGTTATATTTACATCGTGATTAGTGCGGGTTGTGAGTTGTATATGACTTGCAACTTATATTTTCCTAAGTTGCACATGAGTTGCACTCGGTTACAATTTCTACATGGAAAACGCTTCATTTAGGGGGACCTAGACTAGCTAATTCTAGGTCCCTTGCTGTTTCCGTGCGTGGAAGACTTGTTGGGCCGGTCTCTAAGCCCAATTAGCAACAATTTTTTTTTTAGCCCAATTTTCGAGTTAGAATATATTTTCAGGAGCCCACTACATGTAGCCATGTATACGTTAAGTGTTTCGTCATTTTTTATGTATGTTGCGTACGTCTTAAAAATTTGTAACAAGTTTGCATGCATTTTGTTGAGAAATCACAAGCGAGATGTTGTAATGTTTTTCTGGATGATTTTGTAACAAATGCATACATGTGTTTAGAATTCATTTGGAATGATATGTTTTTATGCGCTCCTTCACATGTTGTAAACATGTGATTTTATTATTGCTATCGTTTTGCATTTTTGTTGAAATGGGGGATTATTTTTGTTACAACTGGAACTATGACAAATTATTTTGTTGCTTAACAACTTTTTAGTTGATGCAATTTTTTTTTGCAATAGGTTGTGATATTTCTTGAATTGTTTAAAAAAATTGTTGCAACGAAATAAACACATTGTTTAACTATTCTTTTGTAACATTACTTATATTTTCGATTTTGTTCGGAACAATTTGTTGCAATACTTTTTTTTGTACACATGGGCGATAATTTTTGTTGCAATACCAGTGAATTTGTTGCAATGACAGTTTCGCTGTAATTATCGAGATGACCGGGGGCAACGCGATATACCCCTTCTCTTAAGTGGGGTTGCTGTGGACTGCGGTTTCTATATCCAAAAAAGTGAGGGGCTCAAATGCAAAAACACGTTTGGCGGATTTTTGGCCGTTAGATGCAGATCTGATGGCTCGCGAGGGGACCTAGAATTAGCAAATTGTAAGACGACCTACGCCTAGCACTCCCCTTTCTACATAAGTTATTGCAAATAAAAAATCATCATTTACTCATGGTTACACATGAGTTGCAACAGAGTTTTTTCCGATTTACACATGGGTTGCAACTAAAAAACTTCTCAGTTGCATATGGTTTACACATGAGTTGCACATGTAACTGGATGATGTCATCTGTGTGAGAATTAACTTAATTCTAGCTCGACTGAGACCTGTTCATTTCCAATTTTATTTATCAGATGTGTTATTGTTTTGCGACTGATACGGCAATCTACTGGTTAGCACGCTAGGATAATAAACTACGATGTACAATGTCTAAGGCTTGCGAGCCGCAAGTTGTGGTCGAGGCTTCTAAATGGGCCGGTTTGTATCCACTTTGAGTCCAACTAGGTTTAGATTCGAGTCAGCTTTGGTTTGGGTTTGTCCAACCGACTAGGGGTTGGCCTCTTATGTAAAGAGAGCCAAGGCCTAGGGTTTAGACAGGTTGAAAATTATGTAGAAATAAAAGTTCCAGGTTACCACCATTCCTAGGGGATCTACGTGTAGGCGGCGTCTCGGGCGTTCGTTAGTTATCTTTGCAAATAAAGGTGCGAGTGTTCTTGGATCTGCCAATAGGGTTCGTTCGTGGCTAGATGGCTCTTGGATCTGACTAGAGTTGTCTAGCTTGGCGTGAAATAAAGGTGCGAGTGTTTTTCGATCTGTCAAGAGGGTTCGTGCGTTTCTCGCCTAAATCTATCCATGTTTTTTAGCTTACGTGTATCGCTCACGTGATTGGAAGAATAGTTATCTCGGTGGTTCTTGCGGTAAAAGATCGGGCAAACATCTACATCATGTGGTATCAGAGCCAGGTTGATCACCGCGAGAAAGTTTGTTCAGTTGAAATTGATCCGTAGGTTTGCAAAGATTTGTAGGTCTTTTTGCTGAAATTGTTTGCAGGAAGAGATTCGACGAGTTGGAGTATTATCGCGTCTCAGTGTGAGCGAGTCGATGCGGAAAAAGAGACGGCAATTATTTTCGGTCTAGACAGGTGTGGTCCACGCGCGTGATTGAAACTTTCCATCAGGATGCGTTGCGAAGCACGGATCAGAGGATATTTTTGCCAGCCCGTCATATTGTTAAGAAAGAGCAAACTTCTGTTTTCATGGATTACGAGGCATCAAAGGAAAGTCTAAAAAAAGAAAAAAAAACGTGCGTCACGTTCTGCATCATTAGTTGGGAAAAGGTGATTTTTCGGTGGAGAGTCTCTGCCCTGTACGCATGGTGCAACGATTATAAAAGGAAAATGTTAATCTTAGGCCGACCTACGTCAGGAAATCTTAGGTCGCTCGCGCGTTTGGCTCGTTCGCTCGTGCGCTTTGCTAGTTCGCTCGCGGGCTGCTCCTGTTTGGGCTTTTCTGCTCACGTATGTTAGGCCCAATAAGCAGTAGACCTTTTTCTGGGTCAGTTTTATGTCTTTTGAACCGAACAACCACATATACACTAAGTGTTTTCAGCATGTTCGGTCAACGTTGCGTTTATATTAAAATTTTGTAACAGTTTTGCTTAAATTTTGTTGAGAAAACACAAACAAGATGTTGCAATGTTTTTTCTGAATGTTTTTTCTAGACAAATACTTGTGTATTTATAATTTATTTGAAATGATATGTTTATGCGCTCATTTAGATGTTGTAGATATGTATTTTTTTTGTTACTATCGATTTACCTTTTTGTTGAAATAGGTGATGGTTTTTGTTGCAACTGAAACAGTGACAAATTATTTTGTTGCTTACCAACTTTTCTAATTGATGCAAATATTTTTTTTGTTGCAATAGGTTGTGGTTTTTTTTGAATTATTGTAACTTTTTTGTTGCAGCGCAATAACATATTGTTTAGCTATTATTTGTAACATTACTTATCTTTCGATTTTTTTTTAAATAATTTGTTGCAATACATTTTTTTTTGTACATGGAACAAAAAAAATTGTTGCGATACGTGCGAATTTGTTGCAATGGCATTTTTGTTGTAATTATCGAGATGATCGGGGGCAACGCGATATACCCCTTCGCTTAAGTAGGGCTATTGTGGACTACGGGTTCTATATCCCAAAATGTGAGGGGCTCAAATGCAAAAACACGTTTTGCGGATTTTTGGTCGTTAGATGTTGATCCGATGGATTAGCAAATCCTAGGACGACCTACGCCTAGCACTGCCCATTATTAAAAAAAATCCTTTTGATCTCACGCGAGCCAAGGCGGTTAAAGTGGAAGTCCACGTAGAAAAGAAAGGAAGGAAGAGAGAGAAAAGGGAAAGATATTCGATTTGTTACAAGTTGGTATATGGAAGAGGCATAGAAAAAAAAGGCTGGTTCGGATTGATTGGCTGTGTGGAGACATGGAGATAGTCTGTTATTTGGACTACACAGTACGACACAAAAGAAAAGCGTGCAGATTTTTTATGTGGACAACTGGTTAAGTCCATTTTTGTGCGCGGACAAAATAAAAAAGAGACACTAGTATATATTTTTACATCCGGTGAACTTGTTTTATTTGGATTCAAGGGGTGCAGGAATTTGTCCTGTTTGTCTTGGGTGATACACTCAGTTGACCTCCACTACTTCAGATTGCATCCGTGGACGTATTGTAACATCCCAAGTATGAAAAATAGCCATTAGAATGTTTGCTCTCTGTTATTTTATGTTTTGCATCATGACATCATGTTCATTGCATTTGTTTTTCTTGTTTTCCATTTGTTTTCCTCTGTTTTTCTTTGTTTTCCTTTGTTTTCTATTTGAATTTCAAATCAAATTTCAAACCTTTTGTTTCATACTTGTGATGTTACAATTTCCAAATGAATATTTCAAATCAAAACATCATTTGTTTCCATTAAAGTGGTGATTCCAAAACTATTGATTTGTTTCTATCACTAATTCATTTAATACCAAACCATTTTCAAATTCAATTAATTCTCCAAACATTCTCCAAACAGCAATCCTTTTGAAAATTATGAAAATGACAAAACACTTCCATCATTTGTTTCCATTAAACTATAAATTTCAAACCATCAAATTGTTTAAGTTCCAATAATTCATTTAATAGCAAATTCACTTAATTCAAATTCCTTTTCAAATTCAATTAACTTTTCCAAACAGCAACCTTTTTGAACTTTATGAAAATTACCAAAACAAATCAATCTATTGTTTTAAATAAGCTTAAGGGTTCACACTATTTAACTGGGTCTTTTTAATAACTCATTTAATAGCAAATTTCATTCATTTTCAAACAAATGGCAAACATCAAATAATTTCAAATCTTTTGGAAAAATAAAAGTTACACATGCTGTTGTTACCAAAAATCAAACTATACAAAAATTTTACCTACTTTTCTAAACCCTAAAAAACCTCCTTTTCTCTCTTTTCCTTTTAGCAAAAAAAATAAATAAACCGAAACAAAAAAATAAAAAGAAGCAGCAAAGGGAGAGAGGGGCAGGCCCAGCCCAACTACCCCTCAGGCCCGATACCCCCTCGCTCCTTCTTCTTCCTCGGTACGGACGATCATCCATCGTGTCCACGTCAGTTCAGAGATGCAGCAGACGGCTGAGCGCCTCCCCCTCCTCCTCTTAAACCTAGCCCTAGGGCTCCTACCCTAGACCTACCTCCCTCCTCTCTCCCTCTCTCGCGCCGTCGCCTTCCTCCTTTCTTCCACCTCCTCTCTCTGCCCTCTGTTCTCTGAACCTGAAACCCCAACGCCACCGAGCCGTCACCTCCTGAATCTCCGGCGCTCTTCGACGCCATGGTCGCCGCCGGGCCGGGCTAACGGCGGGAATGGATTCCCCTCCCCTCTGCCGTCCTCCTCGACATCCCAACGGCGACGAGGAGGGTCTGTACCGCCGCCGCCGTCCAATTTTTTCGCCGCCGGCCACCTCTCCTTCGAGCCCGTCCCCTTCTCCTACTCCCCCTCGGTGAGCTCCCTCTCCCCTTACCTCCTCCCTCTGGCAGCACACGCACGGCCACAGCAGCCCGCACACGGCGCCCCCCTCCCGCGCTCGCCGCACCGCCGCAGCGGCAGGTCGCCGTCGTCGAACTGCTCTGTGCGCGTGCAGTTGGCTGAACATCCGTTCAGTTTCGGCAGAGGCCAAAACAACCCCTCAAAAGGACGCGTTCCCGTTATAAAGCACCGCAGCAGCGCACTGGTTAGCACCCCTTGCGCACCAGCAGAAGGGCACGGGATCGAATCCCCCTCCCTGCGCAATTAGCCATCTTTTCCTGTTTTATTTTTCAGATCCAGAGCAACACCCATATCACAAACAAGTCCTTGCTAATTTCTTTCTAGGTCCCTGTTAATTCTTTCTAAGTCCCTAGCTAATAAATAAATTGGCAGATTAATACCAAAATTCTAAAAATGCATAACTAAATCATTTCAACTCCAAATTCAACTTTTTAAACATTTATTCTATACCAAATTGAATTGTATACCTAAATATAAAATTTGTTTACTGTTTTGAATATTTTAAATTGGTGAAATATTTGAAAACTTGTTCAATTCACTTAATTTTGCAAAATTCATAACTTGGGCATAAAAATTCCAAATTCAATAAACTAAATATGTTTTCCATTCAATTTTTCATGTACTTTGCAAATATCAACTTTGTTTGCTGTTTTGAATAATTTAAATTGCTGAAAACAACTGTTTCTTAATTATTGCATTTAAAATTGCCAAATTAATAACTTGCTCATTTTAAATCAAATTTCAACAAATGAAATATGTTTTCCATGCTAAATTAAACCCTCTTTCCAAATATCAACTTTGTTTCATGTTTTGAATAATTTGAATTGGTTAAATAATTTAAACCTTGTTTAAATCATTTAAAATTGCTAAATTCATACTTGCTCAAATTAAATTCTTTTGGGACATATAAAATATGTTTCAAACCATAAAAGTATAAGCTTTTCAAATATGAATCTCATTTAATGCTTTGCACAAATAAAAATTCAATTAAATTCATGCTTGAATCAAATTCCTTTAAATCTTGTTCAAACTTGTTTAATTCATAATTAATTCATCCTAAATCCTTTTCCAACAAGTGAAACATGTATTCCAACTAAAATTTTGTGTTCTTTTCAAATATGAACTTTGTTATATATTTTGAACAATTTAAATTGGTGAAAACAACAAATGTTTGTGTGACACCTTTAAGAAACCAAAATTCCAAAACTTAGTCAATAAAATTCCACACTTGGTAAATTTGATTTCTACTTGCATCTATTGTTGTTATCTTTCTGTTTTATTCATCCATGCATCATGCTAATCCACTTTCACATGATGGTTAGTTGTAGATCATTTAATCCCACCTTAAATTCATGGGCTTTCCATATGCAATCAAATTGCATATGGGTCCATTTAAACATGTTATCTTGTCAACTAGTTTATTTTGATGCATCAATTAATTGCCATGCATCATCCCATGATTGTGCATTATATCATGTTATTGATTGTTCGTCTCTTTTCGATTGTTTGTTTGCTTCTTCTCGAATAGACGACGACGTTGAGACAGACGAGACTTACGACACCCCTTCTGAGGAGTTAGCTCAGTACCAGGCTACTGGGTTTGCAGGCAAGTATTCACTCACTTGAACCATTGTGTTCCTTTCAACATTGGATGCCGATACTTTCCGTTGTCTATTCTGCTAGCCCTATGAATCATTTCTTGTGTCCTGAATCCTATCTCATGTCATCCTATAACCCTGATATTGCCTCACCTCCACACCTATAACCCCTTGGTTGTTGCCTTAGTCTTACTAGCATGCTTAGGGTTGCTTGTGCTCGAGTCTGTTGTCCGTTACTTCTTTTACCTTACTTATTTATGTTCCATGGGCTCGATGTTTAAACAATCAACCTGTTAATGTTGTGGGTAATAATAATTTGATGATAAGGCACCGGCAGGAGGCCCGACGTGGTTTTGAGGCCTGCTAGTGTCGACCCTAATTAGGAAAAGGGTCTTGTCTACTGATCCATGATGAGCGCACTAACCGCATGTGGGAAGCGTGTATGGGCGCCCCCCTCAATTTGACTCGATTCGCATCTCGTCCAAATCGCCGCACTTAGTTCGGGCTTTCCATTTGATGCATGCATATGCAGGTGCGAACCCTTGGCGCCAGGGTGGAACTTTTGTAGTCGGCATTTAGGGCGGCGTGGTCTTCCAGTGCTATGAGGGTCCCCTTTTCTTCGTGGGGCTCGATTAGCCGCGCACGCACAGCACGTGGTGCTTTGGGCTGGATGCGAAGAAGAGTTGAGTTGTGTTGAGTGCCCCGCTTGGTGGAATGGCTGTTCCATCTGGCGGGTTATTCTTACGTCTACGGCCAAATTGGTGCATCCCTGCAGGGTTAAATCTTCTCGAGAAGCCGTGTTTTCCGCGGTTATGGATGACTTGGTGAAAGTACTGGCTAACAAGTACTCAGAACAACTTACACCTAACTAATACTAAGTTGACTAGTAAGAGGCTTATTGACACAATAACCTGAACCATCATTAATCCAACTGTGTGAGTTATCCTTGGGTTGCTTCCTTGGTAGGGGGTAACATTGGATGGGTTTGTTTGTAGTTAATTACAGTTGGTTACGATACGCGATCTTATCTTCTTTCTGTTAGCCGGAAGTTGTAGTATGTCTCTGTAGTTGGTTAGTGCAGCCCGCTGCAGCGTCTTTTATATCACCTATTCTTCCGTTGAACCTAAAGCATTTGCACCTGGTGTTGCCGGGTACACGTTGGTGAAGTGTGAGTCTTGCTTGCCAGTACTTGTATGTACTGACCCCTTTGGGGCTGTGGTTTACGCAGACTACGATTCCGAGGATCCCCATGGAGGCTACTACGTGGATTACGACGAGACTGTTGACGAGTAGATAGCGGACCCGGGCAGGATCCGAGACTACGTGGATGGGCTCCGTCTTCTTTTCATTCCCGGCCTCTTAGGCCTATTTGGATTTGTCTGTACTCAGACACTTTGAGTGCTTCCGCTGTGATGTAATGATGATATGTTGGGACATGTGTCCTCTGGATGATTGTACTTGCTATTCTCTGCCCTAGTGAGGGCCAGTTGCAACTTATTTCCATCTTTTGCGTCTTAGAGATATGTTGAGGTATCATTTCGTTAAACGCCGTTGACGTACCATGTGTGAATGGTATGAAGTACGTCAATGGTAGTATCTTGATCTCTATGGGATAGTTTACATCGATGGTGGATAGTAGAGTTTGGTTGTCACACATAAGTGTTGGCCTACTCGTAAAAGGATGCGGGTGCAGGTAAGCCCCGTAATCCAATCATCTACTATCCAGTTCGGCCCGGTGAGTATCCTATAGAAGTCAGGGTGCGACAAATGGTATCAGAGCCTGTATGCCTGTAGGATCCCTTTTACTGGTCGCAGTTGAGTCTAGAAACTATTTTGTAGCTATATAGGAAAAATGAAACGCGAGAGTAGGAATTCTGTTCTTTTTCTTCTTTCCCCACCCACCCTCCCTTTTCTGGTAAGGAAGTGCAACGTTGTTTTATCTTATCATCTAAACTTTCAAGTTAGGATTTCACGTATCCTGGTTTCTCTAGGATGGTTATATCTACTAGACCATAGGAATGGAGGTGGTTGTGACATGATTTATCATGTTGCCTACTCACTATTGAGAACGGAGGCGTGTAAGCCCCGGAAGCAGATCCTCTATTCCTTAAGCAGTAGATATGGATCCTTTAGAAGCCCGGATGGGTTTTCTGTAGTACCTCAGGTGTTTTTGTCTTGTGTTTCCCAAATGTTGCTTCGATATCCTGTTCTTCTCAACATCCTTTTCGTCCGTTGAAACCTTGTTGTTGCTTTCCACTTCAGTTCTTTTACCAGCGTCTAATCAAAGTTTCCCCGTTCATTTACTGAACTCTATTCCAGCTAAAGTGTTGTTTGATACCGGAGCATCACATTCTTTTGTGTCAAAGATCTTTGCCACAACATACAACCTAAATGTGGTTCCACTAAGCAAACAAATCATTATTCACTCCCCGGGATCTCAAATGTTGACTTCCAAGATAAGTAAGGACAATCAAATTCTAATTAAAGGCCACATATTCCTTGCTTCTCTCATACTACTTGGAAATTCTGACATTGATGTCATTCTTGTCAATAAAGCAAAAATTGATTGTGCTCAAAAGTCAATAACTCTGTTCCACCCTTCTAGCCAGGTAGTCTATTCTCCAAATGAATCAAGTTCTATTCAGCTATACACCCTCGATGCAAAACCTCTACCTTTACTTGAAAATGTTCCGGTGGTTTGCGAATTCCCTGACGTCTTTCCAGAAGAGTTGCTAGGGATGCCTATCGTCTTGAACTTCCAGAAAAACTATCCAATGTGCACGATGTGTTTCACGTGTCACAGCTCAAGAGGATCTTCGCAAGAAGTATCCGGACCTTTGCTCTTCTCAGTAGGAATCTCGGGGCGCGATTCCTTCAAGGGGGGCGTTTTGTAACATCCCAAGTATGAAAAATAGCCATTAGAATGTTTGCTCTCTGTTATTTTATGTTTTGCATCATGACATCATGTTCATTGCATTTGTTTTGCTTGTTTTCCATTTGTTTTCCTCTGTTTTTCTTTGTTTTCCTTTGTTTTCTATTTGAATTTCAAATCAAATTTCAAACCTTTTGTTTCATACTTGTGATGTTACAATTTCCAAATGAATATTTCAAATCAAAACATCATTTGTTTCCATTAAAGTGGTGATTCCAAAACAATTGATTTGCACTAATTCATTTAATACCAAACCATTTTCAAATTCAATTAATTCTCCAAACATTCTCCAAACAGCAACCCTTTTGAAAATTATGAAAATGACAAAACACTTCCATCATTTGTTTCCATTAAACTATAAATTTCAAACCATCAAATTGTTTAAGTTCCAATAATTCATTTAATAGCAAATTCACTTAATTCAAATTCCTTTTCAAATTCAATTAACTTTTCCAAACAGCAACCTTTTTGAACTTTATGAAAATTACCAAAACAAATCAATCTATTGTTTCAAATAAGCTTAAGGGTTCACACTATTTAACTGGGTCTTTTTAATAACTCATTTAATAGCAAATTTCATTCATTTTCAAACAAATGGCAAACATCAAATAATTTCAAATCTTTTGGAAAAATAAAAGTTACACATGCTGCTGTTACGAAAAATCAAACTATACAAAAATTTTACCTACTTTTCTAAAACCTAAAAACCCTCCTTTTCTCTCTTTTCCTTTTAGCAAAAAAAAAAGAAAAACAAACAGAAAAAAAAAAGAAGCAGCAAAGGGAGAGAGGGGCAGGCCCAGCCCAACTACCCCTCAGGCCCGATACCCCCTCGCTCCTTCTTCTTCCTCGGTACGGACGATCATCCATCGTGTCCACGTCAGTTCAGAGATGCAGCAGACGGCTGAGCGCCTCCCCCTCCTCCTCTTAAACCTAGCCCTAGGGCTCCTACCCTAGACCTACCTCCCTCCTCTCTCCCTCTCTCGCGTCGTCGCCTTCCTCCTTTCTTCCACCTCCTCTCTCTGCCCTCTGTTCTCTGAACCTGAAACCCCAACGCCACCGAGCCGTCACCTCCTGAATCTCCGGTGCTCTTCGACGCCATGGTCGCCGCCGGGCAGGGCTAACGGCGGGAATGGATTCCCCTCCCCTCCGCCGTCCTCCTCGACATCCCAACAGCGACGGGGAGGGTCTGTACCGCCGCCACCGTCCAATTTTTTCGCCGCCAGCCACCTCTCCTTCGAGACCGTCCCCTTCTCCTACTCCCCCTCGGTGAGCTCCCTCTCCCCTCACCTCCTCCCTCTCGCAGCACACGCACGGCCACAGCAGCCCGCACACGGCGCCCCCCTCCCGCGCTCGCCGCACCGCCGCAACGGCAGGTCGCCGTCGTCGAACTGCTCTGTGCGCGTGCAGTTGGCTGAACATCCGTTCAGTTTCGGCAGAGGCCGAAACAACCCCTCAAAAGGACGTGTTCCCGTTATATGCCAAAAGCACCGCAGCAGCGCACTGGTTAGCACCCCTTGCGCACCAGCAGAAAGGGCACGGGATCGAATCCCCCTCCCTGCGCAATTAGCCATCTTTTCCTGTTTTATTTTTCAGATCCAGAGCAACACCCATATCACAAACAAGTCCTTGCTAATTTCTTTCTAGGTCCCTGTTAATTCTTTCTAAGTCCCTAGCTAATAAATAAATTGGCAGATTAATACCAAAATTCTAAAAATGCATAACTAAATCATTTCAACGCCAAATTCAACTTTTTAAACATGTATTCTTTACCAAATTGAATTGTCTACCTAAACATAAAATTTGTTTACTGTTTTGAATATTTTAAATTGGTGAAATATTTGAAAACTTGTTCAATTCACTTAATTTTGCAAAATTCATAACTTGGGCATAAAAATTCCAAATTCAACAAACTAAATATGTTTTCCATTCAATTTTTCATGTACTTTGGAAATATCAACTTTGTTTGCTGTTTTGAATAATTTAAATTGCTGAAAACAACTCTTTCTTAATTATTGCATTTAAAATTGCCAAATTAATAACTTGCTCATTTTAAATCCAATTTCAACAAATGAAATATGTTTTCCATGCTAAATTAAACCCTCTTTCCAAATATCAACTTTGTTTCATGTTTTGAATAATTAGAATTGGTTAAATAATTTAAACCTTGTTTAAATCATTTAAAATTGCTAAATTCATAACTTGCTCAAATTAAATTCTTTTGGAACATATAAAATATGTTTCAAACCATAAAAGTATAAGCTTTTCAAATATGAATCTCATTTAATGCTTTGCACAAATAAAAATTCAATTAAATTCATGCTTGAATCAAATTCCTTTAAATCTTGTTCAAACTTGTTTAATTCATAATTAATTCATCCTAAATCCTTTTTCAACAAGTGAAACATGTATTCCAACTAAAATTTTGTGATCTTTTCAAATATGAACTTTGTTATATATTTTGAACAATTTAAATTGGTGAAAACAACAAATGCTTGTGTGACACCTTTAAGAAACCAAAATTCCAAAACTTAGTCAATAAAATTCCACACTTGGTAAATTTCATTTCTACTTGCATCTATTGTTGTTATCTTTCTGTTTTCTTCATCCATGCATCATGCTAATCCACTTTCACATGATGGTTATTTGTAGATCATTTAATCCCACCTTAAATTCATGGGCTTTCCATATGCAATCAAATTGCATATGGGTCCATTTAAACATGTTATCTTGTCAACTAGTTTATTTTGATGCATCAATTAATTGCCGTGCATCATACCATGATTGTGCATTATATCATGTTATTGATTGTTTGTCTCTTTTCGATTGTTTGTTTGCTTCTTCTCGAATAGACGACGACATTGAGACAGACGAGACTTACGACACCCCTTCTGAGGAGTTAGCTCAGTACCAGGCTACTGGGTTTGCAGGCAAGTATTCACTCACATGAACCATTATGTTCCTTTAAACATTGGATGCCGATACTTTCCGTTGTCTATTCTGCTAGCCCTATGAATCGTTTCTTGTGTCCCGAATCCTATCACATGTCATCCTATAACCCTGATATTGCCTCACCTCCACACCTATAACCGCTTGGTTGTTGCCTTAGTCTTACTAGCATGCTTAGGGTTGCTTGTGCTCGAGTCTGTTGTCCGTTACTTCTTTTACCTTACTTATTTATGTTCTATGGGCTCAATGTTTAAACAATCAACCTGTTAATGTTGTGGGTAATAATAATTTGATGATAAGGCACCAGCAGGAGGCCCGGCGTGGTTTTGAGGCCTGCTAGTGTCGACCCTAATTAGGAAAAGGGTCTTGTCTACTGATCCATGATGAGCGCACTAACCGCATGTGGGAAGCGTGTATGGGCGCCCCCCTCAATTTGACTCGATTCGCATCTCGTCCAAATCGCCGCACTTAGTTCGGGCTTTCCATTTGATGCATGCATATGCAGGTGCGAACCCTTGGCGCCAGGGTGGAACTTTTGTAGTCGGCATTTAGGGCGGCGTGGTCTTCCAGTGCTATGAGGGTCCCCTTTTCTTCGTGGGGCTCGATTAGCCGCGCACGCACAACACGTGGTGCTTTGGGCTGGATGCGAAGAAGAGTTGAGTTGTGTTGAGTGCCCCGCTTGGTGGAATGGCCGTTCCATCTGGCGGGTTATTCTTACGTGTACGGCCAAATTGGTGCATCCCTGCAGGGTTAAATCTTCTCGAGAAGCCGTTTTTTCCGCGGTTATGGATGACTTGGTGAAAGTACTGGCTAACAAGTACTCAGAACAACTTACACCTAACTAATACTAAGTTGACTAGTAAGAGGCTTATTGACACAATAACCTGAACCATCATTAATCCAACTGTGTGAGTTATCCTTGGGTTGCTTCCTTAGTAGGGGGTAACATTGGATGGGTTTGTTTGTAGTTAATTTCAGTTGGTTACGATACGCGATCTTATCTTCTTTCTGTTAGCCGGAAGTTGTAGTATGTCTCTGTAGTTGGTTAGTGCAGCCCGCTGCAGCGTCTTTTATATCACCTATTCTTCCGTTGAACCTAAAGCATTTGTACCTGGTGTTGCCGGGTACACGTTGGTGAAGTGTGAGTCTTGCTTGCCAGTACTTGTATGTACTGACCCCTTTGGGGCTGTGGTTTACGCAGACTACGATTCCGAGGATCCCCATGGAGGCTACTACGTGGATTACGACGAGACTGTTGACGAGTAGATAGCGGACCCGGGCAGGATCCGAGACTACGTGGATGGGCTCCGTCTTCTTTTCATTCCCGGCCTCTTAGGCCTATTTGGATTTGTCTGTACTCAGACACTTTGAGTGCTTCCGCTGTGATGTAATGATGATATGTTGGGACATGTGTCCTCTGGATGATTGTACTTGCTATTCTCTGCCCTAGTGAGGGCCAGTTGCAACTTATTTCCATCTTTTGTGTCTTAGAGATATGTTGAGGTATCATTTCATTAAACGTCGTTGACGTACCATGTGTGAATGGTATGAAGTATGTCAATGATAGTATCTTGATCTCTATGGGATAGTTTACATCGACGGTGGATAGTAGAGTTTGGTTGTCACACATAAGTGTTGGCCTACTCGTAAGAGGATGCGGGTGCAGGTAAGCCCCGTAATCCAATCATCTACTATCCAGTTCGGCCCGGTGAGTATCCTATAGAAGTCAGGGTGCGACACGTATTCAGCTTATTTGGACCCTTGGGGTACAGGAGTCTGTCCTGTTGCGTTTGGGTGGTTTGTATGGTGCGTTTTCATTTGTAGTCCGAAAGTTATGTGTCTAAATCTGGTTGGTGGTGCCATACATGAAGGGCACCAAGAACGAGTCTAGCTAGCCGAGAGGGAGATTGTGGTGTGGCAGGCCAGCAAGACTTGAGCATGTAGAAGCGTGTCGATTTGATAATTTGACGCCACAAGCGTCGGAGAATACCTTCTGGCGTTGAGGACAACGCCTTTTGAAGAAAGGGAGGATGATACGGGCATCTACTGGTTAGCATGTTAGGACAATAAACTACGATGTATAATGTCTAAGGCCTGCGAGCCGCATGTCGTGGCCGAGCCTTCTATATGGGTCGGTTTGTATCCACTTTGAGTCCAACTAGGTTTAGATTCGAGTCAGTTTCGGTTTGGGTTTGTCCAACCGACTAGGGGTCGACCTCTTATATAAAGAGAGCCAAGACCTAGGGTTTAGACAGGTTGAAAATTATGTATAACTAAAAGTTCCAGGTTACCACCGTCCCTATGGGATCGACGTGTAGGCGGCGTCTCGGACGTTCGTCAGTTATCTTTGCAAATAAAGGTGCAAGTGTTTGGCTAAGGGGCTCTTGGATCTGCCTAGAGTTGTCTAGCTTGGCGTGAAATAAAGGTGCGAGTGTTCTTGGATCTGCCAAGAGGGTTCGTGCGTTTCTCGCCTAAATCTATCCATGTTCTTCAGGTTACGTGTATCGCTCACGTGATTGGGAGAGTAGTTATCTCGGTGGTTCTTGCGGTGAAAGATCGGGCAAACATCTACATCAGCGACCAAGCTCATTGATTGGCTTGCCAAACGGCATAGCATCGTTGTTCGTTATATTTATTTTTTGGAAAAAGTTCATCATTTTGAGTAGACAATCATCATGACTTTATTTAGCAAAGGATGTTGCTAATTCTCATTTCACTGAGAATTTCCATAGTTTATTGTTACTCAAGTGATGTCATACCTACATTTTCAAACTAGCTGCATGAATATTTCATTTACTATGAGAACTATTTTTTCTCCTTTTTTTAGCTGCAACTACAAAAATTAGGTTCAAAACTGCGCATCTAAATTGAAAAATCTTGCAATTTCTGGGTTTATAGTCCATTTTCTTGTTATTGTTGGAGGGTATTTTGTCAATATCGTCTCAGCATGTCTGGCGTCTACTTCCTTAGTGTCACTTAGTGCATTTTTATCTCTCTTTCTTTCTAATCATTGGTTAGTTATAATTGTCAATAGTACCAACAGTAGTCAAAACAAAGATCCTTAGGCGTGTTCGAGCACACCTTTCACGTCTGAAAGATAAAATGCCAAGAGCTATCTTATGTACCCTTTTATCTTCCTCTAGTAAATAGGCGTCGTTCGATCCTATCCCTTGTTCACCAATGTGGTCCTTAATTAAATGGTCAATAATGGAAGAAGATGTTAGTTTATCTTGTATTTTATGAGCACCGACGTCCCATGTATTTAAACCGCGCCTCGGCCTCTCCACTCGACCTCCGCTCATTCCCTCCCCCCTCCACCATCTCGCACACCCGCTCTTCTCTGCTCGCTCTCTATGAGCGAGGCGAGACGCGAACTCTCGCCGGAGACAGAATAAGTGGAGGTGAAGGTGCCCTTCGACTCTCGCGGCCTCGCACCGCCATTTCTTTCCCTCCCTCTTCTATGCATCCTTGTGCATCGCCCTGACACGGTGATGTGGCCTTTCTTTTGCAGGATCGAGCCCACCGTCTACAATGCCGTCTCGGGGCACCACCGCACCGGCACCATGCACTAGTGCTGCTGCTACTCCTGCGACCGCGCCTGCACTGCATCTACCCTCCACCGCCGTCCTCGAGCCTCTCCATCGGCCCTCATTCCCCCTAGGTGAGCCCCCTGGCCCTCCCGAGCTCTCAGCACACGCATGCATATGCATGCACGGCGAGAGGAGGACGGCAGTCCTCGACCGTTGATCCTCAGATATGTGGCTCCCACTGAATGGATCGTTCCCGCGCAGCGCCGCGCATGCGTGTCCGTGGGCCGACTTTGGCCTCTGCTCGGCCCACTGCCAGCATATGCTGCCCGCGAAGCCTTTTTTTTCCTGGTTTTTATTCTTTTCCCTCTTAGCAGAAAACCACACCCGGGTTTAATTCAAAAAAAAATACCTAGATTTAATTTTTGACCACACCAAAAATCACAGTGGTACTTGCATGTTTTCCTAACTTGATAGATCTTCATTTGTGCTGTTGGTTAACCCTAGGGAAAATATCAAATCAGACCTATCTGAAAACATAAATTGGGCATAACTTTAATTTTAAAGATCAAAATGATGTGACGTCAATTTCTCTGGATATCACTCTGTGATACCTTTCTTAAGAACTTGACCCTGCATGCAAGTGAGCTTCCTATTTAAAATGGCATGCACTTTGGTAAATGACCATAGAGCCATACTGTATGATTTTTATGAATTTGTGTGTGATGATTTTTAAGATGAATCCAGTTGCATGACCTTCTGTATGCTTAGGACTACCTAATCCTATCTTGTCTTGATTTTAGGAGTCATATATTAATTATGGTGTGCATGTCAAGATTTAGGGATTTTATGCCTTTTTATTATTCATTAAATTGTTTTGTGTGATGTTTGAAATGGTGTGATTGTAATTTCTAGCATACATAGATTATGCCATGTATTTTATTTTGATGTTATCTGATATAACTAGCATGTTAGGAAAAGTTTTGGGTGAAGCATGTTATGGTTGTGGTGTAATTCCTCAATATAGTTGTTTTCTAGTTTTTAGGCATTTGTTGTTAATGATTTTTGTTAATCAATTGAATTGAGAAATGCTTTTGGTATGATTAATATATCATTGCTATTGTTATTATGCCATGTCACCTCTGATTATTTAATGTTTTTTATTAGATAAGCATGCTTCAATCAGACTTGTTGTGATGTTGTTATTGCTTCACTAGCATAAGTACTTATTTTGGTGTCATTATTTTGCTTTGCTGAAATTCCTCATGAGTGACCAGAGGTCATTTAACTTTGATATGTCATGATATGATAGTGCCCCACCCACTGAATTCATGACATTTGTTGAGGAATGTTTCCTTTGGTTCTAGTAATATTATAGTCACTTTGCCCTTGCATGTTTAAATTGTGTGTGAATTTGGAAATAGAAAATTCGAGTGTTTTGATTTTGTGACATGCTTAATGTATGTTGGTTGTTATTGCAAGTGCTTGCCTTTGTTAGGTTCTGGTTGAGTGTTTATTTTTTCCTTTTTACGATGTTAGAAAACGAAGAAGGAGAAGCTACTGAGGAGGTTTATTGTCACTCTTGTTTATTCCAAGACCGGGGACAAGATCGGAACAAAGGCAAGCCACTCTAAATTCTTGCTTCTATTTTACTTATAATTATCTATCATGCATTATTTCACTTCTGAAGTTTTACAAAAACTTGTACCAAAAACTATTTTTGAGGTGGATACTACTACTAATAATATTATGGTCTCTAATATGATATTGCCAATTCTAATATTGGTGTTACCAAGCCCTTATCCACCATACTATTTACTTACCACCAAACCTAATAAATCTTTAAGTCCCCAAGTGGACAACTTTAAAAATGTGGTTTCTGGAAAACATTGGCTTTATGGAAAACCTCGTGGAAAGGTGGGACCTTGTCCATGGGAGATTATGAAGAGGAAGATTTTCGGAAGTGTTTTCTAAAAACGACACATAACCTAGTTTTTGCCAGGCAACCGAAACGTACTACCACATTACCTCAACATGGGCACGGGGTCTAACTTGAAACTTGTCTGTGTTAGTCTGTGGTCTACGTCAATGTGCTATAGGGGTTTGAGTCCCCTGCACTGAATTGTCGCCAAGAGAGAGTAATGGGGCATGCAAAGTGTAGGATTAATTTCCCCCCGGATGCAACAGTTAGGTCTCCTGCCATGGCGGTGTGTTGTCAGGCGAAACTAGATCGATGCGGCTGACTCACTCGGTGCCGAGGAGACCAAACACAGTTGAAGAGGTATTCATTTACTAGCATGAACATACTGGATGATTAGGACCAACTATCTGATGTTTGCATACCATCGCGGAGAGCCCGTGGTTGTTCACGGCGGATGATGTATTGGATTTTGTGAAATGTATACAGCTCTGCACACTAAATCTATTAAGAATAGCCAAGTCCTCAGAAATGGACAGTTGAATGGCCATGTAGCTATTATTGTGTCGTTGTTTTCAAAATGATGAAAGGTGGAAAATGGTGAAGTACCTAGGAGGTACTCTGAAAGGGAATGTTATACCTTGGAGGTACCAAAAGGTTATAAACTTGGAAGTGTTTTTTTCCAAAGAAAAATACTTTTATTTAAATAACTCTACTAAAACCTTGTGGGTATGCAATATCTACAAGAGAAAGGTATAACATATTTTGAAGTATCTTCTTCAACAAAGCTATAAAAATTTGTGTGACCATGATTTCCATCATGGATAGTTGAACCCTAAGAATAGCCTACCTATAAACACCACTTATGCATATTTGCATCTATAAGCTTTCCTTTAGGGTGACTTGAAGGGTTCGTTGCATAGAAAACAAAAAATTTCCTACGCGAGAGATACCCAAAGGGCCAAGATCTAATCTAGGAGATGTAGGCAACAAGCATATAGAAAGTCTTGAGGAGAAAATACCCTCTAAGACACAAAGCATTAAGAGATCGAATCTTGTTGTTGATGTTGTCAAACTCACATCGATCTCAAGATCGCGAATAAGAGAGATGCAATCTGGCAGCGCTTCCGCACTTGGTCACATGTACAGCTTGATGACGACCTTCGTTCCCTCAATCCAGCGGGGAAGAGGGACTAGAAGATCCACCGGAAATTCCAACAACACGATAGCGTGTTGTGGTTGAGAAATTAGACGGACATGGCTTCGCCAAGCGGATAACCAAGAGGTGGAGCAGCAGGAGGAGGGAGAGAGATATGACCCCAAGTTGTGAGGGGGAGAGGGAGGTCCAACCCCTATTTATATAGGAGGGGTAAGCATCCACGAATTTTTTGTGCCTCCACCTCTCCCCTCATCATGTGGGTGGAGTATCCACTCAACCCACTCATTCTCTCATCAATTCCCACTCAAAATTCCAAGGGTTTTCTTTAATAAAGAAATAAATGTGACGCCCCGGGATCGGGCACTATGCAGATTTCAGCATTTCCGCCAAAATCCACATAATAACCGATTCCAGGTTGCCACTTGTGATAACATTACAACAGTTCACAAATAATCCACAACAACAACAGAGGAGGTATATACAAGACGACTCAAACGAGTCAAGGATACAACTGATACAATACAAAGATCCAAATAACAGCTGAAGAAACAACATAGTGTCCGACTACGGACAAGATACAAATTGGACTAAGAGTCCTGAAGATAACCGATGGCGTCCAATCCCTGCCCAGGCCAAGCCGGAGGGATTCCCAAGCTAACGTCGTCAGACTTCAAACCTGTTGACTGCAATGTGGAATATGCAGCCACGAAATGGATTCGTGGGTCAGTACTGTTAAGTACTGGCAAGTGGATACTCACAAGATACCAGCGTAACTAATCATCACAAGATACAAATACTTTGGGTACAACGGAAAGGAAGGGATTATTGCAAAGAAGCGGTAGAGGGCAGCACTAACAACTAAAGAGACGCGCTACAACTTCCGACTAATAGAAAGGGATAAGAGAGCGCGACAAAACCAACTATAACTACTCACCAAACAATACCCATCCAGTGTTACCCCCTACAAAGGAAGCAACCCAAGGAAAACTCACACCGTTGATTAAGGTGAAATTCCTTTTTATGGTGAAGGTAATACTATATTACTAGTCAAGTTATTATCATTAGCTGTAAGTTGTCTAAGTACTTGTTAGCCAGCACTTTCACCAAGTCGCCACATAACCGCGGACAACACGGCTTCTCGAGAAGATTCATCCCTGCAGGGTGCGCTACAGTACCCGTACACACTCAAGCCACCAACTAAAACTCAGGTTGGCTCGACACGACCCAAACCGTCTCTACAACCCATCCTAGGAGCCACGGAGCTATAAGGTCCCAGCCACGCAACCGAATACTCAGCGCAAGTGTGCAAAACTCCCGCAAGACGCAACACCCCGGCAATATAGGCCTCTCCCTATATGCATCATCATCATCAACAACAGTAACCATGGGGGGCCCACCCATTCATGCGTATGAGCAAATGGAACACCCGAACTAAGTGTGGCTCTTCGGACAAGCTGCAAATCAGGTCTAAGTCGAGGGGGGTCCCATACTACCTCCCGGATGCGGTTAGCGCGCTCATCATGGATCAGTGGACAAGAACCTTTTCCTAGTTTCGACACTAGCAGGCTCCAAAACCACGTCGGGCCTCCTGCCGGTGCCTTATCATCAAATTATTATTACCCCAGACATTAACATGTTGTTGATTAAATTGAAACCCAACTATCAACTAAACAGGTGATAGGACAAAGGACAACAGGACTCGAGCGCAAACAAACCTAAGCATGCAACTACGACACGAGGGCCAACAAGGTAAACAAACAACAGTTAATAGGAAGTGGAAGGAAGGCTATACCATGACTGCAAGGTAAACATATGATAGGATCGAGACACAAGCATCGAAAATACTAGGCTAGCATAAAGATAACGGAAAGAATCGGTAACAAGTGAGGAAAGGCAACATAGGTAGCAAGTGAGTATACTTGCCTGGAATCCAGCAAGTAGGGGTACAGAACTTGTCGTTGCTCACATCATCTCAACGTCCTATCCGCGAAGAAGCAACGAACTAGAACAAACACCGGATGGAACAATTACTTCTACGGCAAAAGATCCAGCATGATCAAGATATGGATCCATGACATACGGGGATGCAACTTAACCAATTTAAGTTGATACAAAAGCCCAACATTTAATTAGGAAGGTTTAAGTTATTTATCTAACCATCAATTTAAATGTTTATTAGCATGGATAACAATTAGTAGGTGAGCTAACCAAATTTAAATGGAATGGGGCACAAATTGTATTGAGAAGGTTGAAAACATGTATAAAATGTTTCAATGAACATTTTGAGCTATTAAACATAATTTTTGGATCATTATTGAATTTATTATGCATTTTCCATAAGCATTTTTACTCTGCCCCTTTTTGTAAAAAGAAGGAAACATGTTCAAATTTAATTCAATTGTGACCAAATAAAATACCACTGTGTAGAGTTTGTTAATACAAAATTTTAGAGCCCAAGTTTGCTCAATTTGGGTGAACAGAACTCAAGTTATAAATTTTGCAAGATTTCAGTTTTTATTCCATTTTCTGTATTTAAATATTTAGTGCACAAATTATTACAGAAACATGTTGACATTTTTACATATTTCGAAAGTGCTCACAGTTCTGAATCTACGGAAATTTGAATCACCAAAATTGGAGCATTTATGAATATTTGGAGGAATTTACAATTTAAGATTTTGATCTGCTTTGGGCTGGGCTGCGGGAAATAAATACAAAAAAAAGGGTTGGCATATTGCCTCTTCGGGGGATCGAACCCCAGACCGCAGGTGTGCGCGAGTGGGCCTGTGCCACTGGGCTACTGCTCGGTTTCTGATAGATCTAGGACGTGAGATCTTTTGAGGTGGGACCTGCGCGGAAATTACGGAACGTGGATCGTTGCGGCCTGGACGCCGGCGACCGCGGCTGCTGCTGCCGTGCGTGCAGCGTGCGCCTGCAGCCAGGAGGAGGAGAGTAGGAGGGGGTCGGGGCCTCAACGTGGGCTCGCACGCGAACGGAGGGAGGAGATGAGGCGAGCGACGCCGACGACCTGACGACGACCCGGTACTGATGAACAGATGCAGTACGCGCCGGCGGACGACGAGCTCAACGGCGGTAGCTGTAGACGTCCTTCGGCCTCGGGATCTTCAGCAAATATGACGAGGGCAGCGTCTAGTTTCCATTCCCGCGAAGAACATCCTCCCTCGACGAGAACAGCACCCGTGCCATCACCTCCAACTTCCAGCCAGAGAGAGTGGTTTGGGGTTCAGAGAAAAGGTTCAGAGAAAGGAAAAAGATCCAGGGAGGAAGAAGAAAGGGGCGGCGGCGGCTGGAGAGGAAAGGGAGAGGGGCTAGGGTTAGGGCTCCCGTGGTGATTAAGTAGAGGGGGGAGAGAGGGGAGCAGGTGGGGTGTCGTGGAGGCTCCCTGTCCACGTGCTCCCTGTCCGTACGAGGAAGAAGGAGTTAGGGGGGCTTGGGCCTAGATTTGGTTGTAGGTGGCTGACTGGGCCTTGTTGGCCCAGTTCGGCTGCCTCCCCACTTCCTTTGTTTTATTTATTTTCTTTCCCTTTTTCTTTTGTAGAAAAGAAAAGAGAAGGAAAAGAAGGGGTTTTTGGTATCCAAAAATTATGGTGATAATTTTTTAGAAGTTCCTTACTAAAAATGCCCAGTTGCTCCAACTTTTGTTTTTCAAAATTTTAAATATTTGTTGATGTTGAATTTTAAATGAATTTGCTTGAGCTTTGCAATAATTGAATTATTTGAAAAATTAACCAAGTCACTCATTTGGAAAATCAAGTTTATGGGAAGCAATTAAACTATTTGATTTGAATATTTTATTTGAAAAGTTGTAACAGACCAAGTGTGAAACATGTTGATTTGAATTTATTTGAAATTTGAAATTCCACACATGAATGCATTATGATGACATGATGCAATGCATGCAAAAAAAGAAAACAAGCAATTCTATTTGAGGGAAATCCCCCGGGTGTTACAATAAATTATTTCTTTACTTTAATATTTGTTAATCCTACTAACAAACATTAACACTTACCCCCTTGAACTGTTTGTTAATCAAACATTAACATATAACACCTTGAACTAGTTCAATATTCGCCGAAACAATTCCGATGACTATTTCAATATTCCTCAAAACAATTCTGGTGTTGTCCGAACTTTTCTCCGATATTCCGTATACACTCAATCATGTCATCAAACCTTAAGTGTGTCACCCTACGGTTTGTGAATAATGTAGACATGATCGAGACACCTCTCCGATCAATAGTAAACAACGGGACCTGGAGATCTATAATGACTCCTACATGTTCAACGATGAATCTAGTAATCGTGTGAACCATAAACGTCCTAACAAATTTCATTTATCTCATGATATTTTACTTGTTCGAGATACGATCATTGTTATGAACCATACCAAGTTTAATATCGTTAACGACAAGTACTCTTTTACTCGTCTCATGATATGACATCCTGATACGTCTCCAACGTATCTATAATTTCTGATGTTCCATGATGATATTATGCCAATTGCTACATCTTTTATCTCTTCTTTATGTCATTTTTATCGATTTTCCGGACTAACCTATTAACAAGATGCCACAGAGCCAGTTCCATGTTTTCTCCTGTTTTTAGTTTTAGAAAAGTTGTTCTCGAAATTGGAAAATTCGAAGCCCGTAAGTCTTAGAATACCCGAAGGCTCCACGGAGTTCCGAAGAGACCCGGAGGGGGCCCTCAGGGGGGCCACACCATAGGGCGGTGTCCCCCCTTGGCCGCGCCGGGGGGTGTAGTGGGCCCCCCAGGGATCCACCGCCTTTGCCCTTTCGCCTATTTATACTCTTCAGAGGGAAAACCCTAGGAGAATGGACCTTTTTAACAAAATACATCTGTAGCTCCGCCGCCGCCGCCGACAAGTTTCGGGGGACAGATCTCTGGTCTAGCACCCTGCCGGGACGGGGAAGTTCCCCCGGAAGCCATCTCCATCGACTCCACCGCCATCTCCATCGCCGTTGCTGTCTCCTATGATGAGGAGGGAGTAGTTCTCCTCCGAGGCTGAGGGCTCTACCAGGAGCTATGTGTTTCATCTCTCTCTCCCATGGTGTGATCTATATGTGATCATGAGCTTTGTAATCTAGTTGAATTCGTAGATATTATTCTTCATCTATTATGCTACTCAAGTGGTTTTTGTTATGAGATCTCCGTAAACACTTTGATCACGATGTAAACGTGACAGTGTGTGCACTGTGTGATTTAGCATTATATTTATATTTTGTGTTGGATAACCCTATGAAATTGTGGTGTTTGCGTGGAACCATCTGGGTCCCATGGTGATAGCGTAGGGGTTACTTAGTTGGGAAAGTGCTTACTCTGAGGAGTGTTGTTAAAGCCCTGCGCATGGATTGATGTTGTTATTCGACCGGAGAGTGGTTTGGAGTTTTATAGTGAAGATATGGTATTTATTAATTCAATTATGTTTTCATTGTTGAGAGTGTCCACTAGTGAAAGTACGATCCCTAGGCCTTATTTCCAAGCACTGAAACACCGTTTTCCGCCTGTTCTGCTACATGTTTGCTTGCTGCCATATTTATTTTAGATTGCTATTACTACTTGTAACCATCCATATTACTCGCATTTCACTATCTCTTCTCCGAACTAGTGCACCTATATACCTTACAAGTATATTGGGTGTGTTGGGGACACAAGAGACTTCTTGTATTTTAATTACAGTTTTTTCTTGAGAGGGATATCTTTGACCTCTACCTCCCTGAGTTCGATAAACCTTGGGTGATCCACTTAAGGGAAACTTGTTGCTGTTCTACAAACCTCTGCACTTGGAGGCCCAACATTGTCTACAAGAATCGAAGCGTGTGTATACATCAAGCTCTTTTCTGGCGCCGTTGCCGGGGAGGTAATGTAAAAGGTACTCACATCCTCGGGTGTGAGTGCTCGAAGTTATTTCCCTTAGATTCTTCTATTATATATTTTTGTTTCTTGTTTTCACTAGTTAGGCTTATTTTTACTTGTTCCTTGTTTTTATATTTATTCTTAAATGGAAAACAACAAAAATATGAGAGAGCTTTATAATATTTATCTTGAGTTACGACATGAAGTGCTTGAAGAGAAAATTAAAAAACCTATGGAACTTTATTTGCATGCTAGTTGCAATGTTATTAGTAGAACTCTTTAAACACCATTATTGCTAATGCTATTGAAAAGTCTAAGCTTGGGGAAGCTAGTTTTGATGAATTTGATATTTTTAGTCCCCCAAGTTTTGAGGAGGAAATTTTGTTTGATGATACTTTACCTCCAATATATGATGATTATAATGATTGTGGTATTCTAGTTCCACATACTATGAATGATAAATTTTATTGCGATCATAATATTACTTATATATATATGATGATTACAATGATGAATATGATAATTTAAGTCCACCTACTATTGAGGAGAAAATTAAATATGATTTCAATATGCCTCCAGTCTTTGATAATTATTATAAAGAAAGTTATAACATAGGCTATAATTACAACCATCCTCATGAAACTTGCCATAATTATGGTGGGATTACCCAAAACCGTCTCTTTAATATGCAACTTTTCTATCATGTTCGAGCTCTTTATGATAATCCTACTCTCGTTGTTATTAATAAGAATGCCTATGCTTATGTGGAGAGTATTAATTCTTTTATGCATGTGGCTCATGATAAGAATGTTTCTTGTGATAGTTATATTCTTAATTTTATTCATGATGCTACTGAATGTTATTATAAGAGAGGGAAACATAATTTTATGCATCTCAACAATATCAAGTTTTTCCTCTTTATGTTGAAATTTTTGAAGTTGCACTTGTTTTTCCTTCCTATGCTAGCCACTTTGTGCTTTCATGACTTGTTTTTCTACAAGATTAATTTTCATAGGAAGTGGGGTAGACTTAAATTTGTTTTACGTTTTATTCTATATGCTCTCTTTTCCTTAAATTAATATTTCTCATGTGAGCATCTTCTCAAATTATCATGCCTGGCTGAAAAGGCTTTAAAGAAAAACGCTTCCGGGAGACAGCCTGTTTTATTTCTCCGTTTTCAACCTGTTTTCCGTCGTTTATTTTTGATTTATTTGCACCTGGGTGTTTTCTATTTCCTTAGAAACCCCTCTATATCTTTTATTTTGTGTCTTTGTTGAGCCAAGTAAAGCCTCTAGTGGAAATTTTAGACTATATTTCGGATTTCTGCGCAGGAAACAGATTTCTCCTGTCCACTGTTAAAATCGTATAAAATCACAGGAAATTCAAAATGACCTGAGTTTTTTTGTGCGTAATCCTGGGATATATAAGGAAATGTTCTTAGTTGACCACTTTTTGATTTGATAAACAGAGGATTTTCGAAAAAAAAAGTCATCTTACTAGTTGGTCTGTTTTGACAGATTTCTGCTAATAATTGCATTTACCTCTTAATCTCTTTATTTTTGTGTTCTTTTGAGAAAAATAGTTTTACAAGAAGTGGTGACAATATATAATGTGTTTATGAGTGCTAGGCTTGTGTTGAAACTAGACCATGTGAATTTATTATTTCGATTGCACTAACGTTGCTAATGAAGATTGTGAGAAGTTTTGTGTGAAGGAAGTTTTCAAGGGTCAAGAGAAGAGGATGATATGATGTGATCAAGAAGAGTGAAATGCCTAATCTTGGGGATGCCCCGGTGGTACATCCCAGCAAATTCCAAGAAGACTCAAGCATCTAATCTTGGGGATGCCCAAGGCATCCCCTTCTTCATCAACAATTTATCAGGCTACTTCTAGTGAAACTATATTTTTGTTCAGCCATCTCTTATGTGCTTTACTTGGAGCGTCTTTTATTTTTGTTTTCAGTTTGTTTAGTTTTCTTTTCTGTAGTTTATGGTTGGATCTTATCATACTTGTGTGGGATAGAGACACGCTCCGTTTTCATTGCTTAGAACACTCTAGTTTTCATTCTTATTGTTATGTGAGTGTTCACTTTTTGCTAGTACTGCGTTTAGCCTTTTTTTTCATGCATCTCTTATTCAGATATATTAGTTTTGGTAGTGTTATGTGAGTACTCTAATGTTTGCTTTCTTTATCATGTAGAGTATTTTTGTTAAAACATGTCTTGTATGGTGCTTGTTGGGAAAATAAACTGTTGCTTGACGTAGAATTTTTAACGGTGCAAGTAGAAGCTTGTATAGACTGTGGCTAGAGCCTTTTCATATCATGCTAGATGTTATTTTAGGTTTAAAGCCTTGTGGTTATAGAGTAGCATGATTAGCCTCAAATATCTGAGAGTGTTTAATGTGCCATTGAAATAATCATGAGTTGTTCTTGTCATATTGAAGCATAAATTTGTGGTATTCTCCTTTGAATGTTTTATTTGGTTGACTTGGTGCATGCTCACACCATGTTTATGACTATGAACCAGTCATTAATAGACTCTATGATAATTTATTTTTTGAACTTGTGGTACCACTTATGCTTTGATTAATGATGTTTATGTCGCTATGCATGATTATGGCTCTTATTCTCTCTTGATTTGTCGCTCCCAGTCTTTTGCTAGCCTCCACCTATACTGAGTATGAGCTCTGCTCGTTCATCCAACTCCCTAAAACCAAGTTTTCCCATTGTGTCCACCATACCTACCTACATGTGGTATTTAACTGCCACTCCAAAGTAAATTGCTCATGTGCTACCTTTAAAACTTTCAAAATTACTCTTGTTTTGTGTTCCTGTTTTTGCTCACGAGGACGTAAAGAGAGAATATTTATCTCACTTGTCGATTGGATTTCACACCCTGGACTAGTGGCTTGATCCTCTTATACAATTGATAGTAGAGCTCGTAGCAGGGTGCCCAGCCCCAAATTAATGCAAACAAATTCTCTTCACCATTTTTCCCCCTGATTTATCAGTCAAAGCATAATTGTGTAAACAAAAGAGAAACAGGGATGACCTTCTACCCAGATGCGTCCTTAACATGGGAGCCTCTCTTGTGAAATCTAGTTGGCTTGGACGTACTGAATTTCTGTTTACCATTCGTTGACACTAGCATACACCTCTCCCAAAATATAGACACTCCTCCATGGTATGTGATTGTTAGCAGGCACCCAAGGATTCGGTTAGTCATGGTTTGTGTAAGATGGATGGGAGGAGTGTCAAACTTTTAATCCCTATGTTTAATAAAATCAAAGCTCTAGCACATGAGTGATCCCTCCTTCCCTCTGCGAAGGGCCTTTCTTTTACTTTTATGTTGAGTCTCCATCTTCTAACTTTATGCACGGTTGAGAGAGCATTTTTGCCATTCTGAGTTTTATGTGCATTTGTCCCAGAAACATTATTAATTGATTCATGAAGTGTTATTGCTTGTTCTCCAACTATTTTTTCTAGTCTTCCTCATGAACTTTGAAGGTGTCCTGACATTTATGTTTTGTCCCACTCTTAAGGACTAGCGAAATACCACTTTTCCATGCTTTCTCTATACTTGAAACAAACATATATCTTTCCTTGCATTAGTATTCATGATCTTTTATTTTAGTTAGTTATCATGATGCAAAGTGATTTCTAAGCTTTATTATTAAAGTTCTATTTATCATGTTTGTGTTTACGTTCTATGATCTCAGCTTACATATGGTTTTACATTATGATGAAGTTTGTGTGGTAGGATGTCACCCTAGAAATTATTTTGTTTTATCGTTTACCTACTCGATGACGAGTACGAACTAAGCTTGGTGATGCTTGATACGTCTCCAACGTATCTATAATTTCTGATGTTCCATGATGATATTATGCCAATTGCTACATGTTTTCTCCCTTCTTTATGTCATTTTTATCGATTTTACGGACTAACCTATGGATAAGATGTCACAGAGCCAGTTCCCTGTTTTCTGTTGTTTTTAGTTTTAGAAAAGTTGTTCTAGAAATATTCTCGGAATTGGAAAATTATAAGCCCGGAAATCTTAGAATTCCCGAAGGTTCCACGGAATCCCGAATAGACCAGGAGGGGGGCCCCTAGGGCTCCATCGCCTTTTCCCTTTCGCCTACTTATACTCCTCGTAGGGATAACCCTAGGAGAATGGACCTTTTAAACAAAATACATCCATAGCTCCGCCTCCGCCGACAAGTTTCAGAGGACAGATCTCTGGTCTAGCACTCTGCCGGGACGGGGAAGTGCCTCCGGAAGCCATCTCCATCGAATCCACCGCCATCTCCATCGTCGTTGTTGTCTCCTATGATGAGGAGGGAGTAGTTATCTCCCGAGGCTGAGGGCTCTACCAATAGGTATGTGTTTCATCTCTGTCTCCCATGGTGTGATCTATATTTGATCGTGAGCTTTGTAATCTAGTTGAATTCGTAGATATTATTCTTCATCGATTATGCTACTCAAGTGGTTTTTGTTATGAGATCTCCGTAAACACTTTGATCACGGTGTAAAGGTGACAGTGTGTGCACCATGTGGTTTAGCCTTATATTTATATTTTGTGTTGGATAACCCTACGAACTGGTGGTGTTTGCGTGGAACCATCTGGGTCCCATGGTGATAGCATGGGGGTTACTTAGTTGGGAAAGTGCTTACTCTGAGAAGTGCTCTTAAAGCCCTATGCATTGATTGGTGTTGTTATTCGACCATAGAGTGGTTTTGAGTAGCATAGTGAAGAGATGGTATTTATTAATTCAATTATGTTTTCATTGTAGAGAGTGTCCACTAGTGAAAGTAGGATCCCTAGGCCTTATTTCCAAGCATTGAAACACCGTTTTCCGCCTGTTCTGCTACATGTTTGCTTGATGCCATATTTATTTCAGATTGTTATTAATACTTATAACCATCCATATTACTCGAATTTCACTATCTCTTCGCCGAACTAGTGCACCTATATACCTAACAAGTATATTGGTTGTGTTGGGGACACAAGAGACTTCTTGTATCTTAATTGCAGGGTTGCTCGAGAGGGATATCTTTGACCTCTACCTCCCTGAGTTCGATAAACGTTGGGTGATCCACTTAAGGGAAACTTGTTGATGTTCTACAAACCTCTACACTTGGAGGCCCAACACTGTCTACAAGAATAGAAGCGTGCGTAGACATCACATCCTTGTGACCTAGTGATACGTCATAAACGTATCTCTAATTTTTGATGCTCCATGATGATATTATGCCAATTGCTACATGTTTTCTCCCATCTTTATGTGATTTTCCGAGCTAACCTATTGACAAGATGCCACAGAGACAGTTCCCTGTTTTCTGCTATTTTTAGTTTCAGAAAAGTTGTTCTGGAAATATTCTCGGAATTGGAAAGTTCGAAGCCCAGAAGTCCTATTTTCCCCGGAAGCATCCAGAAGACCGAAGAGGAGCCGAAGAGGGGCATCTGGGGGCCCACACCATGGGGTGGCGCGGAGCCCCCCCCCCTTGGCCACGCCAGGGGGTGGTGTGGGGCCCTGGACCTCCACCGCCTCTTCCCTTTCTCCTATTTAATCCCCGCGGATGGAAAACCCTAGACACTTGATCAAAATCCCCGAAAAAGTTCCGCAGCCGCCGTCACCGTAAACCCTAGATCAGGGGGGTTCTGAAGCTATTTCCGGCACCCTGTCGGAGAGGAAAACATCACCGGAGGCTTCTACATAACCATGCCTGCCTCCGGAGTGATGCGTGAGTAGTTCATCCTTGGACTACGGGTTCATAGCTGTAGCTAGATGGTTGTATTCTCCTCATATGCCTCCATGTTTAGATCTCGTGAGCTGCCTATCATGATCGAGATTGATTTTATGTAATTCTATATTGTGTGTTTGCTGGGATCCGATGAATATTGAACTTATGCCAAGTTGATTATAGTCTTTGTTTGCATAAGCTATTTGTGATCTGGCATGCTTTCCGTTGCTAGTGGTTACTCTAGCCAAGTAGTTGCTAGTGACTCCAAGAGGGAGTATTTATGCTTGGTAGTGGGTTCATGCCTCCTCGTTGCCTTGTTCGAGTGACAGAAACATGAAGGGGGAGGATGTGTTGTTGCCATTAGGGAGAAAACAACGGTGAGAGTACGTGCGTGCATAATCATTGCTTACATTACACACTTTGTTTAATGCAATTATCTGTTGCTTGCAACTTAATACCTAAGGGGGTTCGGATGATAACCTGAGGGTGGATTATTAGTCATGGATGCAGACGAATGTCGGTCTATGTATCTTTTTGTAATGCCTGCACTAAATATCATAGTAATCTTCATGTCATATTGTGCACTATGGTGCAACCTCTATTTGTCAATTGCCCAACTGTAATTTGTTCACCCAGCATGCTATATTTTCTAGAGAGACACCACTAGTGAAACTATGAACCTCGGTCCAATTTTCCACACTGTTAAACAAACCGCAACAATTTCCTGCTTTCTTTACTTACTGCAAGCATACACTGTTTTCCACACTATACGTCTTTGTTTTCTTCAATACCGGTGAAATTGACAACCTCACTGTACCGTTGGGGCAAAGTATTTTGGTTGTGTTGTGTGCAGATTCCACGCTATTGCTGACACCGGTGAAGCGCCAGCACCACTGTCAGTGGCGTCAACCTTCCGAAGGTCCTGTTTCTCCTACTGGATTGATAACCATGGTTCCTAACTAAGGGGAAAACTCCTACCGATGTGCTCATCGTACCCTCCTCTACGGGTTCCCAACAAGTGCATCACCTAGTCACGTGCTTGCAAGCAATGTCGATGTGATATAACCTAGAGGGCCCAGAGTATATCTCTCCGTCATTTGGATGGACAAATCCCACTCTTGATCCATGAGCCTCCACTAATACTTTCCAAATACCCAACGGAACCTTTATAGTCACCCTGTTACTGTGTGACGTTTGATGACATCAAAGCACTCTTCCGGTGTTAGTGATTGACATGATCTCATGGTCTAAGGATTAGAGTTACTTTGTATGTTTGATTTAACAATGTAAACTTAATGACTTGATCGCATTGCTATATTCACTTTGGGTCTATGTTCATCACATCATTCTACCAATGATATGACCCCGTTATTAACAACATCTAATGTTCATGATCAGGAAACCTTGATCATCAGTAAATCAACAAGCTATTTAAATGAGAGGCGTTACTAGGAACTCTTGTTTATTTATAAGACACACATGTATGATGTTTCCAGTCAATACAATTCTAGCATGAGAAATAAACATTATTCACAAACAAGGATAAGATAATAACCACTTTATTATTGCCTCTCGGGCATATTCCCTTCAGTCTCCCACTTGCACTAGAGTCAATAATCTAGTCTGTAAGAACTTAACACATATGGCGTTCCAGTGTTATTACCATGCTTAACATGTGGTAAACTTCATCAAAAAGATCTGACATGTTCATGTTCTATTGTATTTGCATGTCTTTGTGTCTACACACGTCACTCATTCTCCAATGAGATGGCTTTGTATATATTTGGTCAACCGGTGAGACCTTAATTCCTTAGCTTAAACTAATGCTACTAACATTGTGAAAATGTAGCTTCATAGTGTCAGCAATCTTGGAAATTCACCAAGTTACATAAAGAACTCCTTGACACAAAGTACTCCTATTATTTGTTGTCAATACAACGATATACTTATCCTTTATTGTAGTATCCATCACAATATTCTAATTTTGAAACTCATTCAAATCCAGCGTGGAACTTTCTGCCAGCCTATTGTGCCACCCTTCATCACATATTTTAATTGAGACAGATTTATTTGAATAGATGACAAGACTATTAGTGTAATATATTACAACGAATAATTTTTCATTACTACATAGGAAAACATATCCTTAGCATTTCTAAAATTGCATAAGGATTTCTCCCACCGTTTGTTAATCATCATATGAATTATCCTGCTATAACATTCTATAGCATATGACTCATACAGTTATGGACATAGCATGGAACTCGTGACTTAGAAATATCAATTTCAGTTATGCTCATCATGTGTCAAAACACTTGAATATTGCTCAATTATTTCCATATGACAAGAACTCCTTCTTGTCATTACGATATTGACTTACTTAAATATTTAATCTATGTAATTTGGCTCAACCATATCATGCGCTTCAATCCATATCTTATAGATATCGATGCGCAATATCTTCTAATCCTTTCATCAATATGTAAATCTTAACTGTGTTAATTTAAAATACATATTTTCCAACAACTTATGTCTTCTACATAAAGCACTATAAATATGTCTTAGCGCTCCCACTTAATTTCTTGTAATTCTACAAGCATCGTTGTAGTTCATGATGGAATCAAACTCTTTTCGTAACTTCATTAAAGTAAAGATTCCAACTTCGTTATGCTCACTTCAACAATTGAAGTTTGTGTACCTTTCTGGAAACCTTTTGAATTTTACAAAACTCTTAGATTGTGTCAAGTACACATCCTCGATCACACTTCCTAGAGAAGAGAGTTGGTTTTGTTATTCAACTGTCATATCATAATATCTAACTTTTCCTAGAACTATCCGCAAATACTAAAGCATCACTACGGAAGATCAATTCTTGTAGTAGTCAAATCTCTGAACTTCGTCGAAAACATCTTTTGGACAAGCACAACTTTCAAAGGATGTAAATATCCAAGTGTTTGTTTGCTACATGGACATGTTTGCTATCATTAGGCATCATGCCTATCGAAATGACTACCAAGTCACATACTTGATATTCAAACATGGATAATCATGACCCACAAGTATAGGGGGTGTATCATAGTACTTTCTATAAATAAGAGTGTCGAAACCAACGAGGAACAGAAGGTTTTGACAAGCGGTTTCGATGAAGGAATAATTGTAAATACTGGATAGATTTGTAGGGTTTTTTTATATTGCAGATAAAAAAGTGCGAGTAAATAAAATACAGTAATAATAATTGCAGCAAGTGGCCCAATCCTTTCTTCAGAAAAGGACAATCCGGTGAGTTTACTTATGATTAACAAACGTTCTCGAGGACACACGGGAGGTTTCTGTCAAGTGCTTTTGTTCCATGCAGCAGAATAATTTTAGGTGTTTTGTTAAGTGTTGTGTGGGTGAACCTATGCTAATGTACCGTCCCATCCAAGACTAATACATACTTGTGATGATACCCATTGCAAGCATCCGCAACTACAAGAAAGTAATTAAGAAATAAATCTAACCATAGCTTTAAACTCTGGGGTCCTACGCTCCCTCGTGTAATAGTTTCCAAACGGGGGTTTAGGTTTCTGTCACTCCGGCAACCCCAGAATTAGTATCCAAATACACGATGCATCCCCCTAGGCCCATAAATGGTGAAGTTTCACGTAGTCGACGTTCACATAACATCATAGGAGAATAACACCACAACTTAAATATCAAACATTAAATATTATTCAACATTACTTCACTACTAACAACTTGACTTCTCTCATGTCCTCAAGAACAACACAAACTACTCACAAGACATCATATGGATCATAATCATAGGTGATATAATGGATGATAACAATCTTGTCGTAAAGTGCAAACACCGATAAATCTCACAAGCATCAACTACTAACAAGTAATCCACACCGGGAGAGAGATTTAATGCAAAACAACGATAGAGGCCCCTAATTCTTACAGCGGGATGAAGGTGGATGATGAGGGTGATGGTGCTGGTGGTGATGATTATGATGATGACGATCTTGATGATTACCGGAGTGATGACGGTGATGATGGCGGTGATTTCCCCTCTCTCGAGAGAGGAATTTCCCCGGCAGATTTCTCCCTGCCAAAGAGCTTATCTCTCTCGGGTGTTTTCCGCCCCGTGGCGGTGGCGTAATAATTCTTCGAAGATGGACTGAGTATTAGGGTTTCCTCGGGGACAGACACGCCAAAATATCCCCCAGAGGTGGGCCAGGGTGGTGCGGTGACCCAGCACACCACTTCATGTGTAGTGCGCAAGTCGGTGACATAATACTCACAGAAGGACTTATCCGTGAATATTACATCTCTCAGAGTGGTACAACAGAAACACAGCGGGTCCAAGCAAAGCTATAGGATACAAACTTCATTATAAAATCTTGAAAATCTCCTTGATGAATCAAGAAGATCTCCTGCAAATGAAACATCAGAAGAAGCAATTCGAAGCTCCAAGCCGGAGAAGAACTCTAGCTCAGAACTAATCCACCACGGCTGATGTCAGCCCTAATCTATGGCTTGTAACTGCTAAGTCCAAGAATGTTCTCTACCTACATCTTAATAGCTTCTCCTCCACCAGCGTTGTTGATGACGATGCTTTACCGACTAAGTAGTAGATCACCCCACTAAGCTCATGAGGTAGCGATGGCTTCACGATGACGACTTCCAAAGGATTCAACTCTAAGCAGGAGGGTCAAACGGGAACAAATGAGTAACGAGCGTTACTCAACAAGTGCATGATATATAGTGGGTAGTTTGATGCACTAACTACAACTTTAGACTTGAAAGAGTCATAAGCTAATGCAAGGTTTTGTAAAACTTTCTTCAAGAGGTTGCTTTTAATTTTGAAAACTATGCTCGCCAGACCATCACAGGACTAGAACTTCATGGAGTTGCCTTTCCTGTAGCGTTCGCAGTTCCTTCCCGGAACAGGGGGTAACAGGCCGCATCCTTTTACACTCTGCAGAGGTGCGTTACTTTACCCATGGACGACCAAGACCATGTTGCACAGCCAGGTGTACATTCCTACCACTCCCACTCAAGTGTGGGGCCCGGTTGTTGGTCCAAGCCAAATCGTACTTCTCCGCACAACGCATGCCCACCCATTTCTGCCAGCAGGTTGAACGCCTGATTCCACCCCTCACGATGGATATCTACGCGCCCCTGGTAGACCATCATAGACCCACAGAGTCCATGGGAATTAAGGGATCCCACCCATGTGCATGTAGTCTCGCAAGACCTACAACGTACGTCTCTGGCAGCCCGTTGACATGCGAACGAGAAAAGATCACAGCTGACTTACTCCCCCACATAGAAGACCCATGGTTAACGCGGTATTTACGGCGCACCGAGTTCTGACGGCATTTGTGATTAATTCCTAGGTAATACTTTCCCATGCAGATGGAACCTTTCTTTGACCTATTCATCTTACCATGGTCCCATCCACCCACCAAACAGAACACTACCACTCGGGTAGTCATTCAAGTTGTCATATTATTATAAAATTAGGATCATGCATTATTTTGAGAATAGGTGGTAATACGATAGGGTTTTTGCAAAATAGTTTGTTATGAAGTACTTCCAAGGATATGAGAAAGTGATGAACTTGCCTGAGATTGAAATAACCATAATAATTAATGTCTTCGGGGTTCGAGGGTCGCGTAGAAAATCCAGACACCTGTAAGATAGCAAAGTAGTCCCGGTAAGGACTACAGAAAACATTGGCAAGATTATACATGCATAGTATTGAGATGCATCATGAAACACCCTGGAAAATACCCTAGCTTACAAGTGTAAGCCACGTTTGACATGATAACGTATTCACACAGGTTTTGGAAAAAACAATTAAAAAGATAATAAAGAGGTTTGATTTTATGTTCAAAAGTGTAGAGCTAAGGACATTAAGTTTATTTGAAAATGAGGAACTAATACGCTAATTCTGTCATCACATACTTGCTAATGACTAGTGATGATAAGTTTAGTTGTTGTGAAAAGATGTGAGTTTTATTAATAAGGAAATTGATATTAAGGTAGTTATTGCTGGTTATAATCGAATATTATAGAATTCTATTACACCTTTAGAAAAAGGTTTATAAGCTAAACAAAATATTTTGTGTTTTACATATTTTAATTGGAAATGTTTTTCTCTGAATTTGATATAACATTTTATGTTTTCTAAAAATATTTGCATAAGTTGTTAATTTATTAATTTTAAATGAATTAAATGACTAGGCAAAATGTTACACACATGAAAACTTGTAAAATGACCTTGAAAACATCAAAGATGAGTTGCATTTGTCATTTGGAGCATTTTGGTATATAACTTGTAGTTTTCTGATTTTATGAATTATTTATTATTTTTCTCAATTTTAAATGATTATTTTAATTAAAGAAAGTGTTTAATTTTAAAATTTATATTTTTTTTTTGAAAAGTTGATAAACATATAGAGTTTATTTTTCTAAACATTTTGATATATTTTTCATATTTTTCAGATTAACAGAATAAAAGATACTTATTTAACAAATTTTTATTTTTTTTTATTTTAATTGACAGGTGGGGTCCATGTGGCAGTTGTAATTGAATTAAATGGAAAAACAACTTATGACGTCATGCTGACGTCAGGATTGAGTCATCACCGGTAGGGATTGCTACTGTGATGATGCAATTGATCGATTTGATGCGAATTGGCCCGATTAACTTGTACTACTCGGTAGAGGATGAAGGGAGGAGTCTAGGGGTGGCAGTGGCTTGACCAATAGGTCACCGGAGACTCGCCGGCGTGCAGGTTCGTGGTGGCCGGCGGTGGTGCATTATGAGATGACGAATTAGACGATGGAATTCTAAACGGAGGGCACCTAGAGGTTTCCTACCTCACCGCGAAGCTCGTGGTAGCGTTGAGGAAGCAAAATGAGGTCATGGTCGCCGGCGGCGTGCTCCTTTCCGCGGCGGCCGGACTTGGGAACGGCGGCGGAATTCCCACTTCTTGAAGCATCTCCAACCGTGCGCTTGCTCGAGGAGGTCGAGGAGGATCCCGCGCACCCCATGGTGGCCTCAGTTTGTCTCGGAGCGGTCGGAGGCAACGGCGCGGAGCGGCAGACGTGGGGAACTAGGGTTAGGGTTTCCAGGTGTTCTTCGGTTCAGAGAGACGGAGAGAAAGGGAGTGCGAGGGAGAAGAGAGTGAGGAGAGTCAGAGGGCAAGTAGGAGGCTCCCTCCTGCTTCTTATCTGCGCGGAAGAGTGGCCGCGCGGGAGGTGGCAGACGGCAACGGCGGTGTCGACACGCATATGCCGGCCTGGAGGAGGACAAAAGGGAGTTTTTCCCATAGCCCCCTGGCTAGTTTTAAAACTTCACAACTAAGTCCTTCTGTTTCTAAAACTGAGAGAAAACCTTTGTTTTCAGGGCCAAATTGTGAACCTAAAAATTATTAAAAATTATATTTGGAAAGCTTATCAAATTTGCAACCTCACCATGCTTTGTTTTGGTGAATTTGAGCAATATCTATATTTTCTTATTTAGGGTGCTAAATTAAGTGGTTTTGTTGTTTTCTCTTCATTTTATTTATTAAATGGCTTTAAAACTTATTTTAGGCATGAATATCATATTCACACAACACACATATCATTCACCAAGTGTTGTATTCCAATTGGACCATTTTAGATACAAATTCTTTTAGAAAATAATTTGGTAACATTACTTGGTATTGTTTCTATGTATTGAAATGAAAATCACTTAATAGAGATTTGTATTCCATGACATACCAAATTCTTTTTATTAGGTAATGAACTTGTTTTCTCTTATGAGGCCTTGTTATTTTCATAGTTATAACTTTTATCCATTTTTCGTTGACATCTTACTTAGGTGTGTGTAAGAAAGGTTGCTGTTTTTAGTACTTGATTAAATGGAAAGCGTGAGTGGCTTTGAAATCTTATTTGTTTGTTTTCCACCAGGTTCCAAGTATGAATATTATCCCATTCTTGTTTTGGAAACAAGTGATCATTTGTATGTTTTTGTGTAGATGAATTTTTGTTATCATCTGTTAGTCTTATCTATGAAAAGGATTTGGAAAACAAGGTATTATGCTTGTTTTCATCTACCTCCACATATCAAGACATGTGGATGCAATACCTTGTTGTTATTTCTTACTGGATACTTGTTTCTATTTAAGAGATTTACTATTTGTTCCTCATCTCTGTTGAGCTTGATAAGGCGTAGAGGTTATGGATTCTCTAACATTAACTAATGCTTTACTGAATAATTTCTTATACTCCCTTACTGAGGCAGTGTTGCTTCTTGTGGTCGTTTCTTGCTTGATGTTCTTCTCTCTAGTTGCCACTAGTCTTTTGTTATCACCTTTGTCCATTGTAAGTAGGTTCCTCTCTTGGTTTCCAACCTCAACTGTCTCACCATTGTGGTGAAAACATCCAATTACTCCAAGCAAAGATTTTACTTAGATGATTGTAAAAGAATGTGAGTTTAATTTATGACATCATGTTGCCCTATGCATATAAGAAGAATTTGTTAACAAGGTAGCTAATCTTGCCTCCAAATTACTACTCATATACAATAGGCTGAGATGTACCAGATTATCTAATCTTATGTTTGTTTTTGTAAGACACTCAAGTGTTTGAGAATACAAAAGTGATATGTTAACAATGTCTAGAAACTTGTTACCAAACTACTTCTATATAACACTAACATTGGAGTATCACACTGTTTCAAGAGTGTTAATAAGATTAGATCAATATATAGGAGTTTCCAAGTACTCTTATAGTAGGTTGGAGCAACACTTCTAGAACATTCTAGAGAATCTTCCTGAAGATCTTATGGTGGTAGTTCCTCTTTTCTTGTGGGTGCTTCTCTTGCAGAATGACTTTGAGAATAGTGGAAACAAGAGAGAATAGTCTAGGCAACATAACAAGATCTGGATTAAGAGTTAGCTCATTCTTTTATTATCCTTCCATATACTTCTTATTTTATTTTCCAAAAGATAAATACTTGTTTCATACATGATTTGTTTTACTTAGCTTTCAATTCAATTCCTATAATAGAGGTTATAACTTGTTGTTATTCATTACTTGTATCCAGAGATACCTTAGTTGTTGAATTTTGATGTGTATAGGAATGTGAAATGCTTATGGAATGATGGCTTAATAGTAAGATGATCCAATGGTTCATTGGTGTGTTGAGATTTCATATGCTCACTTGTATAAGATGAATAATACAATGGGCATGTAAAGGTTATTAGAGTTTAATGATTTAATTCAGAGTTATCAGTGAGTTTCTCAGAGTGTCGTGTTGTTATTCTATGTTCTTCATTTGTAAACATAATGCAGATGTAGAGGTTTGGAAATATCATATGTACTCATCAAGGTTTAACAGTAGTTTAAGAAGATTTATCTTTTCTTTAAGATACTTGTTTTAGGGTGGATCAGATATGTACATATTCGATAAATATGTTAATACAAATCTTATGTCATTTAACACTTGTGGGTTTTGAGTTAACACTTGTATGTATCACTTGTGTTTTATTGAAACTTTATTATTTACTTGTGAAGGTGCACTTAACAATTAGGAGATAATTTATAAAGGTATTGTGTATATGATTGATAACTTAGAGGGTTGTTGTTTTATGGGACATAACATCTCTTTTGATGAGAGGGTTCAATTGTATATTACTCATTTGTGGAAGTATGATTATCACTTATGTGATTTGGATACTCACCACTCTTTGGTTGTAATTACCTAGTGAATTATCCCAAGTCACTTATATACTTGTGGTTAAGGTTTTTGATAGTTTGTGTTTGATCATAACCAATTATGGTTTCTCTTATCAAGTGATTTGGTTTCTTAAGATACTTGTTATAAAGATCACTCCAAACGTACTCTTGACTAGATGAACTAGACCTATTTCATCATGTCAAGTGAAACATTGGTCACTTTGATTCGTTTAAACTTTCGCGCCAAAATTTCCCGTACTTTTAGATGCATGCTTTGCAAATGCACATATTATATTTAGATCCTTATAACTTCCCAAAAACTGGGATGTTACAGGTGGCCACACCTATAGGTGGCGCGACCAAGGGCGGCCGCGCCAACCCATGGTGTGGGCCCATGGTGGACCCCCTTTGGCTCTCCTTCTGGCTGTGTTCTTCTTCTCAACTTTTAGGACACCACTGATGTCCCACTTCTTCTTCTGATCTTCTGATATATGGTATCCCGACGGTGCTTTTCCATCAGATTCCTGGTCCCAGTGTTTATTCTCCACAAATTATAAACATGCAAAATAAGATAAAATAACATAAGAGATGCATCATAACATGAGATATATCGATGAATAATAGAAAATTATGATATAAAATAGTGATGCAAAATGGATGTATCAGATTCTATCGTGGATATAATGACTCATAGACAATTTTACGAAGTCAGGTCCCATCACTTGCTTCCTTTATAAGTTCTAGGTCCTTTGTTGTCAAAAAAACACTTCACTATCAAACCAAAAGTTGGTCTAAGTACAAAGTTTTAGGACTTTTGTGGTTCATTTTGCAAACTCATTTGAAGTATCTTCAACACACGTAGTGTCTTCTACTTAGTCAAATTAGGAAACCCTAGACCAACCTCCAGTGTTGCGCTACTCTTGACATGAGAACGAAGATTCTCTAATCTCGTCGGGTTTGTACTGTCCTCCCACTCACTTGTTTCGCAATAACTACTTTCTCGAGAAATCAACCCTTTCTGACAAACAACATTTTTACTTTGGTTCGGTGATAGGAGAAATACCCAATGGATTCTTTGGGATAATCTTATAAACATATATTTATCCTATTTTGGTTGTAAACAGTTTACACATGCTATGCATACCAAAATTTAAGAAAAAGAAAATTCGGGTCACTACCCAAGCCATAACTTATATGGTGTCAATTTCAACGGATCATAATGGCGCTCTTTTGAGTGTAAAAGCGGTTCTATCGAATGTATAAAATACAAAATTATAATGGCATTTTTTTATTTATCTTACCATGTCCAAAAAGGTTTGATTTGTCTCTCGAACACTCCATACTTATGTGGGGGTATTCGAGAAGGATAAACTGTAGAACAATTCTGCAGCTCCTCAGATCTTTTGCTAAACTTGTAACTCAAACTTTATCCTCTATGATCCAATCATAAATACTTGATTATCTTGTTACGATGATTTTTACTTCATACTAACAACAGTTTGAACCAATTCAAAAATGTCAAACTCTGTTCTCTTTAAATAGATATACTCATATATCTACTCAAATCATCGACATAATTTCATGAAGGAAAAATTAATCCACCACGCATGACTATACATAATGGACTATATACATTAATATGTACAATCTCCATTAAATTGGTGGTCCATTCTAGTTTGGCCTATGAACGGAATTCTAGTCATCTTTTGGAAGAGGTCTCACAACTGTCAATTTATTCAAAAATAAAATGACTCCGGAAGTCCATTAACATGGAGTTCCTTTCATGTTTTCCTTTCCGATATGAACTAAAAAGGTGGTGTCACAATTTAAGTGAAACTCTTTTACGTCTTACAACATTTAGCATTTAGTATTATATATGTTTACCTTACCAACACGATTTATATTAACTCATCCATCAATTATGGAATATGGTCATAGTTTGAAAAATCTCATTTGTTCTCACAAAAGACCGGAACAAAAAAACAATTTTATTAAGTTCTTAAGATAAATCTTGAATGTTTGGTTCGATACGACAATGAACATAGTAACACTAGTAGGAAACAGGCTATAGCCACCAGGTTACCGCTGGCCAACAAGAATACCTGTGCGCCAGTGCTACTTACCGCTGGCGAACGCACCCCCCTGTTGGTCAACGCTAAGTTAGCTACCGCTGGCGAACATGGCACTTCGTTCGCCAGCGGTACCAGTGGGCGTCGGGGCTGCGAGCGGCTGCCGGCGGCAGTAAATACCGCTGGCGAACATGCCACTTTGTTCGCCAGCGGTATGGTTACTTAGCGCTGGCGAACAGCGAGCTGGTTCGCCAGCGGTATGGTTACCGCTGGGCAACACTTTTGTTCGCCAGCGCTAACTATACCGCTGGCCAACCACTATTTTTGTTGGCCAGCGGTAAGTTTTGAAAAAATTTCCCTCCACACACCACCACACCCCCCCCCCCCCCGTGGACCGCCTTTTTTACTTTTCTACATCACAAACGAAATGATAAAACGTTCAAAAATTAAATTCTTTGGATATGTGGATAGAGTGCACTGTCTAGTTGATATACAAAATTTAAAATACTCCATTTGACCTTTTATGCAAAATTTAAAAATAAATCGTAAAACGGCCATAACTTTTGCATACGACGTCGAAATAACGCGTTCAATATATCAAAAGAAGCGTGAGCAAATTCCAGATCCAACCTCATTGGCCTTTGGCCTGTGAGCTTTTTTCAGAATTGCCAAATTCCAAAAGGAAGAAAAGTTATTTGAGACAGACTAAATTTTCCTACATAATCAATTTAATTAAATAAATTCAAAATTCAAAAAAAAATAAAAAAATGTTTTTTTTTCGAGAAAAGATAATAAGGATGTCATATTTGGATTTCTCGTATTCTTGTGATCAATTTAGACATATCATTTGTCGAATTTGGAATTACGGATTTGTATATATGGTGCAATAGTTAAGAGGATTGATAGTAGTATACTAACAAGAAAGAATAAGGGAGTCATAGGTAGAGTAGTGGGATGTAACTAAGAAGTTAAGCGTGCTCAGGCTAGAGTAGTGGGAGGATGGGTGACCGAGCGGGAAGTGGGCATTCAAAGTTGAAAAAAAAAGAAAAAAAAGGAAAAAATTCTACAGCGTGGTTCAAGGTTCCCCAAATTCAATTGTTTTGAAAATTTGAAAACAAAAAATAGCGAAAAAAATTATTTACGAAATTTCAAATTTTCAGACAACTAGATAGCGCTGGCGAACAAGCTTGTTCGCCAGCGGTAACTAGATAGCGCTGGCGAACAAGCTTGTTCGCCAGCGGTAACCCCTTACCACTGGCGTTGTACTGCTGAGCAACGCTTGTTCGCCAGCGGTAGCTCGTTTTTGTTGGTCACTAGTAAGCGTTTTCCTACTAGTGTAACACTTTATTCTGTTCTTGTCATGATCGATTCCACATCTACTACTAGTTCCTTTTAGGGCCTTGTATTTCTTGCATTGTGTTGCTTTGTATGACAACTCATACCAACCAATATGGTATCAAAATACCCAAAAATGCTTTGTTAACTAGTAACACATCTATAACTTGTATATCAAGCATATACTCCTCAGCTCGACCTTTCCAGTTATATTCTTTTATGCCATATACCTTTTTGTAATTCCTTTTTCAGTATTCCCTTTCCTTCAAAGAAGAATCATTCAGCTTCAAACAATGCTAGTCGTACTAGGACATTTTCCTTGGCGTGTTAATCATATACTATCACCCATTGAGTCATACTTTGAGTTTGATTGTTCTACTAATGTCACCATATTAATAGCATTCTTCCAGATTCCACTCTTAGCAATCTCCAAGCAAGGTAAACGATTTTACCCATACTTTTAATCCATCTCATCATGACAATTTAGTGATTAAGCTACTATAGCTCGAACGAAGAAATTTAGAGGATAATTTTTAGCGCCCAACTTCTTGGAAGATTCAAACGCCTAGCGTATTCAATCATTACATATATTCAAATAATATAAGCACACATTGTCACGCTAAATTATACTCAGTCATGTTGCCGCAAATAAGTTTCTAGATATCAATATATCTTTCACTTGATTGTTTCTGAAAACAATTCTTTTCAGTTCCTAAATTGCCTTGATCAACAAAACATTCTTTTGAAGATAAAGTATTACGAAAGCAAGCATGACACTGGATGCTAAGTAGGAATTATTTGCTCTATAGATCAATTAATCATTAATTATATGGAGCTAGGTAGATTATATCGAAAATCTACAATCGGACTCAATTTTAAATTTCACTAATACGGTACCAATCTTAAATGATTTTACGAGACATAACCATTATATCTCAATTAACAATATAAGGGTAAGGTAGTTTCTGGATTGATGGCGTGTAGACGCCCTCGTTAGTAAATCCCAAGAGAAAGGTTGTGAATAGTGTATCAGCAAGTTTTCCCTCAGAAAAGAAACCAAGGTTGAATCGACAAGTAGGAGGACAAGAAATCTCTGAAGGTTGAAGCAGTTGAGGTTGTAGGACGCACTACCGGTTCAGCAGCAATGTGGAACCTACACAACACAATCCCACTTTGTCCCAACGGAGTGGTGAGGTTTTCAGTCTCACTGGTTTTGGTGAACACAAAGAGGTTAAATGTATGGTGTGGGAAACAGTAGGAAACAATAGGAACAGTATGAGAGCAGTATGAAAGCAGTAGGTGATTTTATCAGTATGAGGAAAAAGGACTGGGGTCCACAGTTCACTAGTGGTGTCTCTACGTGAAAGATAAATAACATATGTGGTGAACAAATTAAAGTTGGGCAATAGACAGAAATGAAGGCTGCACCGTAGTGCATATGCAAGACATAAAGATTACTATGTGATACATGCGGGCATTACAACAAGGATTCTAGGTCCAATGATATTATTTCAGCAAGGAAAAAATGAGAAAACAAACATACGCTCCAAGTAAACTTCATATGATGTGACCGAATAAAAATATAGCCTCATGAGAAGTGACATGATAGATAGTTGATGAAGAAGGGGATGCCTTGGGCATACCCTAGCTTAGATGCTTGAGTATTCTAAAAATATGCTGGGATGAACCACGAGGGCATCCCCAAGCTTTGACCTTGCACTCTTCTTGATCACATATATCACCTCTTCTCTTGACACTTGAAAACGTCCTTCACACCATACTCAAACATTAATTCGCATTTGAGGGTTAGTGCAACAAATAAAAATCCATGGGTTCTGTATGGCACAAGTGCAGTTGATACTTTTAAACATTATCTACAACCTATGATCTTTCGTGAAGCAAATAAATCCACTTAACATCGCAAAAGAGACAATGCAAGAAAAATGGCAGAATCTGTCAAAACCAGAAGAGTATGTAAAGACGGATTTTTTTGAGGCACTTAAGTTTCTCAAATCAAAAAATCTAGAGAACAATTATTTTCAGTTCGTAAATTGATCAAAAAAAAATATTTTCAAGATAAAGTATTATGGAAGCAAGCATGACACTGGATTCTAAATAGGAATTATTTGCTCTCTAGTTCAATCAATCATTAAACAGATGGAGATAGGTAGGTCATACCAAAAATCGACAATAGGACTCAATTTTAAATTTCACTAATACGGTACCAATCTTAAATGGTTTAACGAGATCATAACCATTATATCTCAATTAACAATCTAAGTGTAAGGTAGTTTGTGGATTGATGTCGTGTAGACGCCCTCGTTGGTAAACCCCAAGAGAGAGGTTGTGAAGAGTGCAACAACAAGTTTTCCCTCAGAAAAGAAACCAAGGTTGAATCAACCAGTAGGAGGACAAGAAATCTATGAAGGTTGAAGCAGGGCGCACTACCGGTTCAGCAGCAACGTGGAACATATACAACACAATCAAATCACTTTGTCCCAACGAAGCAGTGAGGCTATCAATCTCATCGGTTTTGCTTAACACAAAGAGGTTAAACGTATGGTGTGGAAAATAGTAGGAACAATATGAGATCAGTATGAAAGCAGTAGGTGATTTTATCAGTATGATTAAAAAGGATTGGGGTCCATAGTTCACTAGTGGTGTCTTTTCGTGAAAGATAAATAACATGTGTGGTGAACAAATTACAGTTGGGCAATTGACAGAAATGAAGGATGCACCGTAGTGCATATGCAAGACCTAAACATTACTATTTGATTTATGTGGTAATTACAACAAGATACATAGACCGTTATCCAACTGCATCTATGACTAATAATCCACCCTATGAATATCATCCGATCAAACGTTGGGTATTAAGTTGCAAGCAACAGATAATCGCAGTAAGCAAAGTGTGTAATGTAAACAATAACATCATCCTTAGACAAAGCATTGTTGTTTTCTCCCTAATGGAAACAGCACATCCCCCATCCGTCACGTTTCTGTCACTCGAGCACGGATGCAAAGGAGGCATGAAACCACTATCGAGCATAAATACTCCCTCTTGGAGTTACTAGCATCTACTTGGCCAGAGCATCTAGTAATAAAAGAGAGCATGCAAGATCATAAATAACATCTGCATGAAGATAACATGATAGACTGATAATCAAAATACATAACATTCAACATTCATCAGATCCCAGCAAACATAACATTTAGTATTACATAAAGATAATCTTGATCATGTTAGGCAGCTCACAAGATCCAAACATGAGGCACACAATGGAGAGAACAACCATCTAGCTACTGCTATGGACCCGTAGTCTAGGGATGGCATCACTTCGGAGGAGGGCATGGTGGTGTAGACCCCTCCGGTGATGAATCTCCCTCCCAGCAGGGTGTCGGAGAGAGCTCGAGAACCCTCTCGATCTCGGGATGACGATAACGGAGGCCTCGGGGGGAATAAATAGGCGAAAGGGCACAGGCGGTGGAGGCCTGGGGGAACGCCACCCCCTGGCGCGACCAAGGGGGGACAACGCCACCCTATGGTGTGGGCCCCCTAAGCCCCCCCCCTCCGGGTCTCTTTGGGACTCCGTGGAACCTCCTCGATTTCTAAGACTTCCTGGCTTCGAATTTTCCAATTCCGAGAATATTTCCAGAACAACTTTTCTGAAACTAAAAACAGCAGAAAACAGGGAGCTGGCTCTGTGGCATCATGTCAATAGGTTAGTCCGGAAAATCGATAAAAATTACATAAAGTGTATAGCAAACATGTGGGAAATAACATGAAAACAACATGGAACATCAGAAATTAGGGATACGTTTACGACGTATCATGGATGCCAATGAATACTACAATTTATGCAAATTCACTTTGATTGGTTGTTCATGATAAAATAAGTTCTGAAGTTAATTCAAAATTACTACGTGAACTCCCACTCAAAAACAACATCCCTCTAGTCGTTTTAGTGATTACACAAACCCAATTCACTACACCAAAACCGATCATCACGTGAGATGATGTAGTTGCAAAGGCGAACATCGACATGTTCATCATATCAACCATATGACTCACGCTTTAACTTTCGGTTACGTGTTCCGAGGCCATGTCTGTACATGCTAGGCTCGCCAAGTAGAACTGTAGTATTGCGTGTGTTCCGAGGCCATGTCTATACATTCTAAGCTCATCAGCACCCGTTGTATGCAAACGTTGAGTCTGTCACACCCGATCATCACGTTGTGTCTCGGAACGATGAACTTTATTAACGGTGCATACTAAGGAAGAACACATTATTATCTTTACATTAAGTGAGAGGGATCATCTTATAATGCTACCATCGCGATAAGAAAATAAGATGCATAAAAGGATTAACATCACATGCATGGATAATGTGATATGATATGGTCTTTCTTGCACTTTATCTCTATCTTGTGCATCATGGTATGATCTACATCATTCCACCGGCGTGGCACCAAGGTCCATGGCACCTCCATCTTGATTGTCCATCAAAATTACAACATATACAGCACACATGAAATGATTAATAAGACAACCATATGGCTCCTCTCGGTATGTCAATAATTTACAAAATATCTCATCTCATACATCAATTTGTAACATTGACCATATCACATCACATGCCCTGCCAAAACAAGTTAGACGTCTCTAATTTATTTTTGCATGTTTTACGTGGCTTGGGATTTTGAGGATAGAACCGTTCATACCTACGAACATGAACCACAACGTTGATAAACATATTTTTAACAACCCTTTGTAGATTAGATCTTAACTATAGTTGGAGAAACAGACACCCGCAAGCCACTTATATAATACAGGTTGCATGTCAGTTGTGGAACAAGTCTCATGTACGTGGTGACATGTAAGGTTAGTCTGGGCCGCTTCATCCTACTATGCCACTAAGATCATAAAATACTCAAAGAGGCAATAACATGATCATCAACGCCAACATACACCTATGTGTCATACCCGTACAAATCATCTATGTGTAGATCCAACTCTGATACCACTGAAGGGTTCGTTGCATAGAAAACAAAAAATTACCTACGCGAGACATACATAAAGTATTAAGGAGAACATACCCTCGAAGACACAAAACGGTACGAGATCGAATCTCGTTGTTGATGTCGTTGAACTCACATCGATCTCGAGATCACGAAGAAGAGCGCTACAATCTGGCGGCGCTTCCACACTCGGTCACACGTACAGCTTGATGATGACCTCTGTTCCCTTAATCCAGCGGGGCAGAGGAAGTAGAGGATCGACCGGAAACTCCAACAACACGACGACGTGTTATGGTGTAGAAATTAGACAGCGATGGCTTCGGCAAGCGGATGACCAAGAGGTGGAGCAGCAGCAGGAGGGAGAGAGATATGACACCAAGTTGTGTCGGGAGAGGGAGGTCCAAACCCTCTTTATAGAGGAGGGTAGGAAGCAACTACTTTTTGGTGACTCCACCTCTCCCCTCATCATGTGGGTGGAGTCTCCACTCAACCAACTCATTCTCTCATCAATTCCCACTCACAATTCCAAGGGTTCCTTTAATAGATAAATAAAACAATTTTATTTCTTTATTTTCATATTTGTTAATCTTATTAAAAAACATTAACACTTACCCCCTTGAACTATTTCTTAATCTATTATTAACATATACCACCTAGAACTATTTCAATATTCGCCGAAACAATTTCGATGACTATTTCAATATTCCTCGAAACAATTCCGGTGTTGTCCAAACATTTCTCCATATTCCGTATCCACTCAATCGCGTCATCAAATGTTAAGTGTGTCACCCTATGGTTCTTGAATAATGTAGACATGATCGAGACACCTCTCAAATCAATAGTCAACAGCGGGACCTGGAGATCCGTAATAACTCCTACATAGTCAATGATGAATCTAGTGATCGTGTGAACCATAAATGTCGTAACCAATTCCCTTTGTCTCACAATATTTTACTTGTACGTGATCCGATCATTGGTATAAACCATACCTAGTTCAATCTCGTTACTGACAAGTACTCTTTTACTCGTTCCGTGATATGACATCCTTGCGACCTAGTCACGTGCTTCCAAGCGGTGTCGATGTGATATCACCGAGAGGGCATAGAGTATATCTCTCCGCATTTGGATGGACAAATCACACTCTTGATCCATGAACATCAACTAATACCTTCCAAATACTCAACGCCACCTTCATAGTCACCTTGTTACGGTGTGGCGTTTGGTGACATCAAAGCACTCTTCCGATGTTAGTGATTGACATGATCTCATTTCTAAGGATTAGAGTTACTTCATATGTTTGATATAACAATGTAAACTTAATGACTTTATCGCATTTCTGTATTCACTTTGGGTCTATTTCATCACATCATTCTACCATTGGTATTATCACGTTATTAACAACATCCGGAAACCTTGATCATCAGTTAATCAACGAGCTAGTTAAACAAGAGGCGTTACTAGGAACTCTTGTTTGTTTATCAGACGCACATGTATCAATGCTTCCGGTTAATACAATTCTAGCATGAGAAATAAAAATTTATCATAAACAAGGAATAAGATAAGAACCACTATTTTATTGCCTCTCGGGCATATTCCCTTCATGACTTGCGAGTACAATCAAATGTACTCATAATGGTTTCGTTCATGGCTGTTTACCTAGTTAGACTTCGAGGAGCAGCCATAAGAAGATCTCTACGAGGAGGAAAACTTTGACGACCCTGCGAACTAGGCATGTCTCTTGGTGAGAAGCTTGTTGGTGTTATAGCATGACCTGGGTGCAACTGCGATGTGTTTTGTTGCCTTCCACTGTATTGTGTGTTTGTTGCCCTTCGTGGCAGTTATCTAAGACCTGGTCATGTGAACATTTATGTAAGACCTGATCATGAATTTATGCATATTGGAGGTCTTGGACTGCAAGTCCAGGGTCCTCACACAAACACCAAAGCGCCGCCTCATCTTTAATCTTGACAATGAGCATGGTGACGGTTCTCGATTGATTTCGGAAGATGCGCGTATTTCTCTCCTTCCAAACCTCTCAAGCCACAAGCATAGCGAGAGAGGACAAAGCCTTCCTAAAAGGGACACTTTTGTGGGTGGCTTCGGACCACCAATCTTTAAGGAAACTTAAGTGTGCCACCCTCCCGGTTCAAGGTCATGAAGGCCAAGCCAACTTTTCAATGTTTCCCAAATTCTAGTCATGTAGCAGCACTTGAAGAGAAGGTGGGTGACGGTCTCTTGCACTTGGTTACAAAGCTTACAATACCCACAATTTGGCCAACCCCTTTGCGCAAGCCTATCCGCCGCCCACACCCAGTTTTGGAGTATCAACCACACAAAGATCTTACATTTGGGAGGAGGCCAAGGCTTCCAAACCAAGGTAGGCATAGTAGAGTTGGGCTGACCCAAGAATTGCATCTTGTAGGCGGTCGAGGAGGAGTAGCAACCCCCATTGGTGAGGTTCCACTCGATTGTGTCCGAGACATTATCATGCAATTGGGTTACATCCACCCTTTCCCAAAGCTTCACGAACTGGAAGATGTGATCCACCGTGAGCCATTCATTCATGTTAATCTTGGATATCCAAGAACAATCTTGGAGTGCTTTGCTCACCAATGCCTTCTTATTACTAGAGAGCTTGAAAATAAGCGGTGCAATGTCCTTTGGTCGTTTCTCCTCAAGCCAAGAGGACTCCCAAAAGGACGCTCTCTTCCCATCTCCAATAGTTACACGCGTCGCTACCACAAAGAGGTCATCGAATCATGGTCACTTGGCCCGCAAGGGTTCCCAAGTCCCAACCACGGTTTGCGGTCTTCACTCCATTCCAACCAAAGCCACCGCAATCGGAGAGCCAAAACGAACTTGGGGAGGATGAAAATCCCTAACCCTCCATAGATTTGTGGCTTGCACACCAAGTTCAAATTCACTTTACACTTTCCACCGGTTACCTTCTCACAAGCCGCCCAAACAAAGGCCCGTCTAATGCTATCGATCTTGGAAAGAACCTCAACTGACACATCAAGAATGTTGATGTAGTAGATAACCACGCTTGTGAGCACCGACTTAAAAAGAACTGCACGCCCCTCCATGGTGGCATTTTTACCAATCCAAGGCACAAGCTTTCCGGCAACTCTATCCTACAAAGGTTGAAAGTGCACACTTCTTAGTATAGGCACCGAGAGAGGGAGCCCAAGGTACTTCATGGGAAAAGTAGCTCATCTTTTCGGGTGTCATCAAGGTCCACTCCATCACACCGAATAGGGTCCACATGGCTTTTCGTGCAATTGGTGACGAGACCGATGACCATGCCAAAGTTGGGGAGGGTGTTGGCCAAGAAAAAGATGTCACTTTTTATGGGCTTCATGAAGATGGATGCATCGTCGGAATAGAGGGAGGTCCTCACCGTAGGGGTCCTCCCTCTAATCTTGTGAAGAAGGCCTTGAGAGTTAGCTTTGCACAAGATATAGTGGAGCGGGTCAATAGCCAACACAAATAGAAGCAGCGAGAGGGGGTCTCCTTGACGAATTCCCCGACCATCTAATTGGATCTCCTGCAATGCCATTGAGGAGCAGCCTTAAGGAAGACGAGGAAAGTAATGTCGTAGTCCAATCCCTAAACTTGGGAGGGAAGCCCAATTGGTGGAGTAAATCCAAAAGGAAGTCCCACCGAACAGAGTCAAAAGCTTTCTTGATGTGAAGCTTGAAGAGTAGGGCGGGTGTTTTTTACTTGTGGAGGCGCCTTGCTAAGTCTTTGACATCTTTGCACTTTGCGGAAGTTTTCATGAATGTTTCAGGTCTTGAAAGAACTTTGTGCCTTCGAAACGAGCTTGTTCATGTGAGGAGCTAGGCGAGTTGTAATCATTTCATAAATGAGCTTGGCAATCGCATGGATAAGGCTAATTAGCCTAAAGTCAGAGATCTTTTTGACGCCATCTTTTTCAGGAATGAGAGAAATATTCGCGGAGTTAAGCCAATGAAGATTGTTGGTATGGAGCATAGAGAATAGGTCGATGACATTCATTATATCCTCTTTAATAATGTCCCAGCAAGCCTTGAAAAAATCATCGGTGAAACCATCTAGGCCCAGTTCCTTGTCACTAGCGGAATTGTTCACCGCGGCTCTGACCTCTTCCTCAAGGAAGGGTGCATCAAAGTTACTAAGCTCACATTGCGGAAATGGGATAGAATCCCAATTTAAGTCTCCGGTTTGTGGGGTTCCTCTTTTGTTAATCTTCTTGAAGTGCTCATGGACAATCTCCGTTTTTTGCTCATGTGCCATGACCCACCCATTATTGCGCTTTAATATATGGATGTGATTTTCTTTCCCTACACTTTGCATTCATGTGTACGTGGAAATAGTGCGTGTTGGCGCCCTCATCCTTTATGTTGGTCACCCTTGGGATTTGTATTTTTGTAGATCTTTCAAGTGCCACCAATCCAATGATTCTTCTTTTCAACCACGTTTGGAGCTCTCTTTCCTGAGTGCTAAGGGCTCTATTTTCTTGGTCAATGTCAAGCCTTCGTATGATCTCAATAGCCATGTGAAGTTCCACCTTTTCCTTGGAGAAGAGATCTTGTCTCCACTTTCTCAACCTTTGACCCGTTCTCTTAAGCTTGTGGAATAAAAGTTGACAAGGCTCAACATGGACAAAATTTCATTCCAAGCGTTATTGACCACCTCCAAGAATCCCGACATCTTTGTCCACAAGTTCTCAAACCGAAAGCTCTTGGGCATTTTTTATCCTCTATCACTTGTGAGAAGGAGGGGGCAATGGTTCGATAATGACGATGAAACAGCATGAAGTTTATGATTTGGGGATGAAACGTTCCACTCCTCATTGCAAAAGAATGTATCGAGCTTGCTCAAGTTTGGATCATGATGTTCATTGCTCCACGTGAACTTTTCTATTTTGGAGATGAAATCTCCTTGACATCGCAAGTGTTGAGGGCGTTCCGAAAGTGATTTATGTGGCTACAATTCACATTTCCACCGTTCTTGTCACTAGCTTTGTGAATTTGGTTGAGGTCTCCCGTGATTAGCCATTTTGTGCCAACCGGTGGCTTCGAATGGACAAGCTCTTGGAAGAAGTCATTCTTGAGGTTACCGCGTGTAGGGCCATAAACAGTAGTTAGCGTGAAGGAGGTGCTCGAATTGGTGATCATTACGGTGGCCGAGAGGGAGAAGGTGATCTGGACCACGCTATCATCCGAGACCAGGAGGATCCCCCGCCAATGGCAAGCTTCTGCTCAAATTTCCCCTTTATCCTCCAAGATGAGGAGAAGTGAAGGAATCCACAACATGTAGCTTTGTCTCCTATAGGAACACAATGTGACATGGTGTAGAGGCCATCGTCTCACTAACCACATCTTGCCTCTCCGTCCCATTCAACCCTCTGGTGTTCCTGTTACACGCAATAGCAAATCAACGATAAAGTTTAAGCAAGATCGAAACAAGGGGGACACGAGATTTTAACATGAAAAACCCTTCCAACAAGGAAGGAAAAAAAAACCAGCCAACAATACTTCACTATTTCAGGTGAGATTACAAACGCGCTGAGATTTACAATGTGTGGCTTATCCCGTGTGGTGTCTTACAAGAGGTATATAAAGGCGGTCCTGACCTAACCAGGTCGGCAAGGGCGAATCCAACTCCAACTCTAATTTGTCCCTAAGGCTCCGGCGACGGGACTCGCTCCACTCCGTCCGAAGTTTGCTTTATCTTTATATAAATTTCGATCAATACAAAATAATAGTTCCACTTAAAGAAATTGATCTCAAAGTCTACCATTTAAAATATGACTATAACTTGAGGTAACAGAAGCCTTTCCAGAGCACAGATGCATCAGCCAGAACAAGCTGCAAGCAGACAACATGACACAAGAACGCCTCGCCAGGGCCCAAAGCAACAGCAAAAGGCTGTTGCAAACTGGCGTACAACCTTGATCATACCAGGACACACACACACAGGAAGCTAAAAGCTGTTCTAACATGATGAACATAGCACTTCAGGGTCAAGAAGCAGCGCGGCAGCTTCACATTCAGGTCTGCCCGCTAGCGGACACATCCAGGTCCCCCACCTGGTCTAGTGACAAATCACAATTTTTTTTCAAGGGTATGCAATTGCATACCTGATTTTTTTAGAAGAGAGATTTTTCAATTATAGAAGTGTGACATCAGTGGTTATAGACAACCTCACTGTCACGCAGAGCCCACTCCATGCACACAACGCTACTACTCTAGACGGATGCCCTCCACCCCGGCTACAGCTGCCACCCAACTTTTGAGTTCATCTAACACTCTGTCAGTAATCCTATCGTCATTGCACACTTGGTTGACGTTTCCAAACACCCTTGCGTTGTGCTGCTTCCATAGGTTCCAGCAGATTACCGTGATACACATGTCGCTGGTTTTCTTTCGCTTCCCTCTAAATCTATCCCGAATTGTCAGCCACCAATTCTCCAGGGTGTCCTCCTCCGACAGCGTGGATAGCTGCACTCTCAACCGCTTCGAGCAGCGCCACCAAACATGTCTCGCAAATACAGGTTGGAGGAGCAAGTGATCTGTTGTCTCGATCTCTTGCAAGCACATTGTGGAATTACTGGCGTGCTCCTGAATGCCATGCCTTGCCCTTCTGTCCAAGGTCCAGATTCTATATTGATGTGTCAGCCACATAAATATCTTGCATTTGTCAGGGGCCCAACATCTCCAAACTCACAAATTTGATCATGTAGACAAACTTCAACAAAAATAAACCTAAATCTAAAATAATTTTAGATCTAACTGTCGTGGTGACGTAAAGACAGATGCCATGGGTTGGCTAAAGGTTGGGGCCGATGGATGCTGTAGGTATCCGGGGAGGGATCGCACGCCTAAGACGGCGCGCTCAGAACACTGCAAACAACACAATCTACCCAGGTTCAGGGCCCTCGTGTGGAGGTAACGCCCCTACTCCTGCCTATCTCTCTGTATTATGGTATGCCGAGTACACGAACTTCTCTCTCTCTGTAAGCTACCGAGTAGCTCGTGTGCATCCCAACAAGTATGTAACTAAGTGAACGCTCAATCGACCGAACGACCCTCGCGCAGGAGGGGGAAGGCCACCTTATATACTGGTGTCCAGCTACTAGTTTACGCATAAAAGGACAGAGTAGACAACTCCACTGTGCAGCGGCGTACGCCTCCGTGTCTTCGCTGACAGCGTCGCCGAAAGTCTCCGCGGTAGGCCGCTAACATGTCTTTTCCAACTTGTCAGTTTCTTAGGTAGGCCACTGACACGTCTTGTCCCCCTTGTCAGAGACAGGACTTGATAGCCCCCATACCATACTGTATCCATGTATGGATATAGATAATCATGTACCTAGTAAGTTGAGCCGCACACCGGTACGGCCCTTGGATACACGGGATTCACCTCAACGGCTCCATTGACTTTGCCTCCGAGTAGAACCGCCGCTACTCTATTCGGATCACCCGACTGCTACCCGGCTGACCCAGATATATTCTTGAATCTTTCCTCCTACCTCTTGTTTTTTATGCCGAGTAGCGCCAACCGGATATCATTCTATCCGAGTAGCTGCCTACTCAGCATGCACCAACTCGGTACGGACGAACTCGGTAAACATTGACTTGGACTTCTTTTCTCACCTGGCTTACCCCTACTCGGGGGTAGCCCCCCCCCCTCCCCCCCGACATTAGTCCCTGGAGCTGGTAGAGTGCGGCGAACTCGGATGCGGGACCCTGCCAGCTTAAACCAACAATCTTCCTTGGCACCTCTAACCGAGTAGTACCTCTACTCGGATGAGCACTATTAGTACTCGGATCCTTCTTATTATTGCCCGTGGTGTTTTCTCCTCTGGACCGGATAGGCCAAGATGATTTGGATTTTGGCGAGATCCCAGCACTTAGCCAAATTTCCAAAACCTTGCCGCTCGAACCTGAGCGTCCCTATCTTCGCGTGTAAGGCTTGGCACGTGTCACGGAACCGCAGCCCACGACGCCTCGGGTCTGGTGCGGTCGCACCGCACGTGCCTGCCACTGCATATCGGGCCCATGGGTCATTGCATCCCTTCGCATAGAGTACTTGATTACCCACACGTAGGATTAACTGCGCCAGTTATACGTGAGTTACTCGCTTCGTGCATTTCTTACGGGCGTGGTAACCCACCACGTCGCACGAACTTCTCCGCGGTTGATCATAAGCCATAACTGCAATTTGGGAGGTTTAAATACCCCCATGCCGCCCATCGTCTGAGCTTCCTTGCCACTTCCCCCAGTGCCCTCTCCTTTCCATCGCCAAACCCGCAGCGAACTCGCAGCTCCACCGCGAATCCGCCGCACGCCGCCGCTCCATGCACAGAGAGAAGAGAGATCTATCCTCGCGCGCCACCGCTCGTCGGAGAGCACCCGGTAGCGACAAGGTCTTCATCACGCGGCGCAGTCATCCTCGACCGTGCGCCGCCGTTGAAAGCTCATGATCCCTCTAATGATTTTGGTAATGATGATAACACGGGTATCCCCTATCTAACAATGTTGTTTTAGACTGTGCAGCTTTTATCTCAGATGTTCATTGTTATAATCTTGTCGAAAGATCAAAGAGAAGGTCTACACTCTGGAATTACTGCCACCGGATTTTTCAGTATGCAGACCGGAAATTCCGGTGCTTATGGGGCCGAATATCCGGCCCCAGCACCGGAATATTCCGGCCACTCTGGCATCCTCAAAGTGATCAAGATCTTCTCTGGCTGCCCGCGGACAGAAGCCAGAGCGGAAATTTGCCCCGGAAATTTCCGGTGCAAAAATCCGGCCCTCTGGGATTTAGCAGAAAAAGGAGTCCTCCCAGGTGCCCGCGCATAGAAGCTGGGGCGGAAATTTGGCCCGGAAATTTCCGGTGCAAATATCCGGCCCCCGGTCCTTAGCAATTTTCGTCAACGAGCTGGTGCCTGCGCGCAGAGATGGGGGCGGAGTATTGGGACGGAATTTTCCGCCCCCGGATATTTCAAAAATCCGCCCCCCCCCCCCCCCCCGAACTATTCAAATTTCCGGCCTAGGCAGACCGGAAATTTCCGGTGCTAACACCGGAATATTCCGGCCCTGGGGGACTGCAACGGTCAGAAATTGGAGGAGCCTATAAATAGCTGTCTTCTTCCTCTAGATAGGTAGTTCGTCCATTCCTCTCTCTCCTCCATTGTTGTAGAGCTCAAAACGCCCCGATCTCCCTCCTCCTCCAACCAAACTCGATGCCCTTCAAGGATATAATGGAGGAGGCCTAGATCTACCTTTCCACCAAGCCAAAACGTGTGTTCCCATACCACAACTCTTGGGATCTTGTAATCTCTTGGTTTCCTTGTCATCCAAGGGAAACCCTAGTGCTTGTAGCTTCCACCTTGTAGCAACAAGCTTCGATTGTTGAGAGCCTCCATCTCACTTGTGGAGTAGCCTCAACCCCTTGTAAAGGTTTGGTCAACGCCTTCAAGTCGACCTCATAATGGAAACGAGAGTCTCCCTCACCGGAGAAGCTCACGGAGAATAAGGTGTGCACATCCGTGCTATTGAGGAGCGCCTAGGTGGCTCCCCACCTCTCCAACGTAGACGTACTTCTTTTAAGAAGGAACAACGGGAAACATATCCTTGTCTCCGTGTTTTTCACTTGTGGTTATCTTGTGCCTTTGACATACTTCCGTTGCTACTTGTTGCTCGTCACATAGGGTGTTCATTTAGTTGCACATTTAGATAACCAAGCTTTTACTTTCCCTAATCCACCATTAAAAGTGAAAAAGAATTAAAATTTGTAGGTCACCTATTCACCCCCCCCCTCTAGTTGACCATCTTGCACTTTCAGCCGTCTTCGTTCCACCGCGTCACGCCTCCATGCTCACATTCCTCATCAAGATCCTCCACACCGGAAAAGGCCTGATGGATCTCGAGCTCGCCGCAGATATCAATCTGGAAGGTCCTCCCTCGATGCGCACCGGCTCAGAGGGTTCGGACGTTAAGCCCAGTTACTGCCAATGGCTAGTCAATACTCGTCGGGTGCCGTCCGGCCTCATCTGTAGGCCACCCGGCAAGGAGATGGAGCCAACCCCTGGCCCCAGTGAGTATGTTGTCTTCTTAAGCCACTTCAAACGCAGCTTCGGCCTTCCTCTTTCTAACTTTATGCAAGAATTATTCCGCCATTTCGGCCTTCCACCCCACCATCTCCCGGCCAATGCCATCGCTAGATCTCCACATACGTCACCTGTTGTGAGCCTTTCTCGATGTCTACCCCACGGTAGACATCTGGGCCAAGTACTTTTTCTTCCGCCAGCAGGTCCTTCCCAATAAGGCCAACCGGACTGCCCCCAAGGTGATGACTTAGACGGGGACAGCCATGGTCATTCAGCGGACTCCCTGCACCTTCCCCCAGATACTAGGACTTGATACATGCCGGAAATGGCAGAGGGGATTTCTGTATGTCAAGAATCCCACTCCGGCTGAAGGAGAGGCACCGGTTGATCTCATCAAGCTGCCAACTTTCGTGAATGCTCCCCCCACTGAGATGATGAACTGGGGATATCACCCTAATAGGACAGTGCCGGATGCGAACCTGGTTGATGACCGGCTGGCGGAGTTGATCAAGAAGGGACTCCGCAAGGATGATCTGATCGCTACCTGGGTGGAGCGTCGGGTTCTCCCTCTACAGCACTGAGTGCACAAGATGTGCTTCATGGAGGACCTCGTGATTGCACCCGGACAACAACCTTTGAGCTCTCCAAGGACTAGGTGGCGATCTGGGCCCGGTCTCCTCAAGGCCACGCTCTCGGACACTTGGTTCTTCGCACCGTACAGCCGAGATAATCCAGCCCCCAAAGTAAGTTCACCTCTGTATGCACTGAATTGATTTTGCTTCTTGTCTCTCATGTTCTTCCGAGTAGGATTCATCTTGGTTCACATTGAATAGACTTTTATGCTTTGTGTTTGCATGCGATGCCGAGTAGGATCTCAACCCAGTCTTGTTTGGTAGCACTTAGCTATGTATGCTTTATACTTGCATGGCGTACCGAGTAGAGTTTCAACCCGGTTCCCCTGCTAGGACCTAGCTTTTTATGATTTGTATTTTCATGCTACATCGAGTAGATCCCCAACTCGGTTACTCTTTTGAGACTTAGCTTTTTATGCTTTCATGATATAGGTCATCGCTCGCCAGAAAATAGAAGACAATCCTATCTTCGAGCGGAACTGGGAGGCTGACAGGACTGAGGATGACACCGAGCAGTTCGAAGTTCGGGACATGCTCTGGATCCCGCTCGCCGGCCAAGATGGTAAGTCTCGGGTCTCCACCTCAATTCGGTACATGTCCGAGGACGATGAAGGTGTCGAGTCCAACATTGCATGCCCTTCAACAACCTCCGGATTTCTCTCTTACTTGCATTTATGCTTGTTTGTCTTGCTTGTGGATTAGATGGAGGAAGAAGAGCCCATCGACGTGCATCCCATGTCAATGGCTGCCCCTACCGGATCGAGGAAAAGAGCTAGCAGCGTTGCAATTGATCCCCCCGTGAAGAAAACGAAGAAGACCACCAAGCGCACCTCTGGGCGCAAGAGGCTCACACGCCTACTGCGGACGGGTAATTCCATTCGAGAAGTGTACCTTTTCTTGGTCTTCTCTTGTCTGTGTGCCTTGAGTTTGCATCCCTCTCATTTTCTCTTCCTTTCTTCTTATTTTTCCTCAGTGATGCGCTCGACGCCGATGCTACCAACGCGCCACCCAAACCAAGTGCGCCCCTGAACGTCGTGGATTTTGATCCCGGCGAGGGGGAATACCAGCCAAAGGAGAAGAGCCAGATGCCCTCCCCTATCAAAGAAGAACAAGAACTCGGTGCCGACAATACTGGCACCGAGATGGATACTGACCAGGCTTCAGAGTTGCCGGAGCCCACCGCTGAACAATCAGCATCAAACCTGCTGCCGAATGGCAGCAGTCACCACCAGCAGCCCCCACCGTGAAGCGACAAGAAGCCCCCGTTGAGAATCGGAAGGAGACCCCACCAACTCAGGGCTAGGCTAAAGAGCAGCAGCCGCCCAAGGAACAAGTCCGGCCTGGCGCCGGGAAGATTGGGCAGCAGCAGCAGCAGCCACCCAAGGGGACGCCTCGGCCGGATGCGAGGCAAGTCGGTCAGCAGCAGCCCAAGAGGCCACAGCAAACGCCGCAGGCGCTGCCCCCACCGCCTAGAGCCCCTTCCGCCACACCCTCAGCAACGAAGCCACCTCTTGCTCCAAGACCGCCTAAGCCCTTGGAGGTCATGGTCACAGCCGAGAAGGCTACCACCAAAGCTACCAAGAATGCCAAGCCTGACGCCAAGAAGGCTCCGAGCTCCACCTACAGGATACCGGCCGCCACTTCCGCCAATACTCCAAGCTCTCCAGCGCCAAGAAAAGTGCTAGTGCCCACCAAGAGTGGCCCTGTCACCCGGAGCTCCAAGCTCGTGCAGACGAGCATCCAGTTCGCTCCCGAGGACCAACAGGCTACCGAAGCAGGTATCAGCAGAACCGCTGCCCCGGTGTGCTTCCCAGAACACTGGTGCGAGCTGCAGGAGGAGCATAAGAACCGGAAAGAGCGTAAAGCCGAGCGGCTGGAGGAGCTGAAGAGGTGGAAGAAGTTGGTCGTCATTGGGTCCAAGGGCAAGGAAGGAGCTATGACGATCCAGTCCGTTGACCCGCTCATAGAGCTTTCCCATGAGCTCCGAGAAGATATGGAGACTGTCCTGGACCGGATAGGCCACATCGAATCAGAGTGGGACAGCAAGAAGCTCGTCCGGCCGGAATGGGATGGCCAGAGGCTCACCAGCCTGGACAATTACCGGAAATCTTGGAACAAGGCCGACGTCGGCCCTGTCTCGATGGCCATGGCCGCATCCAGCAGTACCTTGGCGCACAAAATGTACTTCCTGCGCAAAGCTGCTGAGGATGCCGAGAAAACCAACAGGGTAAGTATATTTATTTTCTATCCGGATTTATGAGTTGCCATCTTTTCCATCTTTTCTTTTGTCTCTTCTCTATCTACCATACAGTCCCCGAGATTTGGGCCGAGTAGGCAAAGCTTGACCGAGTTGTCGTCTACTCGGGTAGAATCTTGTCACTCACGTATTCCCATTTTTCTCTTCAGGAATGCACTGAATCCCGCACCAAGCTCTTCCGCCAACTCCTATGGTCCCACCGGGCTTTCAAGGCGAAGAACCGGGAGCTGGAGGAGGAGAAGGGGGACAGAGGTACATTTCACATCGACTGAGTTACTACTTATGCTTTACCCGCATCACTTTTCTAAACCAGTTCATACTTCCCATTTCATAGTTGTCCTGGAGAAGAGCGTCACAGACTCCATCACCAAGATCTCTGCTTTAGAGAGTAAGTATCAATATTTTGGTTTGTGCGTTTTGTGTTTACGCCCGTTTTTGTGTTTATCTCCGCTCAATCTATGTTTCTCCGCAGGTGAGTGCAAGGCTCTTGCTAAGAAGCACCAGGATTGCGAAGTCATGGCTGAATCGGTGCAGAGCAAGATCACTTCTCTAGAAATTAGGTTACCTTCTATATCTTTCTATTCGACCTCTGCATTTTCGTTGTCTTGTTAACCGGGTTGCCTTCTTCTCAGATGAGCACAAAACTTTCCTCGCGCAGCACCAAGGGTGCGTTACCCCAGCTGAGGTGCAGCAGCAGGTGCAAGCCAGGGAGGCCAAGCTGGAGAAGGATCTGGCTGCTGAGAAGGAGGAGGTGCACAAAATCAAGCGTGAGCTTGCTGATGCCCTCAAGTCAGCGATGCAGGCTGGAAATGACAAGACTAAGGCGCTGAACCAGGCTGCGGTCGAGAAGCTGGAGCTGGAGAGGGAAATTGAGTATCTAAGAACCAGAAACCTTGCCCTCGACACCATGGTGGTTGACTCGCGCCGCCTTTAGGAGAAGGACTTCACGCTTGTTGAAGACTGGACCCGCCGACTAGGGGCCCTTGTTCTGGACTTGCGTTGTGAGTTACAGCAAACCCTTGCTCTATCTGGTTTCTTTCTTTCAGTCTTTTATATTCGGTTTTCCTTCTTCTTGGTTCCTTCTTCTGACCCTACCCCACATCACCCATCCTAGGGACCTTCCCGAATTTCAATTTCGCTGTTGAGAGTGTCGTGGAGAAGGCCAGAAAGCTCAGGGCAGCTGCAGGTCTCAATGTCGAGGACTCAGCCACAATTGACGATCTAATCGAGAACATCAAAGCTCGGGAAATCTCCCTCAAGGGCATGGGAACCTCAATGGTATGAACTGATGTGCGCCTACACAAACTCTTCTGGCTGGAGAGGGAAGTCCCAGACACGATTACTCAGATTGCCTCCAACCTGGATTACGTCAAGGAGGAGTTGAAGAAGTGGCGCGCCTCAGCAGCCCGAGCTCGCGCATACGAAGCCCTCCAATTCGTGTTGTCTTGGTACGAGAACCTGGACCTCGATAAGCTCAAGGATCTCCGGAACAACTCCAAATGGGCCGAGAGGGAGGAATTCATCCTGCGCCGCAAGGAGACCGCCTACCGGCTTGCATCTTACGCCGATACGTAGCAATTCCTCAACGGCCCCATGGAGCCAGATACTGACGCCGAGGATGAAGAAGATGACGTTGATGATGATCATGCCGGCGAGGATGGTGATGACGGGAGCATCGGCAACGAGGAGGAGGAGGACGACGAAGCGGGCGAGGAAGGAGCCGAGCATAACGATGTTGAGGCGGGGACCGAGATGAGTGGTGGTCAGGAGACTGACCCGCAGCCCACTACACCGTCTGAAGCCGTCACCACCAAGATGGTGATTGACACTCCGGTTCCCGAGTTGGGCGCAATGGAGGCTGCGACCGAGAACGCCGCATCCGATCCCGCTCCTCCAACTAGTGACTCCGCGACTCCGGCCTCCACTACTGCTTCCGAGCCCGTATGTGCGCTCGTCTCCGAGTCCGCAGACCTGTCCAGCGCAGAAGCCAACTCCACTCCATCGACAGCGGCCTGAGTTCCTGCTCTATTTTTACCTTTAAACTTTTTATCAGATCCCCTGTATGTCGTGTGCAGATGTATCCAACATTTTATCGCTTCAAGTGCTACTCAGTTCTATTAAATTTATTAGCAAGACTGGCTTAATGCCGGATTGCGCTAATTCCGAGTCCTCGAGTTGCTTTTCTTATCCTCCAGGTTCTTTTGTCTTTGCTCTTACCTGCCACTTGTGGCTTTTTGGTAGTCGAGTCACAAGATTTCACAAACCGAGTTTTTAGTACTTAACAACTTTGAGATTTGAAATTAACACTGCCTAGTACTTAGCCGCACAAAACAGAAGGAAAACAGTCAACTCGGTTGATGCACTCTTTTTTCCTTAGAAATTTTTTGTGTGTCCATTGAACTTTGGCTTGTTCTCTTGCTTGCCATGAAGCCGGGTTGCGGACAGCAGCAAAGTCGAAGAGTTGGCCCTTAGGGTTAAACACACTACTAGACATGCGTATAGAATTCCGAGTAGATGAACCGAGTAGACAAAGCAATGAAAGTAAATGACACAAAGCAAGTTTGGCACAGGCAGTCCCCGAGTTCGAATTCGCCGACTTGGAATTTTAACTCGGTAAGGGATACATACAATGTTTGCTCAGGAATTAAAACGGCGGAGTAGAGCTACATTCCAGGGACGTTTGGATTCCTCTCCGGATTTATCCGCCCTGTTCTTCTGTGATGCATGTGCGTCAATGAGGTAGTATGCATCATTGTGTAGAGCCTTGCTCACAATGAAAGGTCCTTCCCATGGAGGGGAAAGCTTATGCATCCCGGCGGTGCGTTGCACAAGCCTAAGGACCATGTCTCCTTCTCGGAAAACCCTTGGGCTTACTTTCCGGCTATGATAGCATCTCAGGTTCTGTTGATATACAGCTGAGCGTGATAGAGTTAACTATCTTGCTTCCTCGAACAGATCAACATCATTTTCTCGGGCTTCTCTTGCCTCCGCCTCAGCATAGAGGGTTACTCTGGGTGAGTCATGCACAAGGTCAGTGGGCAACACGGCCTCTGCTCCATATACCAGAAAGAATGGTGTGTATCCGGTTGATCAGTTAGGGGTAGTCCTTAGACTCCACAACACCGCTGGCAACTTGTCTAGCCAACAACTAGGGGTTCGCTGTAATGGCTCAATTAGCCTTGGCTTTATTCCGGGTAGGACCATGCCATTAGCTCTTTCAACTTGTCCATTTGAAGCCAGATGGGCGAATGATGCAACATCCAGCCGGATCCGCTTCCTCTTGCAGAATAGAGCAAATGCTCCCTCGGCGAAATTGGTTCCATTATCTGTGATGATCCCATGCGGGTACCCATATCTGAGAATGATATCTTTCATGAAGCTTACTGTTGTGTTCCCATCACACTTCCGGATAGGCTTCACTTCAATCCACTTGGTGAACTTATCTACCATGACTAAGATGTGGGTCATATTGCCCCGAGCTAGCCTGAAAGGGCCCATCATATCCAAGCACCATACAGCAAATGGCCAAGTGATGGGAATGATTTTCAACTCGGATGTTGGTGTGTGTATCTTGCTTGCATACCTCTGGCATCCATTGCATTTTATCACTAGATCCTCTGCTTGTCGCAAGGCAGTGAGCCAAAAGAATCCATGCCGGAAAGCCTTGTTGACTAGATCCCGAGAAGAGGCATGGTGCCCGCATTCTCCTTGATGTATCTCTCTGAGAATTTCTTCTCCCTCTTCTGGCTCAACACAGCATTGGAGTACGCCAGTAGGACTTCTCTTGTGCAGCTCTTTGTTGATGATGGTGTAGGCCTTGGATCTTCTTTGTATCTGCCTGGCTTTGACCTCGTCATCCGGCAGAGTGCCATCCATTAGGAAGGAAAGTATGGGCAGAGCCAGCTCGGCGTGGGCCAGATAGGGAATATAGGTTCATCCACTTCCATTGGATCAACCACCATTACTTGCTCTGAGTAGGAGACGAGTCCCCGAGTCGCCGAGTACTGAGAAATGATCCCCTCGATGAAGGCGACAGTACCAGAGTTAGGAGAGGCAGTCCTCGGGTTGGAGACGACAGTCCACGGGTTCTCCTTTGCATTCTCCCAGTCAATTTCCATGGGGACAGCCTATGAATCCGGCAAAGGCGGGATGTATATGGACTCCGAGTTGGGTGACGGCTTGATAGAGGGCTTCCTCAGATGCTCCAAAGCAATCCCAGGTGGGATAAATTGCCGAAAAGATCCCAATTTGGATAGAGCATCCGTTGCGTCATTCTCAGCTCGGTGGATGTGACGGAACTCACACCCATCAAAGAATCCAGTCATATTTTAGATAAAGGAACCGGTAAGACGCCATGTTGGAATCCAAAGCGTCCCAAGTCCCTGAGACTTGTTGGACTACCAAATTCCAGTCACCATAACACATAATCCACCGGATTCCAATCTCCTTGGACACTCTCAGGCCATGGACCAGAGCTTCATACTCGGCTACATAATTGGATGCGAAAAAATGAATCTGAAGCACATACTTGAGTTGGTCCCGCTTGAGTGAGGTGAGCACAACACCGGCATCGAGCCCTTCTTTCACTTTAGAGACATCGAAATGCGTCCTCAAGAAGTTTGTTTCCAGCAAGGGAGGCTCATACTGCATCTCGGCCCAATCAACCAAGAAATCCGCCAGAGTCTGGGATTTGATGGCTTCTCTTCTCGCGTACAGTGGGGTGTACGCGGCTAGCTCAATTGCCCACTTGGCCACCTGGCCACTTGCATCCTTGTTGCCCATAATTTCTGAGATGGGAGCAGTGCTCACCACTGTAATCGGATGCTCCTGGAAATAGTGCTTGAGCTTCTTGGCACCCAGGTAGACGCCATAAGTCATCTTCTGGTAGTGCGGATAATTTTGCTTGGAGCTAGATAGCACTTCACTGAGATAATACACTGGCCTCTGCACGGTCTTGCCTTCTTCTTCATGCTCCACTACCACCACCACGCTTACTACCCGGTTGGTAGCTGCCATATAGAGCAGCATTGGCTCCTTAGGCAAAGGGCTTGCCAGAATGGGAGCGGTATCCAGCATGGTCTTGAGCTCCTTGAATGCCACATCAGCTTGTGGGGTCCAGACAAATTTGTCACTTTTCTTCATGAGCTGATAGAGAGAAGGCAGGCACCCGGTGAACTTCTGCACATCCTTCAGCGACCTTGGCAAAGACATGCTCTCAATAGCTTTTATCTTGGAAGGATTGGCTTCGATGCCCTGGGTAGACACAAGAAAACTGAGTAACTTTCCAGCTGGGACGCCAAAGGTGCACTTGGTTGGATTCAGTTTCATCCGGTACTTCTGCAAACTTGCAAAAGTTTCTTCAATATCACTCAGCAGCGTGTGTTTTTCTTTGGTTTTGATGACAATGTCATCCACATACACCTGCACATTCTTGCCTATCTGGTCATGCAGGCATTTCTGCATGCACCTCTGATATGTGGCTCCAGCATTCCTCAAACCAAAACACATGACACGATAGCAATAAGCCCCGTACGGGGTAATAAAAGCAGTCTTTATTTGATCAGCCGGGTTAAGAGGAATCTAGTGAAAACCAAAGTAGGCATAAATAAAAGACAAAAGTTCGCACCCGGCAGTGGAATCAATCAATTGATCTATCAGTGGCAGCGGGAACGGGTCCTTGGGACAGGCCTTGTTCAGGTCTGTGTAGTCGACGCACATGCGCCACACCACAGCGACCTTGGGGTCATCCTTCTTCTTCTCCACCATAACCGGATTGGCTAGCCAATTCGGGTGCAGCACCTCCATGATAAATCCACTTGTCAACAGCCTTGTGATCTCGTCACCAATGCCTTTCCTTCTTTCTGCCGCAAAGCGGCACATCGCCTGCTTAACCGGCTTGGCGTTAGGCCGCACATGTAAAGATTGCTCAACCAAATCCCTCGGGATACCCGGAAGATCCTGGTTAGACCATGCAAAGACATCCCGATTCTCGCGGAGGAAGTGGATGAGCTGGCTTTCCTATTTCTCCTCCAATCCGACACTAATAATGGCCACACGCTCCGGGAATTCCGGGTCAATCTACATCTTCTTCGTCTCTTGGGAGGCTTGGAATGTGGCTCCATACTGAGAGGTTGGCATGCCACGCATACCGACTTGAGCCACCTGTGCCAGGGCCACCACCTCATGTATCTTCTTCTTCTCGACCGCAATGACCATGGACTCGGCTAGCTGAGATCGAGTAGACGCATAGTCCAGGGAGCGCTTGTAATCACCCGAGATGGTGATGATGCCATTGGGACCGGGAAGCTTCATCTTCAGATATGCCGCATGAGTTGAGGCCATGAACTTGGTCAGAGCTGGCATGTCGAATAGAGCATGGTAGGGGATCTGAAGATCAACCACCTCAAACTGCAGACACTCGGTCCGGCAGTTCTCCCTCGTGCCGAAGAGCACATCGATCCAAATCCAGCCTATAGGAGCACAAGACACTCTTGGCACAATGCCATGGAACGTAGTCCGGCTGGGTAGCAGCATGTTCTCGGCAACGCCGAGCTTCTCCATGATATCTCGGTACATGATGTTGATGTTGCTCCCATTGTCAATCAGCGCCTTGCTGAACTTCAAACTCTTATTGTTCCCCAGGAAGGTTGGGTCCACCACCAGAGCATAGGTACCCGGATTTGGCATGATCTTGGGATGATCAGCTCGAGACCAGAGGATTTCCTGGTCCCACCAGGGCAAGTAATTTGGCGCTGCTGGGATCACAACATTCACCTCCATCGCGCGCCTGCGCTGAAACTGATAGTCATCCGGCTCGGTGGTGAACACCATGTGCTCTCATGATGCTCCTGGTAGTGGTTCGGGTCTGAACCACTATCATTGCCGTTGTTATTGTTGATGTTGTTGTTGTTGTTCCGGTTGTTGTTGCGGGTGTAGTAGTTGCGGTTGTTGTTGTGGTTGGCTCCCTGAGCCACTTGGTTCACATTCTCCCTCCTCTGGTTCTCAGCCGTCCTGGGAGGAGCTTCCTGGATAGGCTGCACATACGAGCCCGAGAGCGGAGGAGGAGGAGGAGGAAGTTGGCCAAAGTCCACACTCTTGATCTGATCCCACCAGCTGCACTGCCGAGTAGTGTGGTTAGATGGCCTGCTCGGATGCCGAGTGTGGAAACTGCACGGCCCATCCTTTATGGTCTCAAAGATAAATCTCTGAGCTGCATCACCGGACTCCTGGGGGCATTGTTCTGCTGAGGAGCATTGTACTGTTTCTTGAAGTTCTGGCCCTGATTCTGGTTTTTCCAGTACTGGGGCCCAGCAGCTTTTTGCCTCTGGCTGCTCCCGGCAACAGAAATATCTTGGTTCATAGCAGCTACATGCTCCGATCCATATCGGGCATCAGGGCGATCATCTCTTCTCTTGTTGCGGAAGTCTTGGCGGTCATTGCGCCGGGCTCCATCATTGTTTCTTCTTCTCGGCTCAAACGAATCGAGCAGAGGCTGAGTAGGGTCACCGAGAGCGTACATATCAGCAATCTTGATAGTCTCGGCGAGCGTACTCGGCGTCTCCCTTTGCAACTTCTGCCACAGCATACTTCCATGTCGGCAGCCTTGAGTAAACCAGGAAATGACATGTGACTCATCCACACCTTCACAGGTGTTCCTCAGTGTGCTCCACCGAGTAAGATACTCTCTATAAGTTTCTTCCTCCCTCTGCTTGCACGCAGAGAGCTGATGCGGCCTATTCGGCCTCTTGTAAGTGCTGGTGAAGTTGCTGATGAAGTCTTCCGAGAAGTCGAGCCAGCAGTTGACACTGTCTTTTGGCAGATTGTTGAGCCAGAGCCGGGTTGGGCCTTCCAGCATCTGAGGCACATACCTCACGGCCCATCTTCGGTTACCACCAGCAACGTACACGGAAGTAACATAGTCATTCTGCCAGTCATCTGGCTTGGTGCTTCCATCATAGGTCTTGGTCCCTCTCGCTAGCTGGAACTTGGGCACAGCCGGCTCTCCCATGATCCTGGGACCAAAGCAATTTGGTCCGGGTGGTCCTTCTATCTCCACGGACGGGTAGATCCTGTCCATCTTGTATCTTGCATCACTTGGCTGCAACATTTTTGCTCCTAATCGAGCGGCAACATATCTTGGGTCGTCGTGCCCGGCTTGCTCCATTGCCGAGTACCCGTCATTGTAGCGGTCCTGGTGCACAGGACCCGGCTGAACAACCGGGTTGGCCACCGCAGCAACCGCTTGTGGATGAACAACATGCTAAACCGGGTTAGCAGCATGACGCCGAGATGGACCATCTCGGTTTCCTCCTTGCCCTTCTTGATGAACTCGGGCGGCCTGATAACCAGTACCTGTAGCATTGTGTTTCTGACCGGGCTGCCCCTCTATAGCATCCTGTTTTCCGGCGACAGCAGGATCGTACACCTACATCTGTTTGTTCTTCCCAGAGTTCACACTCTGATCCCTCTCACCACCGGGAAGCGGGGATGAGGCCTGTCCTCCGGATCTTGTCCCATGCGACTGAACCATATGGGACGCACCAGCTCCCGTATTTGCTTGCCGGAAAGCCTCATTATGCCTGCCAGCTTCAAGAACTAGCTCATTGAGCCGGTCATGTTGCCTATCCTGAGCCTCACCAGATAGGTGCGGCAACTCGGCGGCAACTGCCTCTGCAGCTCTAAGCGTTTTGGCAGGAGAGCTATATTTTGGCCTATCGGCCGAGGTCATGCTATCAGACTTACTACCAGTTCTACCATCTCTAGCTAGTTCCGCACCTAGGTTGCGAAGAATGATCCCTATCTTGCTAGGATTTCTAGCAATAGGAGTGAAACCATGGGCTCTATTGTACTCATTTTGATCAAGGTTGAGCTCAAGTCTAACCTTTTCCGGCTCCTGGGCCTCCTGGAGCAAGGCCTGGCGTTGCTGCTCGAGCTGCACCCTCACCACAGCCGGATACGCATTCGTGGCGAGAGGCATGCCCAGGTTCTCGACGACACCAGCAAGAGGTGACGGTATCACTGTCGATGTAGAAGGAGCCACGTAGCCGGTTGGTTATGGGGCATGTCGTAGGGCTTGTGACCCCGACGAGCAGCGGCTCGTCGACGACTTCAGGCGCAGTGTGCGTGCCTTTCCCGGCAGCGATAGCCGGGCCAGTCATCATCACCTCCACGCTGTCCGCAGAGCAGCCGGTTGGCTTCCCGCGGACAACGAGAACGGCAGGAGGGTCTTCAGCAACGAGCACCACCTCAGAGTACTCGCGGATGACGGTGGTGGCAACGTACCCCAGATGCGCGCCGAAGGAGAGGACGGAGCCGCCTGCAGGCACGGGCCTGCCGCAGAAATCACCAGCGTTGTCGGTGACGAAGTCGAGGGAGCCGAATCTGTGGACAAGGCCACAAACCACGCGCTCCCCCTAACAACAAACGGGTCCCATCCGGATATGCACCCCAGCGAGCGCCGCTGCTGGCCCCACTGTGGGCGCCAACTGTCGTGGTGAGGTGAAGACAGATGCCATGGGATGGCTAAAGGTTGAGGCTGATGGACGATGTAGGTATCCGGGGAGGGATCGCACGCCTAAGATGGCGCGCTCAGAACACTGCAAACAACACAATCTACCCATGTTCGGGGCCCTCGTGTGGAGGTAACACCCTACTCCTGCCTATCTTTCTGTGGTAGCCCACTGACATGTCCGGTCCTCCTTGTCAGAGACAGGACTTGGCAGCCCCCATACCGTAATGTATCCATGTCTGGATATAGATAACCACGTACCTAGTAAGTTGAACCGCACGCCGGTACGGCCCCTGGATACGCGGGATTCATCTCAACGGCTCCATTGACTTTGCCTCCGAGTAGAACTGCCGCTTCTCTATCCAGATCACCCGAGCGCTACCCGGCTGACCCAGATATGTTCTTGAATCTTTCCTCCTACCTCTTGTTTTTCCTGCCGAGTAGCGCCAACCGGATATCATTCTATCCGGGTAGCCGCCTACTCAGCACGCACCAACTCACTGCGGCCGAACTCGGTAAACATTGCCTTGGACTTCATTTCTCACATGCCTTATCCCTACTCGGGGATAGCCCCCCGATACTAACCTTTCTTTGTAGCGGCCGTATGGGGGGCGCTGTCTCTGGAGAGCGGCGCCGTATGCTGGGGCGATGCACCGTGGCGTGCAACGCCGGTGCGATGGGCTCTAACCCATGCATGCACGCTACGGTGAAGTATTGCACTAGAGAATCGTAATAGGAAATAGAGAAGACATGACGTGCACATCCTAGCTCTAGCACACCTGGCCGATAACCAAAAGGTAACGGCTGCATGCATCTGCCCACCATATCCTTATCGCTCGCATTTCATTTTTTTTGAAATGGAGGGTACTACCCCAGCCTCTGCACTAAAATGGTGCACACAGCTAGTTTATATTAATAAAAGAGCAGAAGCCACAATGTCTTACAAATAAATAAATCAAAACACCATCCTGGACCACCAACTTAGGGTCTACCACCACTATTGATGAAGGGGGTCACCGAACAAGGCCGAATTCCCTGCCAACATACCAACGCACATCATCTGAAACACCGAAGGCCACACCAAGCCGCCAGATAGCGAGCAAGGGGCACAACCAGTCCAGCCCCCTGCAGCGCACACCGCCGTACACGCTCCAGAAGATGGTGACTCCGTCTTCCTCTCACCCATCTTCAGGATATAAGTCAATGCATTCACCCGTGAGACCTGCCATCGACGCCACCATGACGCGAGACAGCTCCTCCACCCTACGCAATCCGCACCACCAAGTGACCCTCTCCAGGTAGCTCATATTCCAAAGACAATGCCCTCGAGAGGGTAAAAGACATCGAAGATGCCGCCATCATCCTATCTGGTAAAACCAGATATAGGGTTTTCCCCCGGAACACAGTTGTACTCCAATACAATACCCTCAACAGGGAGAACGGCACAAGGCGTCGTCATCATCCGATCCGGTATCGGATCTAGGGTTTCCCCTGGAGCAATAGGCAGTAGGCGGAGGCTACACGACAATGATACCTTCAGCAACGGGATGACATCGGAAGACGCCACCATCGTCGACTCCAACCATCGGAGCCCGGCTCTCACGGCCAGCCACTTCCACTCCAACCGGCGCACCACAACCGCATTAAGGAGTCTGCCACGTCCTCGCCGTAGATCAGCCTGGAGAAGAATCGACGCCGACAACCACGCCGCCGTCGGAACGGCCGGCGCCATGATGCCCGGCAGCATCACGTCCTCTAGCCATGTCCGGCCAGAGAAGAACAACGCCGCCAATCCCGGGCCCGAACCCCCAGGCACGAGATGGCCGCCACGCCACCGCACCAGGGGCGCCACCGTCGCTAGGAGGTTGGGCCGGTCACCTCCGGGCACCAGGGACGCATCCCCACGCGATCTCGCGGCCCCTGGCCGCCTTCACCTCGGAGACGCACCCTGCCGCCGTTGGATCCGAGCCCCTCCACCGCACGAACGCTAGGAGGTTGGGCAGGCCACCGGGCACCAGGGACGCATCCCCACGAGATTTCGCGGCCCCAGGCCGCCTTCACCTCGGAGACGCACCCCGCCGCCGTTGGAGCCGAGCCCCTCCACCGCACAAATTGGGAGATCCCCGCCGCCGCCATCATGGGCACCGCCATGCTTTGTCGGCTAGCCTCAAGCGGCGACGGAGAGGAGGAGTACAGGGAAGGGGGCTGAGAAGGCGGCGGCGGTTCCCCCGAGCCACAAGTGTTTGATTTCATAACTACCTTAGTGATGTCGCTCGCATTTCATTTCTGCTAGGATTACTTAAGCTTAGCTTGGAGCCCTACAGCGCTTGGAATTTTGTATCTAGAAAATACTTAAGTCAACAACAACCAATTTAGTAACCAACAAAAATCTTTTAGACTTCATTAGAGTCTATTGCCTTTTCACCTGAAATCATTGGTTATCCCACCATATTTGAAAACTATTTTCTTGAGACAGTGTCTAGATCCTCTATACGTTTTTTCATTACTAAAATATTTTCACTAATACCTTTTTTGACACACACAAAAAAGACCCATAAATTTTGAAACAAGCCTCTATATTTCAAAACTTTAGATGGATGAAAATCATTAGTAGTATCTAGATGACATTATATGAATTTTTAAACCAATGTATATAGTTTTCAACATATTTTATTAATTTTTTTCTATTTTCTAAATAGGTAGAAATAGCAAAAACTATCATGTGTTTTTATTTTCCAAAAAAATAAAGCTGAATCCTCCTTATCGATGAATGCATCTAGGGGGTAGCGCTCCTCACACCGGCGCCGACACCACAATCACCTACACGCAGTCCGACCAGGATTAGTCTATTCGCATTAGGTTTAAATCAAATATTTAATTATATTAAATCAACCATTCATCCTCTCTAAGCTGCATCTACCAATTAGAAGTTATTTTCACTATGATTGTGTTTGTGTGTCATCTATCTATCTATATATTTATTCGGAAATAAACAAGTCAGGTTTCTGGGTATAAAATATAGCTAGTTAGTTTCCGACTGTCGCAGAAAACTCGGCCAAATCTATTTAGTTTTTGTCTACCTATAATTAGAGCATCTCCACCGGCGCCCCCAATACAGCGTCCTACACTAGTTGCTGGCACAATGCTATCAGGGGCGCTTGCAATCATTGCCGTCTAATGGGATCGAGTGTCGAAATCCACGAGCGCGTCCCAATAAACGCTACCGGAATCATATGATATTTATTTTTCTTTCTCATTTCTAAAATTGTTATAACATATATAAAATAGTTTCATCGCATGAATTTCAACCAGAAGATATCAAATAGTCTCAAACAACTCAATTAAATTTAATTAAAACGCAAATTGGAGCGTCAGCTGATGCTTGTACTTTTCATCGTCACTATCCATAACATGCTACAATGGATGACTGAACGCCGGAAATTAAGCAACGACCCAAGTTCAAAAGCAAGGCATAGTGAAAAAACCTCACCTGTGCAAAGCGACGAACATCTTGCACGCGTGGTGGTTCTAGCCAAAGTTTTATGAGTGGGGAACAAAGACGGCTTCGAGAAGACCGTGGCTGGGGGAGAGGAGATCGTAGATGGTAGAGACGGGGACGGCGGAGGGAGAGGGCGGGCAACAGGTGCGGTTGTGCAACACTGCGACGGTGGTATGGCAGGTCAGTGGAGATGGGAGCGGAGACGTGAACGGACGAGCCGAGTGGAAAGAAAATGATGGATGTGTCGCCAGATGGACCCGCCTGACAGATCTGACGTGGCACACTTGCTTTGGTTGCTGGCACACCCTTTATCGAACCAACAAACGGGGGCCGAGCAAGATGGCCGATGCGGGATTGAGCCAGTCTAGCAACTTCATCGTCTTTGAGTCACTCCATGGAGCATTTCTTTTTTTTGAACAAGGGAATGGTCCCGAAGGACCTAGAGCTGCGTTAATATGATGGCCAGTTTACAAAAAGGACCTGGTGAAACATGACTTTTGCACCTAGGCCCTTAGAAATTACACCCAGCACCTCAGAAAAGAGAAACGAAACGCGGTCGAGTCCTGGGATGTCTTGGCCATCTCCGGTTGACCTGCAAACGCCGGCAGGAGCAACGCCGCCGGGGACGAGACCACTTGGGGCATCACTACTGATGAATCCAGCGCCTTGGTCGAAGATGATCCTCCGCCATCGGAGGAAGAAGCTCGGGACTGGGTAGAAGCCGAGCGCGGAGTGGCCACATAGGCCAGAAATAGCTCGAGCGCGTCGGCGCCGAAGCTTGGGTCCTCCGCCATGTGCAGCACGCAAGGGCAGTGAAGCATCACCACCCTCACCTTCCCGCGAACGCAAGACAGAGAAGAACCAGGCTCGACCTCCGAGCCGAGGAACTCGCCGCCCGCGCTCCACAACAGGCTTATTGGGGGAGAAGGGAGCGGAGACTGCTCCTACGCTCGTCGTCTCCAACCTCTGGAGCCCTCTGAGCCGAAGGAACCGCCGCAACCATCGCAGATAGGCGCCCGAACCCATCGACGATGAACTCCCCGGCATAACGCCACACATACAAGCACAAACGCAACAACTGAGAAACAAAACTATTCTACAGCTATACATACAGGGGGGTCGGCACCCTACGTCGTCACCACGGCGACCAGCGCGAGCGCCAGCGCCTGGGACGGCCGGAGAACGGCGGCGACCTCGGCAGACTCTCAAACCACTGTAGCAGGGAGAGGGGATAAGGGAGCGTGTTCCCCCCTCCATGGAGCATTTCGTGCTCCGCTATTGGGGTGTAGAAGGAAACTTACTTACCTAGTAGACTAGATCTCAAAAAAAAAAGCTGCGGGCTCCTAGCTAACTCTACTCCCTCCGATCCATATTAATGGTCGCTAAATGGGATGTATCCAGCACTAAAATCTAGATACATCCCATTTAGCGCCCATTAATATGGATCGGAGGGAGTATTAATCTTAGCGGACATGAAAATCGAGACGTACCACACGGAGATGGCGAATAGACGCATGCATGGTCGTGCTCGTGCCCTATTGGTTATCAAGCAACGCTGCTAGACTGCTAGTGCTAGGACCTGAGCATGCATGGGAGTCATGTCTTCTCCACTTTTTCTTCTCATTCTTAATTGCAAAAACTTCACCAAGCCGTGTGCAGAGGTAACGCCTCTAAGGTCTGTCCCAATGCACCGTCTTTTAGCACGTTATCATATGTCTAATAAAAACTTAAAAGCAACGTGTACAATGCATTGTATGATAGATGTTGTATCTAAATTAGTGACTGGCTCGTCCTCATTGACAATGCCCAGCTTGTGGCAGAGGACTTTCTCCGCAAGCTTGGCCATAAGCATGGATCTCTTCTTGGCCTTGAACCTGGGGCTCGCACGCTGCACCCGAAAGCCAGCAAAGGCCAAGATTCATGTGAGGGTCTTCCTTCTCGCCTTTGTACGTCGCGGCCGCGTCGAACCTGGCGCCTGCAGCAGCAGAGCCTGAACCGTGATCAACAGATGCGTCATCGTGTCCATCTGGACAGTACAGGGGGTGGCACCTGGGCTTCAGCATCACCAGGGGATGGAGGGGTAGCTGGGACATGGATTGGCGTGATGCAGCCCTCAGAGGCAGTCTCGACATGGACGTAGCCTTCAATCAGAGTGTGGGGTGGCATCGATGGGTTCGTCGTGTCCGCCGAGGGCAGTCACACATAGTCATGATCACCGGCGGGAGGGCGACGGAGCACAAGGGAGAAAATGCGCTCCGGCATTGGCCCAGTGGTTGGGAGTGGTGGAGGAGACGAAAGCTCGAGGTCAAGGACACCAGAAGTGGACTCCACCCTTGCGCGGAAGCACAGGGAGCTTAACCATGGCGCTCCGCGAGAAGTCGCGCGAGGAAGATGGACTATGCCCCTGTGGAACTGCGCAAGAGCGTGTGGGGAGCTTGGCGGCGACCAGCCTCTGGAGGTGACGACGCCGCCGCAACGCGTGGCCCTCTGGTCCTCACGCGAGCGGCGCAGGGGACAACGCGCGTCGGCACCGCCCGGAGGCAAGGATGACTGCACCATCCTAGCACCTAGACATGGGAAAGATCAGGCCGCCTATGGGTGGGCATCTCCGAAGCAGAGCGCCTTCGCCCATCATCGTGGGAGTCGCGGCCTCTTCCTCTATCATCCCGGTAGTCCCGCCATTTCCTGTCATCACGGTGTCTGTAAGAGGGGTGCTCGCCGCGCCTACGATCGCATCTTTTGTCCGCGGGCCTGGAGCGGCTGCGGAACCAGCGGTTGGGCCAGGACCGAGTATCGATCATTCTTTCTTCCCCGACGGTCTTCATCATTGTCATTGCGCCTCCTGTCGCGGTCTCCATGGCGTCGCTACTGCTCGTGGTCATCCACTCTTCTTGCCGGAGTCTTGGTGTGCTCCGACATCGCCCTTTCGCCGTCGCTGACTCTAAGCTTCCAGTCGAAGCAGTAGGAGTGGCACCACCCCATCCACGCTCGAGGTGAAGTCCTCATGCTGGTCCAGGTGCACCATCACCCGTCTTCCCAGCCCACGCCGGCCAATGGCATTGACGGACGCCGAGGCATCAGCTAGCGTCACCCACTGCACCTTCGCGATGGCGTTGGGGTCCGCCGACCACACCCATAAGCTGAAGACCGTGACGTCCTCCTTCTTCAGAGTGACAACGTCGAAGTAGTGCACCACCGTGTTCGGTCTGGCACGCGTGTAGAAGCACCGTCCGTCTATGCCTCCAGCTTCATGCCCTCGATGGAGAGGTGGGCATGGTGGAACATATCCACATGCTCTTCTTGGGAGAGGGGGCTCCAATTAGCCGTGTGGATGTCCAAGTCCTTGTACATGAAGCGGACAGGCAGGGCAGTGGCGATGTCGCGATGGTGCAAATGATCAAAGAGTGCCATGAAGTCTTCAGGGAAATGCGGCATCACCTTGATGAGGCTTGGATCGATGTTGACATGGGCCTCTAGAACTTTATTGATGTCGGCGGCGCAAACAGAGGAGAGCCGCCCTCCTAGCCAGACGAGAGCCACCATGGAGGCGAGCTTTGCATCTTGGGCCTGCATCATCGGTGTGGAGACGATGACCACGTTGTCCTCTACCGGGCGCAGGGACGGATCTCCCACACGAGGCATGCTGCGACGGACATGGCAGCAGACGGAGCGTCGACCGGGCGGGGCAGAGGCGAGGGAGACGCAGCCCCCACACGAGTCGGTGAAGAGCTTGACCCGCTGCTGATGGAGAATGCCGGCTTGGGCAATCGTGGGCGTGGTGTCCCCACCGGCGACAGAGAGAACACCTAATGGGATGTTTGCACTAGGAAGCAGGATGACCCCGAATGTGGCAGCGATGGTACCTTCTTTAACTTGGCTTCACGTATGGCCTCCTGGTAGGTGGCGAAATTGAAGGCTAGGGCCTAGAGCTTCGTCTTGAGTGCTTGCGGTTGGGGCGCATGGCTCTCCACCAGTAGGGGGCACGGACCGGCTGTCAGCTGTCATCGAAGGCGTCCCTGAGGGAGAGCTCAGCCGAGTGGAGCGAGTGTTCCCCACCAACCATGGAAGGTTAGAAGCAGTCGAGGAAGAGCCTTTTGATGTCTTCAATGCGGATGCAGGGCATGGCGCCACATGAAGACACGGAATGTCGAAGGGCCAGGCACTAATGGCGGTCTTGATGCAGGGGCGCAGAGCGCCATGAATGCCCCCGCTGGACTGAAAAGTAAGAGCAAGAACAATAATGTAGCCAGTTGCTGCCTACAAACTCATGTCATGTCACACTAGTCAATACAATAAGGTGGCTACTAGATTACTCCCTCCATTCACTTATACTTTGCGTTTTAGCTTTTTGAAACAATTCTCTTTTACTTTGCGTTCAGCAATTGATTCCCCAATATGCCCTCAAAGTGGTCTTGCAATGCATTAATATCTGTCCACAGATATGAGCTGAGTGTTGTAAAGAGAGATATTAGGCTGCATGCGCTAGAGCCGAGGCGACTCAGGCCAATGCATGCACAAGTTTAATGGCTAGCGGCCTCCTCGTTTCCACGTTGTTGTGAACTGCACAGGGGTAAATTAGTCCATCTCTTCCATTCTTTAGCCCTTTCTAAGCTTTCCTTGGAATTAGCGTTTTGCCCAGGACGCGAAGTAAACATGAACGGAGGGAGTAGCTTTGTTGAATATTAAATTATTTTAGTACTCCCTCCGATCCATATTAATAGGTGCTGAAGTGGATGTATTTAGACATGTTTTATTGCTAAATACATCCACTTCAGCCCCTATTAATATGGATCGGAGGGAGTACTTGCAAAGTGGTGCATGTGCTTGAGCCGGCTGTAGATGTAGCGCCCATTCTCTTCTCTCTCTTTTCTTATCTCTCTCCTCCACGTAGGATTTTGCTGATGTGTACTTGGTTATAGCTGCTGAGTAAGCATTATTGTACTTGCTCTAACATGCGGAGTTGGGGTGAAGCTCACCTTTTTGACGCACCCCTCCGAAGCTGACAAAGACGAGCAGGGGTGAAGCTCACCTTTTTGACGTGCCCCTCTCGAAGCTGACAAAGACGAGCCCCTGCCAGCCTGCACCCCTCCATCGAATCCGGGACGAAGGACGAGCCGGACGGGACGGCGACGATCCCAGATCTCACAGCTTGTCTGCCTATGTCCAACGGACAGAGCGGTCGGTGCTATTGGCCAGGCGCCACTACCATGCCGGTGGCCCGTCCACTTGCATCCTTATAAGAAAGGGAACTGCTGAGCGTCCCCCGGGGGATGGAAAATTTCCATCCCCCGCCTCCCCCTGCTGACACCTGTCCCTATTTTTTGGCCAAATCCCACTTTTGCTCCCCGTAGCAAAAAATAGCCCCGCTTTTGCTCCCCGTAGCAAAAAAAATCCCGCTTTTGCTCACATGTGCAAAAAACGTTTCGGCCAAGAAAAGAAAGAAAAAAGTCAAACCTCACCGGAGACCTCGCCGGAGTCACTGTAGCAACTAAAAATGCTACTGTAGCAAAAATCAAACTTCGCCGGAAAACGGCGCCGGTGGGATCTCGCCGGAGACATCGCCGGAAAATCTCAATAGCAAAAACTTTATGCTAAAATAGCAAAAAATTATACTTATCAGAGCAAAAAAAAATTGGGTATTGTAGCAAACCATTGACCTCGCCGGAGATATTGCCGGAGTTATCGTAGCAAAAAAATTACACAAAAAAAGCAAAAAAATTACAAAAAAGTAGCAAAAAAATTTATCTTCGGGGAGCATCACCCGCCGCCGATTGTAGCATGTTGACTCCGACCGGTAGCATCTCCGCTGAGGGCAGCAGCTTGAGGCACTCTTGTAGCAAAATCCGGCGAGCGGCGGCCAGACATGTGCTCCCCGTCGACATCTGCTCGGGGCACACCGGAGGAGGAGCAAGGGCGGCGGCCGCTTCGGAGGAGGAGCAAGGGTGGCAGCGCCGCGCCGTGCGAGGCCCAAGCATCGGACGTGATGTGCAGCGCGTCCACCGACCCGGCGCACACGTGCGCCTCCAGCTCCAGCGGGACCATCGTCGCCGGCGAGCAGGAGACATGGGGAAAGGCGAGGAGGTCGTCCTCCCGTCGCGGCCTCCCGTCGCGGCCTTCTCCTCGGCGCGTGCCCCGGAGGTCGTCGGAGCGCTTGCAGCGGAGGACGTCGTCCATCCCTCCCTGCCCCGCGGCGGATGTCGTCGGGAGCTTGGAGCGGCGGCGCGGCCTCGCCGGGAGGCGCGGCGGCGCGGCCGTAATCTCCTCGAGCCTCACCGGGAGCTCCGCGACAGCGCCGCCCGCCACGCGCTCTCCTCGGATCCATCCTCGTCGCGGCGCGCCAGGTAGCTCCCCTGCGCGGCGGCGCGTGTGCTTGAGAAGCAGCGGCGCGGCGGCGCGTCCCCGGCGGCAGGTCCTGTCAGAGAGCTCTGCGCGTGGAGTGGATAAGAAACGTGGGTGCGGTTGGTGGCCCTGAAACGTGGGCGCGTTGTAACACCTGTGGTGTTACCTGTTTGTTTTGGTTGCATCATATGCATCACATTGCATTGCCCCATGTTTGCATCATAACTGAAAATTTCAACACAATTTAAACTTTCACACTTGCTCAAAATTCCCAATTTCAAACTTGCAACTAAAACCCCTAAATTGTTTTTTTCCACTGGTTGATTTTGTTTTAATCACTTGTCTGTTACAATCTTTCAAATAAAGAAGTGCAAACTAAAAACCCCTTTTTGTTCCAAAGCAACTCATTATAATTCACTTATTAAATTGTTGCTTAATTCAATCAATCACTTAATCAATTAATTTCAAATTATTTCCAAACTCAAACCATTTCTCAAATCTTTAATCATTTGAATTCATGAAATTCTCCCCTAATTTTAATTCATTAAATCACCTTCAAACCCTAAAGTAAACCCTGTTGAAAATACATTGTTTTTCTACTATTAACTAATATTGGAATCTCATTTAAATTGGTTTTAATTTTGAAACAACAAACAAACAATAAATTTTTGGAAAACAAAAACTGCCAAAAGGTTGTATTTCAACTAAGAAAATTAACCTATTTTTTTTTTATATCAAAAATTTCTTTAAACAAAACCTTGTTTTGTTTCCAATTGCTTAACTACAAAAAAAAAAAAACAGAAAACAGAAATAAAAAATAAGAGGAGGAGAGGAGAGCAGCGCAGCAACCAGGCCCAGCCCGTTTTTTTTTTCCCTTTGGCCCGTTACCTCTCCATCCACGTCGTTTTCGTCCTCCTCCAGGGTGACGTCGATGCGTACGAACGCACGTCCGTCGTCGATCGGCCACAGAGCCCTCCGATGGCCGCCGTACACTCCACCCACTCCCTTAAAAACACCGCGGCGTCCACCCCTGCCGCAAACCCTAGCTACTTCCCCCTCGAGCTCCGCCGCAGCCGCCCACGTTTCACTCTCACCTCCACATCCTCTGTACTGTATCTCCGTCGCCGACCCTCTGAACTCCGGCGAGGAGCACCGTCTCCGATGGCTGGCGCCGTGCCCTAGCTGCGGGGATTGGAAGCCCACGGTGCCCTCTTCGTCTTCGACACCGCAGGGGCGCTCGAGGCAGCTCGTAGCCGCGCCGCCATCCGCCGTTCGTCGCCGGCCTTCCGCGTCGAGCCGCTGCTCGCCTTCACCGGAGGTGAGCTCGTCGTGCCTCTCCTTCCTCCCTCTGTGCCTTGCACGAAAGCACGTCGCTTCCAGCAACATCACCGCGGTACCGCACACACAAGCACCACTAGCCGCAGCTTCCCTGCACCACGAACAGCCGCGGCGCAGCGTTGTTTTCGCCGGCGTCGATCTCCGTTTCTGACAGAAGTTCAGATAGCGAGTGTCAAAATTCAGTTAGCTCGTCTGTTCAGTTTACCTTGTCTGCGCGTTTGTTTCTGTCAAACGAATCGCACCAGCTGCACTGGCTTGTTCCCTGCGCGCGCGAGCCCTCGAGCTGGGTTCGAAACCCCGCAGAGGCAAAGCCTCCCTTTTTCTCACGTTTTTCGTCCGCGCTGACAGCCCAGGCCCACGGGTCAGCCTCCTGGTGGCCACGCGTGCGCGCACCTGCCACGTTGGCATTGGGCCCTGCCCGTCAGCGTGTGGGTATAAACCTGCGCGGTAACAAATTAAATAAAATCTGTTTTTATTTCCAAAATCATTTAATTGGGCAGAATAAGCACCTAAATTGAAAAGGCAATAACTTTTATTATATGAATCCACTAATTACAAACTTTATATGTTTTCTGTACCAAATTTCCTAAACTTTCCAAATATCCAAGTTGTTTTCTGTTTTGGAAACTTCAAATGCAATTTAAATTCAAATTCAAATAATTCAAATGCCATTTGTAATAATTCATAACTAATTATTCCTAAGTCCAAATAATTCAAATAAAATATGTTTTCCACACCATTTTAAATACTCTATTCAAATATAAAATTTGTTTTCTGGTTTGAATAATTTAAATTGCCTAAACATTTTAAATCTTGTTTAATTCAATTAAAACTTGTTTAATATTGTTTAATTCATAATTAAATAATCCAAAGTCCAATTTCAAATTGTGAAACATGTAATCCAACTAAAATTTGATAACCTTTTCAAATATAAAATTTGTTACTTGTTTTGCACACTTTAAATTGGTGATAACAACCTTTACTTGTGTGCCATGTTTAAGTAACCAAATTCTCCAAACTTAATAAATAATTTCCAAACTTGTTTTCTTCCTTTTCCTTTGCACCTATCAATGTTATTTGTTGTTATCTTGTTATCATCATCATCCATGCATCATGCTAATCCACTTTCACCTATTGGTTAGTTGGAAAACAATTGTTTCAACCATAATTCATGGGCTTTTCATATGCAACTCAAGTTGCATATGGGTCCATTTAAATTTGTTTATCTTGTCAACTAGTTTATTTCTATGCATCAATTAAATTGTCATGCATCCATATCTTGATCATGCTGGATCTTTTGCCGTAGTAGTAATTGTTGCATTCCGGTGTTTGTTCGAGGTTCGTTGCTTCTTCTCGGATAGGACGTTGAGATGAAGTGAGCAACGACAAGTTCTGCTACCTTGCGGGATCTCAGGCAAGTATACTCACTTGCATGCCATATGGCTGCCTTTCATCACTTGTTACCGATACTTCCGTTGTTCTTTTCTGCTAGCCTTAGTAGTAGATTGCTTCTGTTACGAACCTATCACATGATACCTTGAGCCCTGATATTGCCTCATTCCCATACCTACAGCCATTGATTGAGCCTGTTCCTATCTAGCCTGCTTAGGGTTGCTTTTGCTCGAACTCGTTGTCGGTTACTTCTTCACTATTACTATTGTTCCGGGGGCTCGTTGTTAATCAATCAAACCTGATAATTGCTAATGGTAATAATAATAATAATTTGATGATAAGGCACCGGCAGGAGGCCCTTTGAGGTTTTGAGGCCTGCTAGTGTCGACCCTAATAGGAAAAGGGTCTTGTCTACTGATCCATGATGAGCGCACTACCCGCATTTGGGGAGTATGGGCTCCCCCTCAGTTTGACCCGATTCGCATCTCGTCCAAATCGCCTCATTTAGTTCGGGTTTTCCATTTGCTGCATGCATGATTTTGCGAGCCCTTGGATCCCGGGTGGAACTTTCGTAGTCGGCATATAGGGGGACACGTTCTTAGAGTGCTATGAGGGTCCATTTTCTTCTGGGCTCGATTAGCCGTGCGCCCAAGGTGCTTTGGGCTTGATGCGAAGAAGGGTTGGGTTGTGTTGAGTGCCCCGCTTGGTGGGAGGCATTCCATCTGGCGGGATATTCATGAGTGTGGTTACTTTGGTGCACCCCTGCAGGGTAAATCTTCTCGAGAAGCCGTGTTTTCCGCGGTTATGGATTACTTGGTGAAAGTACTGGCTAACAAGTACTCAGGACAACTTCAACATAATGATCAATCATGTTTCACCCAATGATTAATAACTTGACTAGTAATAGGTTATTCACACAATAACTTGATTCATCTATAATACCACGGTGTGAGTTATCCTCGGATTGCTTCTTCGGATAAGGGGCGAGATCCAGGATGGGTTTGTTTGGATTTACTTTCAGTTGGTTACAATCCTCGATCTTATCCCCTTTCTGTTAGATGGAAGTTGTAGTTTCCCTCTGTAGTTGGTTAGTGCAGCCTGTTGTCGCTTATTTGCAATAACCCCTTCCTTTCCGTTGATCCTAAAGTATTTGTATCTTGTGATGACTGGCTACGCCGGTAACTTGTGAGTATGGGTTTTATCCCCCTTGCCAGTACTTAACCGTACTGACCCACGAATCTCTTTCGTGGCTGCAAATTCCAAATTGCAGTCAACAGGTTTGAAGTCTGACGACGTTAGCTTGGAAATCCCTCCGGCTTGGCCTGGGCAGGGATTGGACGCTCTCGGTTATCTTCAGGACTCTTAGTCCAATTTGGATCTTGTCCGTAGACGGACGTTTGTTTCTTCCGCTGTTATTTGGATCTTTGTATTGTATCAGTTGTAACCCTGGCTCGTTTGAGTCATCTTGTATCTATCTGTTTCTGTTGTAATTGTGGATTATTCGTGAACTATTGTAATGTTATCATAAATGGCAACCTGGAATCGGTTATTATGCGGATTTGGCGGGAATGCTGAAATCTGCATAGTGCCCGATCTCGGGGCGTCACAAATGGTATCAGAGCCTTGGTTCCGATTCCCGATATTGTTTCGATACGAATGGTTATCGAAGCAACGGGTCCGCAAAGCCTGTAGGTCAACCTCGCTAACGGTCGTTGTTTCTAGAGTGTCAAAAACTATTTCTGCTAAACTATTTTGGAAAAACATCTCGATAGGATTCTTGTTTTCTCCTTATCCCTTTTCTATTTCCCCTCACATCTTATTTGTTTTAGAGTCTCCCCTCTTGTCTATCTTTCAAAGTGTTAGGATCCTACGTGGGTGAACGTTTTCTGAGCCTTTAACCTAATAGATTCGATCATCGGAAGATTCCTGGTGGAAGAACATCGTCGTCACTCCGAGCAAGAATCCCTTGTTAGTGGTGTCGAGGAGATCAACTGGAAGCACGAAGAATCGATAGTCAAACTTCTTTCCCCTCCCGGGTTAGCAGGTGGATTGCGAGGGCGCAATCCCTTGTTAGTGGTGTCGTCTGTAACACCTGTGGTGTTACCTGTTTGTTTTGGTTGCATCATATGCATCACATTGCATTGCCCCATGTTTGCATCATAACTGAAAATTTCAACACAATTTAAACTTTCACACTTGCTCAAAATTCCCAATTTCAAACTTGCAACTAAAACCCCTAAATTGTTTTTTTCCACTGGTTGATTTTGTTTTAATCACTTGTCTGTTACAATCTTTCAAATAAAGAAGTGCAAACTAAAAACCCCTTTTTGTTCCAAAGCAACTCATTATAATTCACTTATTAAATTGTTGCTTAATTCAATCAATCACTTAATCAATTAATTTCAAATTATTTCCAAACTCAAACCATTTCTCAAATCTTTAATCATTTGAATTCATGAAATTCTCCCCTAATTTTAATTCATTAAATCACCTTCAAACCCTAAAGTAAACCCTGTTGAAAATACATTGTTTTTCTACTATTAACTAATATTGGAATCTCATTTAAATTGGTTTTAATTTTGAAACAACAAACAAACAATAAATTTTTGGAAAACAAAAACTGCCAAAAGGTTGTATTTCAACTAAGAAAATTAACCTATTTTTTTTTATATCAAAAATTTCTTTAAACAAAACCTTGTTTTGTTTCCAATTGCTTAACTACAAAAAAAAAAAAACAGAAAACAGAAATAAAAAATAAGAGGAGGAGAGGAGAGCAGCGCAGCAACCAGGCCCAGCCCGTTTTTTTTTCCCTTTGGCCCGTTACCTCTCCATCCACGTCGTTTTCGTCCTCCTCCAGGGTGACGTCGATGCGTACGAACGCACGTCCATCGTCGATCGGCCACAGAGCCCTCCGATGGCCGCCGTACACTCCACCCACTCCCTTAAAAACACCGCGGCGTCCACCCCTGCCGCAAACCCTAGCTACTTCCCCCTCGAGCTCCGCCGCAGCCGCCCACGTTTCACTCTCACCTCCACATCCTCTGTACTGTATCTCCGTCGCCGACCCTCTGAACTCCGGCGAGGAGCACCGTCTCCGATGGCTGGCGCCGTGCCCTAGCTGCGGGGATTGGAAGCCCACGGTGCCCTCTTCGTCTTCGACACCGCAGGGGCGCTCGAGGCAGCTCGTAGCCGCGCCGCCATCCGCCGTTCGTCGCCGGCCTTCCGCGTCGAGCCGCTGCTCGCCTTCACCGGAGGTGAGCTCGTCGTGCCTCTCCTTCCTCCCTCTGTGCCTTGCACGAAAGCACGTCGCTTCCAGCAACATCACCGCGGTACCGCACACACAAGCACCACTAGCCGCAGCTTCCCTGCACCACGAACAGCCGCGGCGCAGCGTTGTTTTCGCCGGCGTCGATCTCCGTTTCTGACAGAAGTTCAGATAGCGAGTGTCAAAATTCAGTTAGCTCGTCTGTTCAGTTTACCTTGTCTGCGCGTTTGTTTCTGTCAAACGAATCGCACCAGCTGCACTGGCTTGTTCCCTGCGCGCGCGAGCCCTCGAGCTGGGTTCGAAACCCCGCAGAGGCAAAGCCTCCCTTTTTCTCACGTTTTTCGTCCGCGCTGACAGCCCAGGCCCACGGGTCAGCCTCCTGGTGGCCACGCGTGCGCGCACCTGCCACGTTGGCATTGGGCCCTGCCCGTCAGCGTGTGGGTATAAACCTGCGCGGTAACAAATTAAATAAAATCTGTTTTTATTTCCAAAATCATTTAATTGGGCAGAATAAGCACCTAAATTGAAAAGGCAATAACTTTTATTATATGAATCCACTAATTACAAACTTTATATGTTTTCTGTACCAAATTTCCTAAACTTTCCAAATATCCAAGTTGTTTTCTGTTTTGGAAACTTCAAATGCAATTTAAATTCAAATTCAAATAATTCAAATGCCATTTGTAATAATTCATAACTAATTATTCCTAAGTCCAAATAATTCAAATAAAATATGTTTTCCACACCATTTTAAATACTCTATTCAAATATAAAATTTGTTTTCTGGTTTGAATAATTTAAATTGCCTAAACATTTTAAATCTTGTTTAATTCAATTAAAACTTGTTTAATATTGTTTAATTCATAATTAAATAATCCAAAGTCCAATTTCAAATTGTGAAACATGTAATCCAACTAAAATTTGATAACCTTTTCAAATATAAAATTTGTTACTTGTTTTGCACACTTTAAATTGGTGATAACAACCTTTACTTGTGTGCCATGTTTAAGTAACCAAATTCTCCAAACTTAATAAATAATTTCCAAACTTGTTTTCTTCCTTTTCCTTTGCACCTATCAATGTTATTTGTTGTTATCTTGTTATCATCATCATCCATGCATCATGCTAATCCACTTTCACCTATTGGTTAGTTGGAAAACAATTGTTTCAACCATAATTCATGGGCTTTTCATATGCAACTCAAGTTGCATATGGGTCCATTTAAATTTGTTTATCTTGTCAACTAGTTTATTTCTATGCATCAATTAAATTGTCATGCATCCATATCTTGATCATGCTGGATCTTTTGCCGTAGTAGTAATTGTTGCATTCCGGTGTTTGTTCGAGGTTCGTTGCTTCTTCTCGGATAGGACGTTGAGATGATGTGAGCAACGACAAGTTCTGCTACCTTGCGGGATCTCAGGCAAGTATACTCACTTGCATGCCATATGGCTGCCTTTCATCACTTGTTACCGATACTTCCGTTGTTCTTTTCTGCTAGCCTTAGTAGTAGATTGCTTCTGTTACGAACCTATCACATGATACCTTGAGCCCTGATATTGCCTCATTCCCATACCTACAGCCATTGATTGAGCCTGTTCCTATCTAGCCTGCTTAGGGTTGCTTTTGCTCGAACTCGTTGTCGGTTACTTCTTCACTATTACTATTGTTCCGGGGGCTCGTTGTTAATCAATCAAACCTGATAATTGCTAATGGTAATAATAATAATAATTTGATGATAAGGCACCGGCAGGAGGCCCTTTGAGGTTTTGAGGCCTGCTAGTGTCGACCCTAATAGGAAAAGGGTCTTGTCTACTGATCCATGATGAGCGCACTACCCGCATTTGGGGAGTATGGGCTCCCCCTCAGTTTGACCCGATTCGCATCTCGTCCAAATCGCCTCATTTAGTTCGGGTTTTCCATTTGCTGCATGCATGATTTTGCGAGCCCTTGGATCCCGGGTGGAACTTTCGTAGTCGGCATATAGGGGGACACGTTCTTAGAGTGCTATGAGGGTCCATTTTCTTCTGGGCTCGATTAGCCGTGCGCCCAAGGTGCTTTGGGCTTGATGCGAAGAAGGGTTGGGTTGTGTTGAGTGCCCCGCTTGGTGGGAGGCATTCCATCTGGCGGGATATTCATGAGTGTGGTTACTTTGGTGCACCCCTGCAGGGTAAATCTTCTCGAGAAGCCGTGTTTTCCGCGGTTATGGATTACTTGGTGAAAGTACTGGCTAACAAGTACTCAGGACAACTTCAACATAATGATCAATCATGTTTCACCCAATGATTAATAACTTGACTAGTAATAGGTTATTCACACAATAACTTGATTCATCTATAATACCACGGTGTGAGTTATCCTCGGATTGCTTCTTCGGATAAGGGGCGAGATCCAGGATGGGTTTGTTTGGATTTACTTTCAGTTGGTTACAATCCTCGATCTTATCCCCTTTCTGTTAGATGGAAGTTGTAGTTTCCCTCTGTAGTTGGTTAGTGCAGCCTGTTGTCGCTTATTTGCAATAACCCCTTCCTTTCCGTTGATCCTAAAGTATTTGTATCTTGTGATGACTGGCTACGCCGGTAACTTGTGAGTATGGGTTTTATCCCCCTTGCCAGTACTTAACCGTACTGACCCACGAATCTCTTTCGTGGCTGCAAATTCCAAATTGCAGTCAACAGGTTTGAAGTCTGACGACGTTAGCTTGGAAATCCCTCCGGCTTGGCCTGGGCAGGGATTGGACGCTCTCGGTTATCTTCAGGACTCTTAGTCCAATTTGGATCTTGTCCGTAGACGGACGTTTGTTTCTTCCGCTGTTATTTGGATCTTTGTATTGTATCAGTTGTAACCCTGGCTCGTTTGAGTCATCTTGTATCTATCTGTTTCTGTTGTAATTGTGGATTATTCGTGAACTATTGTAATGTTATCATAAATGGCAACCTGGAATCGGTTATTATGCGGATTTGGCGGGAATGCTGAAATCTGCATAGTGCCCGATCTCGGGGCGTCACACGCGTGGAGTGGATAAGAAACGCGTGGGAGTGTGAACGACCCGGAGGATCATCCTCCGGGGGATCCACAGCATTTCCCTATAAGAAAGCTATAAATGTTGTTTGGCACCTTACATGTATGTCATCCTTGGTTCAGGCCCAATTGAACAGTTCTAATGAGAGGATTGTAGGTGCCTCAACCTCCCTGAACCTTGAGTGAACAGATCAAGAGGTGAAATGGAGAAAAAGCATGCCGTAAGTCGTTTTATGAGATTCCCATGAAATTGGACATAAGAGACATACTTTGTTCCTTTAGGTGGCTGAAACAAAACATAGAACCAAGACCATTGGTTCAAAGTTCAAACCTGAATCATGGGAGAGAAGGAAAAAAGGCTAGAACTATACAATTCTAAATGAGAACACATCATTTACCTCGAAACCAATTCCCCTTTAATAACATCAATCTGGGCTAACACATCTAGATCCCGATCAATCAGGGTAATAATTCACTATAGCAATTCATAACTACAAGCCAAAAATAAAATATTATGATAACCATGAAAGATTAGAAAAAATGGGATCAGATTGAGAGAGATGTATAGCAACCACCATTTCCAGCTGCTGCAGCTTCGCCTCAGCGAACCTGGATCTTGTAACTGAGGAGACGTGCAGCCTTGTTCATGTGTTGCGCACTTGCGCTCCAAGGGAGAAGAACAACGAGCCAACGCGGTGCTGGTTGCAGCCCCTCGGCTCTAAAATCTGCAGCCCCCTACACAGAACCAATGATCAGGTAGGTATAGTACAAACTTGGGAACATCACAAATTTGAGGAAAGGAGGCAAGAAATAAAATGCCCCAACTGCAAATAGATAGTAAGGAGGCGAAGAAAAACCAGGAGAAGCACTAAAAAGTCAATATCACTATGACAGCCAATAAATTATTCTTATTCGGTACTTGATTACATTACCTGGGAACTATTTCTATCTATTGGTTCCATACGTCCTAGCAAATTTGCAACTTGATTTAGTCACTATTTTTTCAGGTTGTCACTCCAAGGATGATTGTCATACATACCTAACCATCTATACAGTCACCCTATACCTACAGATAACAAAATGACATGACCATGAATACAGGAGAAACAAGCAAAAATACTTACAGATTGGGCTGCTTCTCCTCACGACCCCTCTTTTCCTTTGTGATATATTTTTTCTCTCCCACAGTGCAGCAGCGGTACAACAGCAGACAACCATCAAACTCCCTGTGGCTAGCGCGAAATGGCACAATAGGGGTGGGCTCTTGTTCTAAATTGTAAAATTAAAAAGCTACAGCTATTCGTGAGAGCTCATGACAGAATGTGTTGCAGGAAAGTAAATTGTAGCTACAAAGGAATATTCAGTAATGCACTTAACTTAACAACATTAACTTTTTTTTTTTTTTTTGGATGGAAGGCAGCAGGTGCTGCTTCGATTACTTAAGGGGGGGCCGGATCAAATGCCGGAAAAGTACAGTTACAGGACTGAAAGAATATAGGACAGAAAGAATGAAAGAATGAAAGAATAAAGATGATGTAGGAGGAAGAACAAAGAGAGAGCACAGCTTTGCCATGCGAACTCTCGAGACCGTAAAAGCTATTCTCCTGATGGCCACACCTTGCCCAGCACTCCAGCAGCTTGCCAAAGTCTGAATTCCGTGGTGATCTTGTCCACCAGGATCGCCGATGAGCGGGCTTTATTGTTGAAAATCCTATTGTTCCGTTCCTTCCACAACATCCACCAGCACAGCAGGGCGACGGAGCGGCAACGCTTGATCAACATCTCCGTCGGGAGTAGCGAGGTGATGCCAGACCACCAGTCCAGCAGGCTAGCGGTAGCAGATGTCGGAGCCGCCCCTGCGGGCAGGTTGAGCTCTCGCAACACCCCCGTCCACACCTGCAGCGAGTAGGAGCAAGCAGCCGATAGGTGAGCCGCTGTCTCCGGAAGCACCCTGCACAAGGAGCAAATGGGGTTATGAGGCCACCCCCGTTTGGCGAGGTTGTCGGCGGTGAGGCACCTATCTTGCAGGAGAATCCAAGAGTGCAGTCTGCACTTAGGAGTTGCCTTGGTCTGCCAGATGAGAGAGAGAGCAACGCAGGGCAAGCGGCCAATAAACTGAGCCTCGTACGCCGAAGCAGCCGAGTAGGATCCACTGGTAGAAAGCCTCCAGATTATTGAATCCGGCGTATCATTGAACTGGAACAGCGCGAAGCTCTCCAAACTGGTCCATAGGTTGATGTAATCAGTGAGAACCGCCAGGCTTGGATTAGGCTTGATGAAGGAGATCCAGCGCCTGCCCACCAACGCCTGCCGAACACAAATGTCTTTCGACCGGGAGTGCTTGTAGAGTGGAGGGAAGCGATCTCTCAGCGGCCACCCGTGCAGCCAGTGGCTCTTCCAGAAAAGGGTGCGTTTGCCATCGTTAATGGAGATAGACGTAGATGCCTGGAAGATGGCTCGGACACCCTTGTCCACAGGCAGCGGAAGGCCACTCCAAGGTTTGCTGAAATCAGTTTCCTGCTGCCAAAGCCACCTAGCCCGAAGCGCATTGCTCTGAAGCTGCAGATTTGGGATCCCGAGCCCCCCTAGGTGCTTGGGAGAGCAAACTGTCGTCCAATTAACCAGGCACTTGCCCCCTGCGACCTTGTCATCCGCTGCCCACAAGAATGCCCTTCTCAGTTTGTCCAACTGTTTATGTAACCACTTTGGATGGAAGATCGCAATAAGCTGGTAAGCCGGTAGAGCTGAGAGAACCGCCTTTACCAACGTCAGCCTCCCAGCCATGGAAATCCACTTAGTTTTCCACCCAGCCAACTTCTTGAGGAATTTGTCAAGCAAATGTTGGAACTCCGCTCTCTTTAGCCTCTTATCAGAAAGTGGAAGGCCCAAATATTGACAAGGAAACTGACCAAGCCTGCAAGACGCAGCTGCAGCAGCAAAAGACAGGTCCATGTTGTGACAGCAAATCGGCAGGATACTGCTTTCGGCAAGGTTGGTGTTAAGCCCTGTAGCTGAGCCAAAAAAGGTGCAGAATTGCAACAGTTGCTTGCAAATCATGGATGTCTGGCCTTAGGAAGATCACTGCGTCGTCAGCATATAATGAACACAGTAGCCATAAAATAAACTGTGGATACCGATATGGCGTTCTTCAACTCGTGATTTTCTCAGTTTCTCCAATTATCATACAAAACATAACCATTTTTTCCAGCTAACTCAAAGCCTGAGCCTATCCAACATTCAAACTAAATGTGAACATGAAATCTATCTCTAACCTCTTTCTGCAAGGGAACAGACTAAAGAATAACATTCATATAAAAAAAACAGCTCACATAAGGAACACATTTGAAATTATTAGTAAATTGAAGCCGATGTGATGGAATCTTTTCATATTGTCAACAGTGTAATGAACAAACCCAGTACAGAATAGGATCAATGGTTCACCTTCACAATATACTGGTCCATACCCATTTGTTTGCTCATATTTTCACTCTTTGACAATATTTTAGGATCACACACATAGAAATTGTGGAACAATCAGCCTACTTTCCGAACTGATTAGATTTTTTTTTTTTTGATAAAGGGAAGTATATTAATATCAAAGATACAAAATACACCCGGCCTCTGCAACAACGCAATGGATGCACACAGCCGAAAGACAATAAAAAGAAGAAATAAAAAGAAAAGTCCCGCCACAGAGCTACAATCCTCGCGGTATCCGCACAACCACCACCTAAACAACAGCTGATGTCCATCTCTTCGAAAGCAGCGTCTCCAAGAATAACGGTGCCAGGCACAACCAATTAAGGCCAGACCTTGGGTTTTCACCCTGAAGATAATCCTCGCTCTCAAAACAACGGCTACAAGAAGACCGGTGCCAGGCACAACCAATTAAGGCCAGACCTTGGGTTTTCACCCTGAAAGGTAGGTCTTTGGACTTCACGCATGTTGTCGCCCCCTCTTACATACGGCTGCCACGAATCTTGTAACTCCAAGCCAGATCCCCATCGCTGCAAAGACTCGGGTCACCGTTGATAGTCCTCCAATCTCGCCTTCGATGACTGAGCATTGCGACCGAATTCCACCGATCCAGCAATCTCCAGGCGTAGCCCATGGGAGTACGCCGGCGGAGCCTTTCGGTCGACACCCCGGCTTGATCAAAGAGAACATACATCAGGATCTTCATCTTTGCAGAATGTGGAACCCAAGGACCACCTCCTTTATTCCGATATCTCGCAGCCCCGACGCTGCGAAACGACTCCCAGCAGCGACGGTTGCAAGAGAAGGGTGCACGTAGCCCCTCGGTTGCGCCTCACCGGCCCGCATCTGAGCCGTAGGCCAGACCGGCCTAGAGGCCCAACTCCACCGTCGGCCCATCCTGGGTCAAACCCAACACAGACCAGATCGGATGCCATCCGCATCCGCCGCCGCCGGGCGCCCTACCGCCGGCCGACCATGCGCCGCCGCCTCCCGTCTAGCAGGGGACGTGCCGCCCGGAGTTTGGCCAGCGGCGCATCCACCACCGACTCGCCGCCCCCTTGCGCCCCCGATTCGCCGCCGCCGTCCTCTCCCAACGCCGTCGCCGGGTCGCCCAACCATCCCCACCGACCGCTGCCAGTGGGGTGCCGCCACCGCCGCCGACCGGCGACGGCAGCGGCCGCCGGTACGCGGAGGAGAGGGTTGGTGGGCTAGGGTTTGAAGAGCCTCCGGGGTCGCCCGAGAGGAGACGACCCGAGAGGCGGCTAGGGTTCCGAACTGATTAGATGAAAGTTACGAATCTTACCCTTCAAAAGGAGTGAAAACAGCAAGACCCTTCTCGTGTTTCAGTCGAGTGCAAAACTGAACACTAGGATTCATGTTTGGACACACTATCAGCAATGTTTATAAGAAAACGAGTATAATTATAGATGTAGTCCCATAGCAATGTACTCCCTCCGTTCAACAATAGATGACTTCCACTTATCTAGGTATGGATGTATCAAGACATGTTTTAATGTCTAGATACATCTATATATAGACAAATGGACGTCATCTATTGTTGAACGGAGGGAGTAGAAGAGATCAGGAAACAAGACTAAAGACAAGAATGCAACCCTCTGTATTAAAGTACAATTTCAAAACATAGGCGACACATATCGTGTTGTTTCAGGTTGAACGCAAAATCTACAGCAACAAACATAAGAAATTGACTATTTTGCGAACATGTTAGCTTTTCAGGGATCGCCCACAACAACAACAACAAAAAACAATAGTACAACAGAGCTGAGGCAAACATAACATAAGAGTGCCAATATAATAACACACAGATAGATAGATGACATAGCTAGATCGATTAACAGGACTGCCAATAGAAAACACATATAGGTAGACAAAAGATTAACAGGAGTGCCAATATAACACACATAGTTGACGACATAGGTAGATGGACCAACATGGATGGATGGATCCATCAAAACATAGCAATCTTCTACTAGTAGATATAGATTTAATTAGATAGGCCTCGACAGAAGCAGCAACTGCAGGTGCCTCGTAGAATCCTTGATCTTCGTCTTCATCATCAATCAGATATCCTCTTCGTCCTCAATCAGGAGATCCAGAACAGCAGTAACATCATCGTCAGGAACGTAGGGAGGATACACCTCTTCCTCTACCTCTTCTTGGAAGTCGGTAGCAAAAACGAGTCCTCCAAAATCCTTCTTCACCGACGGCGCTTGTGTGGCCTTCTTCATGTTGATGAGGAACTGGTCATCGACCTCGAAGTAGCCATGGTCCATCACGCTCTTGATGACCTGCTGCCGGAAAACTTCCGACTCCTCCTGGATCTTCTTGTAGAGCTCTGCATGGGCTTCAATTTGAAGTTTCCTTTCCTTGATATATTCGGGCGAGAAGGCATCTGTCAGGTCGTCCAGGTAATCAGCGGTGGGGGGAGGCAGGTCCGGCTTCAGGCAGAGTATGGTCCTGATATGGGCTTTCGAGAGCCTGTGCTTTCTACCTGGTACCGCGGCTGGAAGCTTCGCCTCATGCAGCGTCTTGCCAGTCACTACCGGATCAGACGACGTCGTATCTGCTCCCACAAAATCATCGATCTGTCCCTTGGGCGGCTGAAGTCCCTCCTCGTAGCTGGACCCGGCCACTACCTTCCTCTTGACGGGGACCCGCATCACCGGACCATCGACACCGGCCACCGCATCCGCCAACTTGGCGACGGTGGACGGTTTCGGGATGCACGTCACCGTCGCCCCCATCGGAACCTCCTCCGTACCCGACATGGCGGCCTGCAACAACGACGAGCAATCCCTTTCACTTCTCTTCCGATGTTGGATCTCGATTTTGGTGGGTTGATTGTTGGTTTGGGGATAGTACGAGGACTCGAGGAGGAGGCGGCGGTGGCGTCTCGATCTATATATAAAGAAGCGGATTTGCTAGAGAATTAGTAAAATCTCAGTCACCTAATCCACCGTTGGATCTGTATGTCAAGATTGGTGTTTTTTTTTTTATAGCGGTCGCTTTTGTAACTGTGCCGCGTAGCGCGGACTGCGGGCGTGTTTTTTTGTTTTTTTTTTAGGGTGCGGACTGCGGGCGTGTGCGGCCATGTGTTCTTGTTATTGGGCCTTTCTAACTGGGTTGTGTAGTACTGTGGGCTGCAGTAGTATTGTTTTTATTTTTCAATTGTTTTTGTGGTGCTTGCTGCTAATTATGTGTATTTTTTTTGTTTTTTTCCTTGGCTTTGTTGCTTTCGTATTTTGTGCTCCACCGTTGACCTTTGAAGAAATAGCAGTGTACAACTAATAAAAAATGTATATGTACATGGGGTGTGATTGAAAGCACATTAGAGTACATTGTGGAGTGAGTTGCACATGGTATATAACTGAGAAAAAATGTCCAGACCATTTGATTGCGTCGTGATTTATGTTGGCCTAGGATTGATTAACGAGTTGCAACTAAGAAACTAGATGAATCCCCGCGCGTTGCCGCGGTAAAGGGTTGTCTTAATTTGGACACCTACTGTTTGAAAGAGTTAGTCTGTAATTTGAATATCTTAATCTAATATGTAAAGATTAAGTTGATTGTAGTACTTATTCTGTAAGATGAACAATTGTTGCAAGTCTCACCACAATTTACAAAGGATATTGTTCAAAACATACAAAAGATATATATTAAACATGTCATGTATCAATTGAGGGAGCCAGGGAGGGTCTGAAGTGGAAAACTGTATGTCCTAAACAATTCCACATAGACTGAACTGGAGCACCAGTGAGCAAAAGTGCAAAACTGAATAAGATTTAACCGAATATTGTTGCAAAACTGAATAAGCATCTGAACACTGAAGTGGCTACAAATGGTTCTTGCCACAATATTCTTGGAGTTGGTTCTTTACACGAAAAACATGTCTGCACCGACGAAGTGGACTCAACTTAATGGATTCCTTCCACATAGCCTGGAATTTTCAAGAGTATGAAGATTGAAATTAAATCATCGGAGGTTTGATTGGACAGTCATAAAGGATTAAGCTGACAGTGTTTCAACACGGAATACCTTACTTAAAATCTGGGATATGCGTATGGCAGTACTGGCGACTGCGAGGCTGCTAAAAGTGTCCCATCGATTGCACATCAGATATCCCCATTTTAATCTAGACGCAGCAGAAACAACAAAAAGTGAAATAGTAAGTCAGCTACGTGAATGTTGTGGTAGTAGTTTTCTTGAGCATTTCATCAATTGGTTCCTTGCCCGCATCATATATTACCAGCTGGATGTTGGAAACGGTGCACATCAACGATGACCGGAGAAGCAAGATCCCGTGGAGCTGATTGGCCTGATCAAAGAGACATAGGTACTGAACGCCGGCACTGGCATGGAAGGAGTGCAGAGTAGAGATTAGAGAGTACTCCTGTGAAGTGTCCCGTCCCTCCTCTCCGGCTCCTTCGGCCTAGTTTCCACGGACGGCTCCTCGCCACCGGCGATTCGAGGATACATGCGTCGCGACGGAGACTGCTCATGTCTTCGTCCTCCATGGCGGCAACATACGTCGGCGAGAAGTGGAAGGAGGAGAAGCACCGAGCCGCGTCCGGACAGGGGCATATCCATGCTCGTCAGGGGCAACGCGGGCTTCGTCGGCGCACACTCGCGATCATGGCATGATCGCCCTCAACAACTTCAACTCCTACTACAACCTGACGCTAAACCGCGGGCTGCAGACTTCCTTTTATGGGGAGAGGAGGATTAATTGTTAGGATTCGAGAAGAGGAGGAGAAAGAAACGGGTCTGCTTCGTGTAGTAAGATTAGATTGTCTTTTGGACAAGATTGATTGTTAGGATTTGGAGAGACACGGCAGAGGAGAGCCGGACGCTTGAGTTTTCATCTCTAGTTGGACGCCGCAGTAAATATCCATTAAATATTTGGTGAACGGAAACTAAACAGGGGCTGCTGACGCATCAAATTTGCTGACATGGAATGTTCACGCAATAGCAAAACAACGATGAAATTAAGCAAGATCGAACCAACGGGGACACGAGAGATCGAACCAACGGGGACACGAGATTTTAACGTGGAAAACCCTTCCAACAAGGAAGAGAAAAAACCACGAGCGCCAGCCAGCAATACTTCACTATTTCGGGGTGAGGTTACAAACGCACCGGGATTTACAATGTGTGGCTTATCCCGTGCGGCGGCTTACAAGAGGTATATAAAGGCGGTCCTGACCTAACTAGGTCGGTAACGGTGAATCCAACTCCGACTCGCGTAGCGGAGGCCGAACTTTCCTTTATCTTCATATGAATTTGGATCACCATAAAACAACATGGAAGGCTGCTTTTGCTATATGACGTGGGAGCCTTGCATGTTGAGAGAAATCAGGTAGTGGGGGGCTTCTGTTTAGATATAGAAGATAACCCATGCTATTGGATTGCATCATGATTCGTGATAGACTAGTAAGTTACACGGTAGTTGCAACTGAAATTTATGCAATTGCACCTAGGTTGTAATTCATATTTTTACATAGGAGCATAAGTTGCACCTTAGAGTTCCCAGTTACATATGGGTTGCAACTAAGATTTTTTACTGATTGCATATTACACATATGTTGCAACAGTGAAAATTTATCCCAATCGCATATGGGTTGTAACTAAGAGTTCTCGGTTACATGTTGGTTACAACTGAGACTTTACTAGATACACGCAGGTCTAGTTACACATGATATGAGTTGCAATGGAGATTTTAGAATTGCATATGGGATGCAACTGAGATTCCTTACGGTTGCATGTGGGTTGTCACTGAGACTCTAGGTTGAACATGGGTTCCAGTTGCATATGGGATGCAACTGAGATTCTTTCCAGATGCATGTGGGTTGTCACTGAGATTCTTAGTTTCACATGGGTTGCAACTGGTACTTTCCTAATTATATGCATGTCCACATGCGTTGAAACAGATATTGGGATGCAATTAATATTTCAGCCACTTGCATGGGTTAACTGAGATTTAGAGTTGCAATGAGTTGCGACCGAGATTTTTCTAGTTGCATGTGGATTGTAACTGTGATATCTTAGTTCCACGTGGATTGCAATTGAAAAATTTCTAGTCACACGAGGGTTGTAACTAAAATCCACCTAAATTATAACTGAAATATTCCGGTGTACATGAGTTGCAACTAAGTTTTTATTGTTACATATGAGTTGGAATTCCCGGTTGCATATGGGTTGCAACTTATACTTAATATTTATTTTATTTTAGGACAAGCAATTAAAGTTTACATATGTAACTCTATTGTTTTTTTAATATAAAACTTTCACTAAATAAAGCAAATAAGCCGTCTCATTAAAAACCTTCCAGTCCCCTCAGGTACCCTGGTAAGGAAAAGAGTGCGTAAAAACTTGTTGCCAGTTCGTTACAAAATGGTTACATCATTGGCAATAGTCAATCTAATAGAATCAGGAGGATCGCTATGCCAAGCAGCATGGGACAGCTCACTAAGCTTAGCAAGGGTATCAGCTGCCTCATTAGCGTCACAAGGACAGTGAGAGAAAGTAACACGAGCAAAACCTCTACAAAGGAAGGTAGCCTCCTCGTAGATCGTTGTTGTCGGTCCTAAAGAATTTCCACCGTCCTGCATAGTTGTGATCACTTCGAGGCAATCAGACTCAACGATGATTTTGTTGCATCCGACTTCACCTGCAAGAAGGAGGTCGTCTCGTAACGCAATTGCCTCCGCCGTTGATGCATCCTCAACGTATTGCAATGTCCATCGTCCCGCTGAAATGAAGCTACCATTATGATCACGAAGGAGCGCCCCTGTGCCACCTGTCCCGGAGTTGATGTCGAATGCCGCATCAACGTTTAATTTCACATGGTCCTCAGGCGGATTGATCCATCGGTGTCTCTGCATCGGAGGGGTCCCCCTCTTCTTCGCTCTTCCATAGTTCAATGTCAAAGTAAGAATCGACATGGCTGATCGAGTAGGGTCCTGCAGTAGCTCACCATGAGTTGCCTTTCTTCTCTCCAACAAAATATACCATATAGCCACTGCCACCAAATCACACCGTCGAGTCTCAAGAGAGATAGATGTCCCAACGGTGTCTAGGAGTAGAATCTCCAGGATTGTGTAACCATTATTTTCTACACTCCGAGAAGTTTCAAGGATCTGCGACATACCCAGTCCGTCCCAGATGAAAGTGCACTATGGTCAATTAGAGGGGGTGAATAGGTTGACTACCAATTTTTCTTTTTTACTTTTAATTAGGGCTAAGCAAGATAAGATAAGGTTCTCTAGATGTGCAACTAGGTGAGCAACATTTGTGATACAAGATAAGATACGCAACGGAAGTAAAACAAAAGGCAACAAGATAAACCACAAGTGTAAACAAGGAGACAAGGATATGGTTCCCGTGTTCCTTCTCAAGAGAAGTACGTCTATGTTGGAGAGGTGGGGAGCCACCTAGGCGCTCCTCAATAGCAAGGTTGTGCACACCTTATTCTCCTTGAGATTCTCCGGTGAGGGAGTTCTTGTTTCCACTATGAGGTCGACTTGAAGGCGTTGACCAAACCTTTACACGAGCTTGAGGTCACTCCACAAGATGGATGGAGGCTCTCAAGCAATCTCAAGCTTCTTGCAACAAGGTGGAAGCTACAAGCACAAGATCTGCTGAGGTTTCTAGGCCTCAAGTAGGATTCTAGATCTACTAGGATGTGGTGGATGGATTTGAAATTCCTTTGGTGGAATCACGGATCTAGGTCTCCTCTAGATCTCCACAAAGTTTCGGAGTGTTTGGGTGGTTGGAGAGGGAGATCTAGGAGGTTGAAGCTTTCATTAATGGCTAGGAGAGAGAGTGGGAAAAGCTTGAGCCTTTATGAGGTAGGGGAAGGCTTTAAATACCCCTTCCCCCAAGTGGCCGTTGTGTAGTCCACGCAGCACCGGAGGCTCTGGTGTTTCCACCAGAGGCTCCGGTGGTCTTCACATACGCGCACACGCGCAGCTCATTTTCTTCAAACTCGATCGTGCAGGGCAGAGGCTCCGGTGGCGTTGGCGGAGGTTCCGCCCACCGGAGGTCCACCGGAGGCTCCGCTGCAGCCTCCGCTCTTATGCACCCGAAGGTGTTTTTAGCGGAGTCCACACCAGAGGCACCACCGGAGGCTAGCCCCACAGTGGGGCAGTGGAGCCAGCGGAGGATCCGCTGCAGCCTCCGCTCTTATGCAGCCGAAGGTGTTTTAAGCGGAGGCTACACCGAACCCACCACTGGAGGCCAGCGCCTGAATGAGCTGGGAAATGCATGGGGTGGAGGTTCTGGTGGTTTCACCGGAGCCTCCGCTGCTTGCAAAATGGCACCCCATCTTTGTTTCTTCGAGCTCTTTCCATTCGAAACATTTTTGTAACCCATAGAGATTGTATACTTGATGAACCTGGGCATTTTCATATATATCAAATAGGACCTGCAAGTACTCTCAAATAGACATTAGTCCAATAGTTATGTTATCATTAATTATCAAAACAGAAGATGATCTTTCATTCTCCCCCTTTTTGGTAATTGATGACAGCATCCCTATTTGCATAACTATAACATACACAACATGGACGGAGCTCCCCCTAGAGATATGCTCCCTTCATGTTGAGAGAATTTAAACAATATGGATAGCTAAACACATATGTAATAGTGAGCACACAACAAGTGATAGAATTAAGGTACCAAGTTCACAAGCTCACATAATGCATAACGAGGTTCACAACGCACAATAATTAAACAAACGAAGTTTCCAAATAGCCAACTCTCTCAAGCAAGACGAAAGATGCAAATCGAAAACACGCTTGAGAGAGAACCCATGCAAATGCCCGCTCCTAAGTAGATATATCTCCCCCTTTGGCATCAAGATACCAAAAGAGGGAGGAGACCGATGCTAACGTCCCTATGATCACTCGGAGGAGTTATCCAAGCTAGGAGGACGAGCGCGGCGGCGAGAGCTGGTGACCTCTTCTCCTGGTTCCTCATCAGACCACTCGATGATATTCCCCTTGGAATCCTTGGCTTGCCACTTGTCCCAGTTGGTGATGCTATCTTGCACCGGGGACTCCACAGATTCCCCACCATCACGACAAAATTGACGCTCTCCTGTGTTTCCTTGCGGTGCTTAAGCTCCTTGTCATAGTGAAGTTCCCATTGATGTTGCTCGATCTTCTTGTTCACTCGGAACACCTTCTTGAGAAACCTTGCCATCCACTTGAAGGCACTGTCAGAAGGAGGAGGACGAGAGGGACCAACTTCCTCTTCTTCGTCTTCCTCATCAATGATGACCACTGGATTGGCCTTGCCTTTGCGAGGAGCGGGAGTGGGATGCACAATAGGCTCGGTGTGGTCCTTGATGAGAAGCCTTTTCTCCATATGTGGGATCCAATTAGCATCATCAAGAGGATCTTCCGGGAACTTGTTCTCCCATACATTCAAGATGATCTTCATTATGAAAGGCCCAAAGCAAGCATTCTTCCTTTGTATAATGACATGCCACAGCTTGTTCCACAGATAAGCGAGCACATCAAGCTTCTGAGTCAGACCGGAAAGTCGCTCCTCATGAGTAAGAAGCATGAGGTTCTTGAGGAAGCCATGAATCTCATCAATGTTTCCCGCCTTTGGGTTGATGGTCTCTCGATATGTGTGGAGCATAATATCATAGGTGGGATAGAGCCCCTTGACAAACCCAACAGCGAACTTCTTCCAGTGATAAAGAGGAGTGAGTTGATCCTTGGCGAGTGATTGAGTATTGGGAGCATGAACACGGAACCAACCATTGTCAAACTCCGGGACACCGACAAAGGGTCCATGATCCGGGTAACCGCCAAGAAGGACTCCAACCTCGGATGTAACATCCCAGGATTTTCAAAATTTAATAAAATCATGCATACATTTGCATCATGGCATCATCTCATATGATCACCTTGCATCTATTCACAACAAGACAATAAACTCATTTTTCACCACATGAGCACACTAAAGAGACATTTGAAGTCCTCATATTTGACCTTTGTGAAATTATTTTATTTTTGAAAAAGAGCAATACCAAAATACTCCTTATGTCACTAGCTTTTCAAAACATATTTTTAATTATTTTTCTGTTTAAGTTTGAGTGGTTTATGGTTGGTTAAAGTTAAAAAAAAAAAGACAAAAAAAATAAAGCGAAATCCTATTCTACCGCTCCCCCTGGGCCGAGCCCATTCCCCCTCTCCCTCCCGCGCAGCGCGCAGCGAGACACACCAGCCCAACGGGCCAGCCCGAAGGAATCGTGCACCACTCACTCACCCTCTCTCTACCCCCTCTCTCTGATACGTGGCCCCGGGGCCCACGTAGGGATCACGTCATCACGACGCGCACCGTCGTCTTCCCCCAGCGCGGTGACTGCGCTCGCAGGTAAAGACCGGAAACGGCCGATTGAATCCAGCGTTAACGCGCGGTATTAAGCCCCCATTAACCTCCCCTCCCCGCTCTACTTAAGCGCCACCCCCTCCTCTTCACTCTGCCCCACAGGAAGCCGAAGGAAAAGCCCCTAGGCCGCACGGTTTCGAGCTCGTCCCCGACGGTTAGGTCTGTGGTTTCCGGCAAACTCCGGCCATCCCGGAGTCTCCAATCCCCTCTGTTCGCTTCCTCTCACCGCCGCGTACCATTTTGACATCGTTGCGCGTTTATTTTCTTCCTAGGTCGACGGCGCCATCCTCGGCGTCCATCACCGTCGCCACGGGTGGATTCCGGCGAGCAATTGCGCGACGTGGAGATCGTCACCGAGCTCCTCGTTACGCCACCGAGTCCGCGTCGACGAGCTAGACGTCCAGGTACGTCCCCGTGACCCCCTAACCCTACGTAGACCCCGCGCCGTGCTCGCAGAGCCACGCGCTCTGGCTTCCGGCGAGATTCCGGCGAGGCCGCGCCGCTCGACTGCTCGGGTCACTCCCGGGCCGTTAGATTGAATCGTAGGGCTCAGATTAGATCACTTACCGCTTTGTTCTGTTTAGATCTGGGCCGTTCCCCGCCACTTAAATCCAACGGCCCCTGCGCGCGATCCGAGCGAAGCGGTACGGGCCAATCACATCGCTCCGTTAAGGATGACACGGATCGACTGTTTTCTGTTTTTAGGCAGATTTAAATTAAAACTTGTAAATTCAATAACTTTTGTTCTGTAAACTCAAATGCAATAATTTTGTACTTTTTGGAATCAGCAGAACCAGTAGAACACAATGCGTCCATAGATCTCCACTTTTGACACGTGCACAAACATGTTATTCATAGATTCCTAAATTGCACTAATTGGTACATAACTTTATTTCCAAAATGACTTTTGGTGCAAATCCAAATGCTATGGTTTTGTTAAGGTGTAATACTTCCAGAAAGTAGAAAATAACAACTACTAGATCACTTTAACATCATACATTTTGAATCTTAGGTTTATTAGATCCATATGAGAACACTAAAAATGTTATAATTAATTTGGTATCTATTTTATTTATTTATTTTTTTTCTCCAAAAGATCTTAAACATGTTAGAAATCCAGAGAACCCCTTTGCATAACAATTGTGGTGTTAATGCATTTTCACCATTGCATACCATGCATACATGTTTTTGTAATGTTTTCCTTTATTGTTTGTTTATGTGATGTTATTCTGTTTGTATAGATTGTGAGGAGGAGCAATATTACAGTTGTGGTTGCTGTTCCTACTCATCCTGCTGCCAAGGCAAGTGACACTCCATGTTAGCACCTATATTTTTACTAAGCATTAGTTATTTTAAAGTAGTGTGCATGATAGGCCTTTTTTATAAGCAGTATGCTATGCAATATCCTAGCCACCTTTTATATTTAGTCTTAGGAATTAGTAGATGCTATGCTATATCAAAAGATGATTTTACTAGATGTGTAGGAAAAATTGTAAGTATAACAAATGAAGGAACCACCTGGGTGGAAGTGGTAAGACTGGTTTATGTTGAGTGTTGCCTCAGGGCCCTTGTCTAAGGGTTATTTCACTTGAGGTTGTTACTTGCGGATGGCCACCCAGGAACAAAGAGATTACTATGTCCCTCTAAATCCAGTAGCTTCCCGTGCAACCCTTTGACATTATGGGCTCTGTCTTGATCAACTAAGTTGTGAGAGTTCAGCCCAGGCTTGACAAGCAGATGTAGCAAAATTATAGGTGGAACGGGTCTTGCCGGTGGGTTTGAATTCTTCTTCTGAAAGATCTCGTCTCAATTCTCTCCTTTCCATGATACACTCCGGGTGTATAGGATGTTTGGGCTAATTGAAGACAAAGGGTGAAAGTGCACAACCTCTGCAGAGTTAGAAACTATGATCATAGCCGTGTCCCCGGAAAATGGACGACTTCGAGCAGCTGGATAAGGATGGACAGAAGAATCTCAACACTGTTTTATTAAACTAAAAATTTGCCCAAGGAAGTATGATTGTGGTACTTGGAGCTATTCCAATGTTGCCACCCCCTTTTTGTAAAACAAAATGGCTTTACAAATGTGTTAGGAGAAAATTGGCATTTCTGCAAATAGCCTTAAGATCCACCTAGCCAAAGAAATCATGTAGTACTAGACTTGCCATTTTATATCCACCATAGGTGTCATTTGCCAGTACATCATTGTACTGATCTCCTTTGGGGCTGCATATTCCAACGTGCAGGATCTTCTGATGAAGAATGAGGATGTCATTTCTGGACTCGAGTCTACACCCAACATGTTTGCCTGTGGCACATGCTTGAAGATGGAGGCTCATTGCTAAATTACTTCTGCTGTTTGATCTTTGAGTTTTAGCTAGCCATTAAGGCTATGCACCTTGTAATAAGATATATTTGTCTACTCTGGATTCAGTTGTAATAATTTTAACTCTTTTGCAATGATACCTTAAGTTTTGTATTGTGGTGCTAGCGTTGATCCAGGGACTAGCACATAACACAGGTATTTCACTTTTGATAAAAAGTGGGATGCTACAAAATGGTATCAGAGCAAAGTGTTGCCTGTAGGTTCAAGCCCTTAGGTCTGGAAAACCCTGTTGATCAAATTTATTGACTCCTTTGAGAACTTTTGGATCCTAGCGGCATAGTGAGATTGAAGCGGCCCGGACAACTTTACGTGTCCACGGACACGAGACCGTTCTATGATTGGCTTGCGGGTGCCTGTATCTCTCACTATAGTGAATATCCAAATTTACAAAAAGTTGTTAATAACCCATGATCACCTTAGAGAAAGTTTGATATTTTCTAAGTATTTATGCACTTCCTAGTACTCCTTTACCTTATGCATTAAAACTTATGTTTCTTTACTCTTATGACTCAAGATGGAGAGCTTCAACTTCAACGACACCAAGGACATCGTCAACACTCACTTTGGAGGCCATGTTCTCGAGATAGTCACACTGTTGGCACTGCCCACACCCACCATCAGAGGGAAACACCTGAACAAGTTTAGCAAGGAAGGCTGCTGGGGAGTCAGACTGCTTCAGCCAGGACGCCAAACCGAGCCCACAACCGAAGACATCACGATCAAGGTGATCAGCGACTCCATGGAGAGAGGCCTCAACCTCGTCATGCAAGATCTGATAGGACGTCTCTGTGGGAAGCATTATAGGGAGTTGAGGAATCACTACTCCTTTTCTCTAGGCAGACGTAATGAAGATGGGGAACCTTACATCTTAGCCCCAGAAACCAAAGCTACTCCGTTACGCCAGTATCTTCAAAACTTAGAGATTCATGTCAAGGACCTCGAGGAAGAAAAGTACAATGAGCTATTGTTGAATGATGAATTACGCGGCCAACTCAAGGAGGCAGAAGAGAAGGTGAAGACTCTAGAAGAGGTAGTCCACACTCAAGATGGGAAGCTGAAGACTCAGGACAAGAAGCTGCTGAGTCAAGAAAAGAGAATCAGGACGAAGAACCAAGAGATTAGAGATCTGAAGTCGAAAATAGAAGACAACGACTTGTACTTAGAGGCTGATTATGAGTTGATAGGAAAGATACGTGGTGAGAAGAGAGAGTTACAAGAGAAGAATGATGCCCTGGAGAAAGAAGTGAAGGAACTCAAGGCCATCCTCGCAGGTGAAGGAATCACGATTGAAGAAATTGAAGAAGAAGAAGACGTCATGGTTGAAGAGTAGTTTCCTTAGTTTGATCGCCAAGTTGATGTTGATGTTTTTCGAGCCTAAGTTTGACCTATCAATTTTGTGATGGCAAATTCCGTATTCTAGCAAAATAAATCCTTTATTAGTTTTATTTCCAAGCTTTACCCTTGTGTAATTACCTTTATGTCTGTGCATGGGTAGGAAGACTTTTCTCCTTAGATCTATCTATCTTAACTTGCCTATGCTGAAAACCACCACAGATGCCTCCTCGTCGTGACAACGAGAATAACAACAACAATGACGCGATGCAACAGATGATGGCAGCTCAGACTCAGCTTATGCAAATGATGACTCAGATTTTGGCAGCAAACAACAACAACAATAACAACAACAATAACAACCCTCCACCGCCACCCCCAGTGGATAGACTGGCAAGATTTCTAAGGCTTAAACCTAACAAGTTTTCCTTTGCCTCGGAACCGATAGTGGCAGATGACTGGCTCCGCTCAGTTAACAAGGATCTAGTTACTTGTGAATGCACTGATGCTGAAAAGGTGAGGTTCACTGCTCACTTGCTTGAAGGACCCGCTGCAATGTGGTGGGAGACTTATCAAGTGACCCATCCTTTAGAGGGAATGACTTGGGATGCTTTCAAAGAAGGTTTTCGTAATGCTCATATCTCTTCAGGAATAATGAATCTGAAGAGGGATGAGTTCCGCAGTCTGAAACAGGGAGGTAGGACTTTGAAGGAATATATGGATGATTTCTACACCTTATCAAGGTATGCACCAGAAGATATTGATACTGATGCAAAGAGGAAGGATAAATTCCTTAGTGGACTCAAGGGAGAACTGAAGATACCTCTGTCTGTAGCTTATGCTCCAAATTATCAAACTCTGTTAGACCAAGCCATCACTCTAGATAACAATATGAGGAAGGAAGAGAACAGAAAGAGAAAATTTGGGGTTGGTAAGACTCACTCTGAGCCATCACACAAGAAGCAGCATTTCTCTGAAGGTAGTGGCCACAAATCCTGGAGCCACCACAACAATGGCCATGGACACAAGCACCATGGACACAATCCTAATGGTGGATACAGGGGTAACAATGGAGGATTCAAAGGAAATAATCACAATGGACATAGCCATGGAAATGGACATCATCGTCATAATACAGAAGGGAAGAGAGATGTTTCCCAAGTGACTTGCTTCAAGTGCAAGAAGACAGGACATTATGCTAATGACTGCCCAGAGAGGAAAGTGGATGAGAATGCCAAACCCAACCCATTTCAGAAGGGACATGTGAACCATGTCAATGTGGAGGAAGTGATGGACGAACCTGATGCTGTGATTGGTACGTTTCTACTCAACTCCTTTACAGCATTGGTTTTATTTGATACTGGAGCATCTCATTCATTCATATCAAGGGCATTTGTAAATAAAAATGGGCTACCCACTGAAACCATAGGGAAAACCATTAGAGTAAGCTCCCCAGGAGGAGAAATGCTCGTCAACGCCGGATGTAGGCAGCTTACCTTGGAAATTGGAAAATACAAATTTCCAACCCATCTCGTAATTCTAGAGTCTCAAGGACTAGATGTTATTCTCGGGATGGATTGGATGACCACTTTTGGAGGGGTCATAGATTGTGCAAACAGAGCAATTACACTCACCACCCCAGAAGGAAAGAGGATTAGATTCAAATCCAACATGGAAATAAAAGGGGTTATGTTCAATCATCTTAAGGGGGTTAGCCTAGATCAAGTACCCATAGTGAGGGAGTACCCCGATGTTTTTCCCGAGGAACTACCAGGAATGCCACCTGATAGGGATGTGGAGTTTCTCATTGATCTATTACCAGGCACTGGCCCCATAGCAAAAAGACCTTACCCCATGTCTACTGATGAGCTAAAGGAACTTAAGAAACAATTAGAAGAACAACTCGGGAAAGGTTTTATTCGCGAAAGTTCATCACCATGGGGAGCACCAGTTCTGTTTGTGGAGAAGAAAGATAGGAGTCAACGTTTAGTTATGGATTACCGTTCTCTGAATGAAGTGACTATCAAGAACAAGTATCCTTTGCCTAGAATCAACGACCTGTTTGATCAATTAGAGGGAGCATGTGTGTTTTCCAAGATTGATCTTCGATCTGGATATTTCCAATTGAAAATTAGGGAACATGATATACCCAAGACAGCCTTTGTTACTAGATATGGATCGTATGAGTATACGGTAATGCCATTTGGATTAACCAATGCCCCTTCCTACTTCATGAATATGATGAACAAAGTGTTCATGGAATTTCTGGACAAGTTTGTCGTAGTTTTCATTGACGACATTCTGATATATTCCAAGAGCACCAAGGAACATGAAAGTCACCTCCGTTTGATTCTGGAGAAGCTTAGAGAACACAAACTTTATGCCAAATTTAGTAAGTGTGAGTTTTGGCTGAGTGAAGTGGGTTTTCTTGGACACATAGTATCAAAAGAAGGAATTGCTGTTGATCCTTCCAAAGTAGCAGCAGTAATGGAATGGGAACCACCCAAAAATGTCGGAGAGGTTCGTAGCTTCCTAGGTTTGGCAGGCTACTACCGGAGGTTCATTGAGAATTTCTCCAAAATTGCCAAGCCCATGACTGAATTATTGAAGAAGGAAAAGAAGTTTGAGTGGACCGATGCTTGTGAAACCAGCTTTCAAGAGTTGAAGAAACGGTTAGTGACAGCCCCAGTTCTATGTCTACCAGATTTAGAGAAAGAATTCCAAGTGTATTGTGACGCCTCCCGCCAAGGACTTGGAAGTGTTCTTATGCAAGGAGGAAAGGTAGCATCATATGCCTCTAGACAACTCAAGAAGCATGAGGTTAACTATCCAACCCATGATCTAGAGTTAGCTTCAGTGGTACATGCCTTGAAGACCTGGAGGCATTATTTGATGGGGAAAAGATGTGAAGTCTTCACTGACCACAAAAGTTTAAAATACATATTCACACAGAAGGAATTGAACATGAGACAAAGAAGATGGTTAGAACTTATTAAGGATTATGACCTGAGTTTGCAATACCATCCCGGTAAGGCAAATGTAGTAGCTAATGCTCTCAGCCGCAAGGTTTACGTTAATGGCCTCACGGCGGGAGAACTACCTGAGGATTTATGCAAAGCATTCAAGGATCTCAGACTAGAAATAGTACCCGAGGGTTTTGTAACGTCACTGGTGGTACAACCAACTTTGATGGACAGAATACGGGAAGCTCAGAAAGGAGACAAAGATATAGAGGAAATAAAAGTTAACCTAAGCATAGGAAAAGCTAAGGGATTTCATGAGGATGAGCAAGGGACCTTATGGTTTGAGAAACGTGTGTGTGTAGCTAATGACACTGATCTTAGGAAGCTGATTTTGCAAGAAGCACATGAAACACCCTACTCGATTCATCCAGGTAATACCAAAATGTACATGGATGTGAAGGAGAGATTCTGGTGGAATAACTTGAAGAAAGACATCGCAGAGTTTATAGCAAAATGTGATGTGTGTAGTAGAGTAAAAGCAGAACATCAAAAGCCAGCAGGACTATTGCAACCATTGAAGGTACCAGATTGGAAGTGGGAACAAATTGGTATGGATTTTATTACTGGGTTACCCAGGACTAAGTCTGGTTATGACTCTATTTGGGTAGTAGTCGATCGTTTAACAAAGGTAGCTCATTTCCTACCAGTAAAAACCACCTACACTAGTGCTAAGCTAGCAGAAATTTACATGAAGAGAATTGTATGTCTGCATGGTGTACCCAAGAGCATTGTTTCTGATAGAGGTACCCAGTTTACATCACATTTTTGGAAACAACTACATGAGTCCTTAGGTACCAGATTAGAATTCAGTACGGCATTTCACCCTCAGACCGATGGACAAACCGAAAGAGTGAACCAAATATTGGAGGATATGCTGAGAGCATGTGCCCTAGACTATGGTTCTAGCTGGGAGGATAACTTGCCTTACGCAGAGTTCTCTTACAACAACAGTTATCAGGCAAGTATTGAGATGGCACCGTTTGAAGCGTTATACGGGAAAAAGTGCACTACACCATTACTATGGAGTGGTGTAGGAGAACGAAGTTTCTTTGGTCCTGATATAATTCAAGATGCAGAGGAGAAAGTTAGGTTGATCAAGGATAGACTCAAGATAGCCCAGTCAAGACAGAAGAGCTATGCGGATAACAAACGCAGAGAGGTCACTTATGAAGTTGGTGATAGAACTTACCTAAGGGTATCACCACTTCGTGGTGTCAAGAGATTTGGAATCAAAGGAAAATTAGCACCTCGATTCATAGGACCATTCAAGATTTTGTCTCGCAAAGGAGAAGTGGCTTATGAGTTAGAATTGCCTGAGGTTTTGTCTGCAGTCCATAATGTGTTTCATGTCAGTCAACTAAAGAAGTGTCACCCTGAGATGCTGGAAACTGCTTTGAAAGATACTGTACCTCTTGAGGAAGTACAATTGGAGAGTGATCTGACTTACGAAGAGAAGCCAATCAAGATACTAGAAACTGCAGAAAGAGTTACCCGCACCAAAACCCTCAAATTTTGCAAAGTTCAGTGGAGTCACCACACTGTAGAAGAAGCCACGTGGGAGCGAGAAGATGATCTTCGAGAAGACCACCCACACCTATTTGCTGACCTTTCCGAAGCTCGAGGGCGAGCTTCACCTTAAGGGGGTTAGTCTGTAACATCCCAGGATTTTCAAAATTTAATAAAATCATGCATACATTTGCATCATGGCATCATCTCATATGATCACCTTGCATCTATTCACAACAAGACAATAAACTCATTTTTCACCACATGAGCACACTAAAGAGACATTTGAAGTCCTCATATTTGACCTTTGTGAAATTATTTTATTTTTGAAAAAGAGCAATACCAAAATACTCCTTATGTCACTAGCTTTTCAAAACATATTTTTAATTATTTTTCTGTTTAAGTTTGAGTGGTTTATGGTTGGTTAAAGTTAAAAAAAAAAGACAAAAAAAATAAAGCGAAATCCTATTCTACCGCTCCCCCTGGGCCGAGCCCATTCCCCCTCTCCCTCCCGCGCAGCGCGCAGCGAGACACACCAGCCCAACGGGCCAGCCCGAAGGAATCGTGCACCACTCACTCACCCTCTCTCTACCCCCTCTCTCTGATACGTGGCCCCGGGGCCCACGTAGGGATCACGTCATCACGACGCGCACCGTCGTCTTCCCCCAGCGCGGTGACTGCGCTCGCAGGTAAAGACCGGAAACGGCCGATTGAATCCAGCGTTAACGCGCGGTATTAAGCCCCCATTAACCTCCCCTCCCCGCTCTACTTAAGCGCCACCCCCTCCTCTTCACTCTGCCCCACAGGAAGCCGAAGGAAAAGCCCCTAGGCCGCACGGTTTCGAGCTCGTCCCCGACGGTTAGGTCTGTGGTTTCCGGCGAACTCCGGCCATCCCGGAGTCTCCAATCCCCTCTGTTCGCTTCCTCTCACCGCCGCGTACCATTTTGACATCGTTGCGCGTTTATTTTCTTCCTAGGTCGACGGCGCCATCCTCGGCGTCCATCACCGTCGCCACGGGTGGATTCCGGCGAGCAATTGCGCGACGTGGAGATCGTCACCGAGCTCCTCGTTACGCCACCGAGTCCGCGTCGACGAGCTAGACGTCCAGGTACGTCCCCGTGACCCCCTAACCCTACGTAGACCCCGCGCCGTGCTCGCAGAGCCACGCGCTCTGGCTTCCGGCGAGATTCCGGCGAGGCCGCGCCGCTCGACTGCTCGGGTCACTCCCGGGCCGTTAGATTGAATCGTAGGGCTCAGATTAGATCACTTACCGCTTTGTTCTGTTTAGATCTGGGCCGTTCCCCGCCACTTAAATCCAACGGCCCCTGCGCGCGATCCGAGCGAAGCGGTACGGGCCAATCACATCGCTCCGTTAAGGATGACACGGATCGACTGTTTTCTGTTTTTAGGCAGATTTAAATTAAAACTTGTAAATTCAATAACTTTTGTTCTGTAAACTCAAATGCAATAATTTTGTACTTTTTGGAATCAGCAGAACCAGTAGAACACAATGCGTCCATAGATCTCCACTTTTGACACGTGCACAAACATGTTATTCATAGATTCCTAAATTGCACTAATTGGTACATAACTTTATTTCCAAAATGACTTTTGGTGCAAATCCAAATGCTATGGTTTTGTTAAGGTGTAATACTTCCAGAAAGTAGAAAATAACAACTACTAGATCACTTTAACATCATACATTTTGAATCTTAGGTTTATTAGATCCATATGAGAACACTAAAAATGTTATAATTAATTTGGTATCTATTTTATTTATTTATTTTTTTTCTCCAAAAGATCTTAAACATGTTAGAAATCCAGAGAACCCCTTTGCATAACAATTGTGGTGTTAATGCATTTTCACCATTGCATACCATGCATACATGTTTTTGTAATGTTTTCCTTTATTGTTTGTTTATGTGATGTTATTCTGTTTGTATAGATTGTGAGGAGGAGCAATATTACAGTTGTGGTTGCTGTTCCTACTCATCCTGCTGCCAAGGCAAGTGACACTCCATGTTAGCACCTATATTTTTACTAAGCATTAGTTATTTTAAAGTAGTGTGCATGATAGGCCTTTTTTATAAGCAGTATGCTATGCAATATCCTAGCCACCTTTTATATTTAGTCTTAGGAATTAGTAGATGCTATGCTATATCAAAAGATGATTTTACTAGATGTGTACGAAAAATTGTAAGTATAACAAATGAAGGAACCACCTGGGTGGAAGTGGTAAGACTGGTTTATGTTGAGTGTTGCCTCAGGGCCCTTGTCTAAGGGTTATTTCACTTGAGGTTGTTACTTGCGGATGGCCACCCAGGAACAAAGAGATTACTATGTCCCTCTAAATCCAGTAGCTTCCCGTGCAACCCTTTGACATTATGGGCTCTGTCTTGATCAACTAAGTTGTGAGAGTTCAGCCCAGGCTTGACAAGCAGATGTAGCAAAATTATAGGTGGAACGGGTCTTGCCGGTGGGTTTGAATTCTTCTTCTGAAAGATCTCGTCTCAATTCTCTCCTTTCCATGATACACTCCGGGTGTATAGGATGTTTGGGCTAATTGAAGACAAAGGGTGAAAGTGCACAACCTCTGCAGAGTTAGAAACTATGATCATAGCCGTGTCCCCGGAAAATGGACGACTTCGAGCAGCTGGATAAGGATGGACAGAAGAATCTCAACACTGTTTTATTAAACTAAAAATTTGCCCAAGGAAGTATGATTGTGGTACTTGGAGCTATTCCAATGTTGCCACCCCCTTTTTGTAAAACAAAATGGCTTTACAAATGTGTTAGGAGAAAATTGGCATTTCTGCAAATAGCCTTAAGATCCACCTAGCCAAAGAAATCATGTAGTACTAGACTTGCCATTTTATATCCACCATAGGTGTCATTTGCCAGTACATCATTGTACTGATCTCCTTTGGGGCTGCATATTCCAACGTGCAGGATCTTCTGATGAAGAATGAGGATGTCATTTCTGGACTCGAGTCTACACCCAACATGTTTGCCTGTGGCACATGCTTGAAGATGGAGGCTCATTGCTAAATTACTTCTGCTGTTTGATCTTTGAGTTTTAGCTAGCCATTAAGGCTATGCACCTTGTAATAAGATATATTTGTCTACTCTGGATTCAGTTGTAATAATTTTAACTCTTTTGCAATGATACCTTAAGTTTTGTATTGTGGTGCTAGCGTTGATCCAGGGACTAGCACATAACACAGGTATTTCACTTTTGATAAAAAGTGGGATGCTACATCGGACCACTTGATAGTGAGCTGTTGTTCCTTGGTCATCCAGATAAGATGACACTCTATTTCATTGGCGAGGTGCACCGTGGCCAAGAACTCACAAACCAATCCCTCATCATAATATTGTTGCACTTGCATAATGGGAGCAAGGCCAAATGCATCAACAATCTCTAGTGCTTCTCCAAAGTAATCGGGCTTCCTCTCCATATGACCAAAATTGATAGCATGTTGAGGAGCAACAGTTTCCTTGGACTTCCTCATCAAAATCTCATGATAAATTTGGGCTTGAAACATGGTGTGGAATCATGGATCCTTACCCCGGAACTGTGGCATCAAGCGGTTGCGTTCAACAGTATATGGGTTCTCGCGACGAGTTGCCAAGAACACTCGCTCGGACACTTGAGAGGCTGATTTCTCCTTGCGAGGCAAAGTCTTCTCAGGATCTGGGAATCTTGACTTGCGCTTGGGCTGAGATGGATCCAATGTCTCCTCGATTTCATCAACTCTTGGAGCCTTGCGACTAACCACGCTCTTGGTGCGTGTGCCCTTGCCCTTGGAACCTGAGGCACCTAAGAAAGAGATATAGCAAGAAAAGCATGAAGACGAGGTAATGCTCAAGTTCATATGACGCACGAATCCGAGAAACAAGGATATGAGGAATATTAGGGATGAATAACAAGGGGGTAGGGCACATGAACAAATCCACCCTAAGAACCAAAGTGATTCATGCCTAATACTCACAATCTAGGTTTCTAGGGTTTGTACTCGTGATTTCCTACTCCAAAACCTAAATCCACACATCTAGATGTGAAGAACATGTGGCTCCTAGTGCTTCCCAATCCATCAACTAGATGGGAGATAGAGAGAGAGAGCATACATACCCGCATCCATGGTGGAAGGTGAGGGAGGAAGAAGATCCTGGAGCGGTCCAAGACAAGGAGGAGGGCCTCCCGGCGGTGGAGCCCTCTTCCTGGCGGCGGAGACGTAGGAGGCGGCGGCGGTTTGGAGGAGGAAGAGGGAGGGCGAGTGGGGGGAAATAAGATCTTAGATCTTGTTGACCCCGCTCGCCCTAGGTCTTATCCCGCAGAACCGCAGCGGGCGGAGCCTCCGGAGGTTCCGCCCCCTGTCCACGAGGCGTTGTGCAGTACAGATTCGCTGGGCGAATTTCGCACCAGCGGAGGTACCGGTGGCCTCCGGTGGACAGGCGCAGCGGAGCCTCCGGTGGTTTCACCGGAGCCTCCGCCAGACCCAGTCTGAGCACGCCGAGACCAGAAAAACGGGAGCATTCGGATAGAAATGGTCTTTTGGGCGAAGGGGGCTTAGGTTGGAAGATTGTAACTGTCATACGAGAGACATTACTTGATGTGGATTCGCAAGATGCAACGAAATAAAGACCGAACCCACACAAGTTGTCAAGGGGGAATAGTATGTGCGTGAAAGAGCCAAAATAAAACAACTCCAAGAGGGGGAGGTCGGTGGCCGAAGCCACCATATTTGAGTGTGTACTTTGACACCGCGAAGATGTATCTTGGGTCCAAGAGTACTACTCACAATTAAGCACAATGAGTCACAAATTGACTAGATATGCAATGATGAATTGATTTTTGCATAATAAGAGTAGTGTATACTCATGAGTTGAGTGAGGCTCCCCCTATGTCCATGCCTACATCCAAACCTAATAACACCCATAATGAAAGTACATATGCAAGGTTTCAAGTGAAGTTGGATGAATCGATGACATTTAGTTCATTCCTCAAAGCTCGAAATCTTGGTTCATCAAGGGCCTTCGTGAAGATATCGGCAAGTTGATCCTTGGTAGACACATATGAGAGATCAATATCACCCTTCTCAGCATGATCCCGAATAAAATGATGACGGATCTCAATGTGCTTAGTCTTGGAGTGAAGAACGGGGTTGTAGGCGATCTTGATAGTACTCTCATTATCACAAAGGAGGGGCACCTTGTCAAAATGAATACCATAATCCTTCAAAGTTTTCCTCATCCAAAGCAATTGGGCACAACAACTTACCGCGGAGATATACTCGGCCTCGGTGGTGGAGAGAGCAATGCAGTTTTGCTTCTTTGAAGACCAACATACTAAGGAATGACCAAGGAATTGGCAACCCCCGGATGTGGACTTCCTATCCGTCTTCTCTCCCGCATAATACGCATATGAATACCCAATGAGATGAAAACTTGAACCCTTGGGATACCAGAGACCAAAATTTGGGGTATGAACCAAATATCGAAAGATTCGTTTCACCGCTTCCAAATGACTTTGCCTCGAAGAGGTTTGAAACCTTGCACATTTACCTACACTATACATGATATCCGGTCTAGATGCACAAAGGTAGAGCAAAGAGCCAATCATGGAGCGATATACCTTTTGATCTACCTCTTTACCGTTGGGGTTAGGTTTCAAGTCAGTGGTTGTGGACATGGGAGTCTTCATAGGCTTGGCATCATGCATATTGAATCTCTTGAGAATGTCTTGAGTGTATTTGGCTTGTTTGATGAAAGTTCCTTCATGATATTGATTCACTTCAAAGCCAAGGAAAAACTCCAATTCTCCCATCATAGACATCTCAAACATATCGGTCATAAGCTTGCAAAACTCCTCATTGAACAAAGTGTTAGTAGACCCAAAAATGATGTCATCCACATAGAGTTGCCATATGAATAAGTCACCTCCAACCGTCTTGGTAAAGAGGGTGGGATCGATTAAACCAACATTAAACCCACAATCCACTAGAAACTCTTTAAGGTGCTCGTACGATGCACGTGGAGCTTATTTAAGTCCATAGAGTGCATTATCGAGTTTATAGGCATAATCGAAACCCGGAGGTTGCTTAACATATACTAACTCACTAATGGGACCATTTAGGAAAGCACTCTTAACATCCATTTTTTGCAACTTAAAATTATGATGAGATGCATAAGCAAGTAAGATGCGAATGGATTCAAGGCAAGCTACGGGGGCAAAAGTTTCACCGAAATCAACACCTTCAACTTGAGAAAACCCTTGAGCCACCAATCTTTCCTTGTTGCGAATGACAATACCATCTTTGTCTTGCTTGTTCTTGAATACCCATTTGGTGCCAATAACGTTCTTGCAATCCTTGGGTCTTGGAACTAACTTCCACACTTTGTTGCGCTTGAAGTTATTGAGTTCATCATGCATGGCTTCAAGCCAATCTTGATCTTCAAGAGCTTCATAAACCTTCTTGGGTTCAATGAAAGAGACAAAAGCATGAGCCTTGCTAAAATCCGCAAATTGCTTCCTAGTGACAACCCTTCCACGAACTTGCCCAAGTACCTTGTCCTCCGTATGACCCGCTCGTTCAAGATTCTCTAGCCATCTCTTTGCTATACGAGCTAGTATCTCCTCCAAAGATTATTTGGATATTTCTTGAGAATCACCTTCTTCATCGGAGACATGTCCATCTTCATCTTGGCCTTAATCATAGGTGGGTGAAGGATCGCCACTAGGTTGAGCTCTCTCAACAATGGTCGGACTTTGATCATGACTTTGATGATAAGTTGGGCCTTGATCATTATCTTGGCCTTGATAACTTGCTTGATCTTGGTCATTATCTTGAGGGCTTGGTGCATTTTGTTGGGTAGCTTGTGTATAAATGGGTGTAGTCAATGGCTCCACTTCAGTGGGGCATAGTCCTTCTCCCTCCATCATCCGGTAACCCTCAATGGGGATTATTTCACCAATCCCCATTCTTCTTATGACGATGGGAGGAATTGCATCTCCTACAACACCATGATCTATACGCCCCCCTTGGGAGCCGTTATCCTCATCAAACACCACGTCTATAGCTTCTTCAACTTGTCCGGTGGACTTGTTGTAGACTCTATAGACGTGTGCATTTGTGGAATAGCCAACAAAAATACCCTCATAAGATTTGGTCTCAAATTTTGACAAACGTTTACCTTTCTTGTGAATGAAGCACTTGCAACCAAATACCTTGAAGTAAGATACGTCCGGTTTCTTGCCCGTGAGAATCTCATAGAGAGTCTTGTTCAAGATCTTGCGGAGATATAACCGGTTGGTAGCATGACAAGCGATGGAAAAGGCTTCGGCCCAAAAGTTATAAGGAGAAGAGAACTCCGCAATCATTGTCCTAGCCACATCCATCAAAGTCCGGTTCTTCCTTTCCGCAAAACTATTTTGTTGAGGGGTATAGGGAGTGGAGAATTGATGATCAATGCCCTCTTCGCTAAGAAAACCCTCAACGGTATAATTCTTGAACTCCGATCCATTATCACTCCGGATGGCCAATATGGAAGCATTGTGTTGGCGCTCCACTAGAGTGATAAACTCGATGACTCTCTTCTGAGTCTCGCTCTTCCTCTTGAAGAAATACACCCAACAATATCTTGAATAATCATCCACAATCACCAAGCAATACTTCTTTCCTCAAAGACTATCATAAGATAGTGGAACAAAGAGATCTAAGTGAATGAGCTCGAGAATTCTTGTGGTGGAGATATTAGTCTTGGTTGGGTGAAGTTCTCCATGTTGCTTTCCAAAGGTGCAAGAACTACACACACGATCTTTAGCAAACTTAGCTTTGGTTAGTCCTAGAAAATGATTGCCACTTTGAAGGTCATGCAACATTCTCATATTGGTGTGGGCTAACCGGCGATGCCAAAGCCACCACACATCAACTTTAGCCATTAGGCATGCCGCGGCACACGTGTCTCCTTTAGAGAAGTCCACTACATACATGCCGTTCTCGAAAAACCCAACGAAGGCTACTTTAAGAGTTGTTTCCCAAGTGACAATCACATTCTATTTATTAAAGAAAGAGGTAAAACCACAATTTGCAAGTTGAAGAACAGACATCAAGTTATAGCCAAGGGAAAACCGTTTCGCTCCCTCCTAGAAAAGGCGATCGGCGACGAACGCATCTGCCCCATCTACAGCGGCCGCCGTTGGTGCCTGCCTCCTCCTCCGTTGGCCACTCCGGCGACGCGAGGAGGTGGGGACCATGGCGCCTCAGCGCCAGCCTGTAGTTAGTGTTTGCCTAGTGTTTTTCTTGGGCATCGTTGGGGTGATGGGAGTGGCGCCCGAGCAAATAAATCTGCGTCAACTCCACTCCCATACCGGCGGCGATCTTTACGGCGGCGTCTCGGAATTGATGGCAACGTGTGCTGCTTGGTCCTTCAGATCGGTGGCTTGATCTTCTCGCCGTTCTTCAGATCTGGCGAGATCAGTTTCTTGGTGTGTCGCTGGCGTTCGTGGTTATTCACTACGGCGCTGGCGGTCGGGGCAAGGTGGTTCTTCTGGAGCGAGGATGCTGGTCCGGAGGTGGTGGATTTGTCGTTCCTCTCCGTCTTCGTCGATGGTAGGCGACATATTTTGGTCCAAGAAAGCACGGGGACGTCCCCCGGTCGACGTGCCACAGCGACATGTGCCTTGCTGCATGCAGCGGGCCTGTTCATGGACACACAAAGCCTCGTTGGCGATGGTGCTTTCTCGGATCTCGCAATGGTGGAGGCTCGACGTCTCTTCAAGTGTTCGTCTCGGTGGCGCTGGAATTGGGCGGCGGCCGCTCGCTACGGTGGTTGCAAGAAACCCTAGGGATCGTTTTGTATTTCTCGATCTTCTAGATTTTCATACGCAAGTTCAGGATAATCATTTTATCCCGGTTTGTATTTTAGTTTCCACGTGTGTTGTTTATTGTAACTTGATTTTCGATTAATGAAATATGTGGTTGCTCTCAAAAAAAAAAGTTATAGCCAAGGGACTCAACAAGGAGAACATTCTGAATTGATAAATCATTTGAGATAGCCACCTTGCACCAATAGTGACGCAATTGAGATGAGGTAATGGAGGTTCAATATTACTCATTGCGTAATTGCTTCCGGTCATGTGTTGGGATGCACCACTATCCACCGTCCATCCATCCGAACCGGAAACACTTCCCTACAAGAGATCAATTTCTTGATTTAGGTACCCATCCTTCAATGGGTCCTCTTTTGTTAGTAACAAGGGTCTTAGGAACCCAAATAGTCCAATGATAATAGTCACCATAAGAAGTACCAACGTATTTAGCATAAACATGACCATCTCTAGATTTCATAAGGACATAAGATGGGTTATATTTTCCGGCGAAATCATTGTGAGTGATGCTCCCCCTAGAGGTATCACCACCCACAATGGCGTTGGTCTCCTTCTCCTTGGTCACCTGTCACTCTTTCACAAAGAAAACATTTTGAGAGTAGGAGATGGCATTCTTGGATTTCTTCTTTGGCTTGGCAAAAAAGCCAAGTCCTTCCTTCCCTTTCTTGGCTCCTTGAGAGCTTATGGCGTCATTGAGAATTTTCACTCTTCCTACAATGTTAGTCGTAGTGAAATAGGTAGGAATGATAACAATGCTATTAGAAAAAGATATCACTTGCTTATTAGATCATTGAGCTAGAAGCTTATTTCGGGACTTGGTGAGTTTGTCACGAATTTCTTTAAGAGACGTGAACTCCTTTTCTAGTTTTTCATGACGCTCAACAAGTTCCTCATGAGCTATTCATAGCTTCAACTCCTCTTCTTCAAAGATTTTAAGTAAACACGAGATTTTTCATTATCTTTCCTAAGTTTGGAAACACTAATGGCATAGGTCTCCTCTAGACTAGATAGTCTCTATTCAAGAGAGGCCCTCATGGATCTCTCTTTCTCAAGAGCTTCTACAAGATCATTGTCATTGTTCTCATGGTCACCACCATGGCTTTCCAAAGTCATGATGATTTCCTCCTTCTCATCTATGAGAGAGTTAGCATCACCAAGTTGCCTCAAAAGGGCCTTTACCTTTTCTTTGGTTTCACCTTCAAGACTGCATAACCAAGAGCCTAGATTCTTGGCCTCCTCATCATCAACAATGTTTTCAACACAATCCAATAATGAGGGAGTACTAGTAGCAATAGACTTGGAGGTGGAGGATATTACCGCGATGGCTTTTGCCATGAGACATGTAGGTCGGATCAATGCCTTCTCATTAGGGTATTCAAATAGAGAGACCAATGAAGAGGAAGTCGTAGCTATGGCGACATGGGCCACACCTACGACTTCATCTTCTCCTTCATCTCCGGAGTAGTATGTTTCCATTGTGGGGCCTTCTTGGACATATAGAGCCCTTGGGACTCTTCTAGAAAGATTCTTGTTTTGTGAAGTTTTGTTCTTGTCCTTGCGAACAAGCTTCCCTTCATTCTCTTCTCTTGGCTTAAAAGGACACTCCTTGACGAAGTGATTTGCACTTCCACAATTGAAGCATGTCCTTGGCCGTTCCCCCTTCTTCTTGTAGATCTTGTTTCTTGAAGGTCTAGGAGCACCGGCCTTGTGAGCCTCCCATCTCTTCCAATAACCATGCATGGCAAGAGCGATGCACTTATGAGCACCCTTGTATGTGTCTTCATAGTCCTCATCATCCTCATCCACTTCTTCTATCCGAGAAACTTCCTTGGACTACAAGACGAGGTTTGGAGACTTTCCAACTCCTCTTGAGCGAGCGAGAGCATCATCCACGCTCTTGTGAGATAGGGATATGGCTATGAACTCACTAAGAACACCAATGGAGTTGAGGGAGTTGTAGTCCGATCCTGTTCGAATGCTAGTGGAGAGTTTCTTCTCGAAAGGAGTTATGGCCTTGACAAACTTCCTCTTGATCCACTCATCGGAGATTTCCTCTTTTTAAAAATCCCTCAATTGATTGCCAAGGGTGACAACTCTTCTATATAGATCCTCGGGACTCTCATCTTCAAGCATAACAAAATTCTAGGACTTGTCAAGAGCAACATCGTACTTGGATGATTGGATGCTATCATTGCCTTGGAACAAGGTGTCAAGTTTATACCAAGCCTCCTTGGCGGTCTTGATACCGCGGATGTGTTCAAGATGTTCTCTTGGGAGATCCTTTTGGATAGTAACAAGAGCGTTCTTGTTGAGTTGAAATTCAACGTCTTCTTTTGGAGTCAAGTTGCTTGCATCATGAGGATGAAATCTGTGGAGTATACTTCTCCACAAAGTGGTGCAAGATCTTGAAATATGAGGCTCCATATCAAACTTCCACGAAGAAAATTCATTAGTGTTAAGCATGAGAGGAACTCCAACGTTAACCATGTGTGGCATTGTGGCAATGGGATGGATAGAGTTATAATTGGGAGGTGGTGGAACTTTTGAGTTAGACCCCGAACCATTAGCCGATTGAGACTTGGAGCCTTCGGAGCTCCCACCACTCTTAGCCTTTTTATCGGCTTTTTCCTTGGCTAAAACAATGTTAGCTTATATTTCGGCGATGTACAGAATGGACTAATCATTCGAGCTAACATCATCGGCGGTGAGAGGTGGTTCCTCGGGCTCCTTGGTTTTTCCCGTCATAGCCTCAACATCTTCTTTATGCTAGAAACCTCCGAACCAACACTAGAGATAACCTTGGACAATTCGGTTTGGATGGTTCCAACCATTTCTTGTAGGTTAGTTATAGTGTCGGCCATTTTGGCGATTTCCGCACTAGAACCGTCGGGCTCATTTCCATTGACCATTATACTCTTAGGCGGTTAAGCCCTTAGCAAGAGCCGATGCTCTGATACCAATTGAAAGTGCACTATGGTCAACTAGAGGGGGTGTGAATAGGTTGACTACCAATTTTTCTTCTTTTCCTTTTAATTAGGGATAAGCAAGATAAGATAAGGTTCTCTAGATGTGCAACTAGGTGAGCAACCTATGTGATACAAGATAAGATACGCAACGGAAGTAAAACAAAAGGCAACAAGATAAACCACAAGTGTAAATAAGGAGACAAGGATATGTTTCCCGTAGTTCCTTATCAAGAGAAGTACGTCTATGTTGGAGAGGTGGGGAGCCACCTAGGCGCTCCTCAATAGCACGGTTGTGCACACCTTATTCTCCTTGAGCTTCCCCGGTGAGGGAGATTATCGTTTCCACTATGAGGTCGACTTGAAGGCGTTGACCAAACCTTTAAACGAGCTTGAGGTCACTCCACAAGATGGATGGAGGCTCTCAAGCAATCCGAAGCTTCTTGCAACAAGGTGGAAGCTACAAGCGCAAGATCTACTAAGGTTTCTAGGCCTCAAGTAGGATTCTAGATCTACTAGGATGTGGTGGATGGATTTGAAATTCCTTTGGTAGAATCACGGATCTAGGTCTCCTCTAGCTCTCCACAAAGTTTCAGAGTGTTTGGGTGGTTGGAGAGGGAGATCTAAGAGGTTGAAGCTTTTATTAATGGGTAGGAGAGAGAGTGGGAAAAGCTTGAGCATTTATGAGGTAGGGGAAGGCTTTAAATACCCCTTCCCCAAAGTGGCCGGTGTGCAGTCCACACAGCACCGGAGGCTCCGGTGGTCTTCACATACGCGCACACGCGCAACTCATTTTCTTCAAACTAGATCCTGCAGGGCGGAGGCTCTGGTGGCGTTGGCGGAGGTTCCGCCCACCAAAGGCTCTGCTGCAGCCTCTGCTCTTATGCACTCGAAGGTGTTTTTAGCGGAGGCCACACCGGAGGCGCCACCGGAGGCTAGCCCCACAGTGGGGCAATGGAGCCAGCAGAGGCTCCGGTGGTTTCACCGGAGGCTCCGCCCACCGGAAGTTCACCGGAGGCTCCGCTGCAGCCTCCGCTCTTATGCACCCAAAGGTGTTTTAAGCGGAGGCTACACCGGACCCACCACCGGAGGCCAATGCCTGGATGAGCTGGGAAATGCATAGGGTGGAGGTTCTGGTGGTTTCACCGGAGCCTCCGCTGCATGCAAAATGGCACCCCAGCTTTGTTTCTTTGAGCTCTTTCCATTCGAAACATTTCTGTAACCCATAGATATTGTATACTTGATGAACCTGGGCATTTTCATATATATCAAATAGGACCTGCAAGTACTCTAAAATAGACATTACTCCAATAGTTGTGTTGTCATTAATTATCAAAACGGAAGATGATCTTTCACCAGACCTCTTTCGCCCTTGAAAAATTGAAAAAAGTGTGTGACACACTCTCACAATGGGTAGAGCAAAGGGCGCATTGGCTCAAGACTTGCATGTGTCTATTAGCTAGAACGCCACGACATGGAATCGCTCCCAACAAAGATCTCTACCAGTGGATTTTAATTTTAGCCGGCACCTTCGATGACCATAATGCCTTCTAGACAGGGTTGGCAGCAGATGAGTCGAAAGGTCTCGTATGCCGTAGTTTTCGACCATGTTGGTGATCCCATTCCACATAATAAGAAGATTTCACAGTAAATACGCCATTCTTATTGCGATGCGAGGAGACAAAATCATCCATCATACCCACAGCGAGTGGGATCCGTAGGACTCTCGACATCCGCTGGCCAAAAGATCTGTCTAATTAGCTCCTCGTCCCAAGACCTCGTCTCTGAATCAATAAGTTCTAACACCATTGTGTAAACAATATTTCCTCTTCTAGTAAGGATCTTTCTATTGTAGCTAGAGGGGATCCAACAATCCTCCTAGATATTTATATTCTTGCCACTACCTACTCTCCAAATATGCCCTCTTTGAAAGTTTGAATACATGACCAAATTCTTTGCCACGTAAAAGAACTCCCCTTCTTCAGTTCACAGTTTAGAAGATCGCCCGAGGGGTAATATTTAGCCTTTAGAATCCGAGCACATAAAGAATCAGGTTTAGAAAGAAGTCTCCAACATTGTTTCGATAACAGAGCCAAATTAAAACTTTAAATACCACGAAATCCCATTCCACCTTGATTTTTTGGGATACATAACTTCCACCAGCCAAACTAGTGGATGTGCTTCTGTTGATCAACATCTCCCCACCAGAATTGGGACATTGCCGAGATTATCCCTTTACAAATCTGCTTGGGTAGCTTGAAAACTGACATTGCATACACTAGAATTGATTGGATAATAGCTTTAATTAAAATCTCCCCTCCTCCAAATGACAACAACTTTTCCTTCCATCCATTGAGCAATTCAACCACTCTATCAATGATGTGCTGGAAGCAATCTGACCTATCCACCCCCACAGGTGGTGGCAGTCCGAGATACTTGTCCGTAATCGCCTCCGTCATAATTTTAAGGATAGTACAGACCTCAACTCTTATATCAACATGTGTGCACGGGCTAAAAATAAGCTTGACTTTGCAACACTCACAAGCTGGCCTAATGCAGCAAAATACTCATCAAGAATTTTTTTAAGGCAAGCATCATTCTAACTATCTGCTCTCATAAGAATCAACGAGTCGTCCGCAAAAAGAAGATGTGACACAGCAGGGGCGTTCCTGCAGACTTTTACACCTTGTAGATTGTTCTCGGAGTCCTCATGAATAATAAGGATGGAGAGCCCCTCCGCACACAGTAAAAATAAATAGGGAGACAAGGGGTCTCCCGGACGTAGACCCCTAGTTGGAGTGGTCACTTGAGATAGAGAACCATTCAATCGCACTTGATAGCGGACAGAGGTGACACATGCCATGATTAAATCAACCCACTCCAATGTGAAACCCAATTGAATCATCCTGAGCTTTAAGAAATTCCACTCCACCCTATCATATGCCTTGTTCATGTACAGTTTTACTGCACAATTACCGTAGCTTACGGTCCTTTTATTCTTAGTTGCATGGTAGCACTCGAAAGCAACAAGAAAGTTGTCAGAGATCAGTCTACCAGGAACAAAAGCATTTTGCATAGGAGAGATAATCTCGGGGAGAAAAATCTTAAGTCTAGCAGCCAGCAATTTAGAAATAACTTTATAGACCACATTGCAAAAGCTAATAGGCCTAAATTGAGAGATATGTTCAGGATTTTTTAGCTTCGGTATCAAGACAATAGTGGTCTCGTTCCATTCTTCAGGGATTTTCTTTGAATTAATAGCAAGAAGAACCTCGTCTATTAGGTCCTCCCGATAACATGCCAGAATCTCTTATAAAACACCACATGTAACCCATCAGGACCAGGCGCTTTGAGATCACCAATATTAAATAAGGACTTTTTTCCCTCCTCTCGAGAATACTCAGCATTAAGAATGTTGTTGATTGCCTGTGACACACGTGGTTGCACCTTAGAAATAGTTGCCGGGTCTGGATCATAAACCTCAGCATTAAATAAACTCGAGAAGTAACTTTCGGCCATGCCAGACAGCTGGTTTTCATCCTCAATCCACATCCCTGCGTCATTTTTCAGTTTCTTAACCCTGTTGGTCTTTCTCTTTTGCGAGGCTAAATTATGAAAAAGAAGTATTTTGATTGCCTAATTTCAGCTAGTCAATCCGACCGCGTTGGAGCCAGTAGACCTCCTCCTTCTCGAGAAGGTCCTCGATTTCCATCTAAAGTTTCTGTTGTTTGCATAGTGCCTCATCATCCAACGGACCACTCATAACAGTGTTCAATTCCTTTTGGAGATCACGTAGAAGCGACTGTGGTCCTCTCACTACGTCATGATCCCAGCTATTGAGTGAATTCTGAATTTCCCTGGTTGCTTCCGCGAGAGAAGTCCCAGGAGTCGCCTTAGCCCTATCCCAAGTTGTTTGAATAATATTTTTGATGCCTTATTCTCTTCGCTATTTAGCTTCAAATTTCCTTGGACCAAACTGGATATGGCGCACGTTACTATAAAGATACTCAGTGTCAATGATAATGGGCCGGTGGTCCGATTTACCGAAGTCATCATGAATCACCGTGAGATTAGGGAACATTGAGGTCGTCAACGGGTTCCCAGCCACACGATCAAGACGCTCGCAAATTTTTTCCCTATGCCAAGTGAACAAATCACCGACATATCCAAGATCCTCTAAGTTACAAACATTGAGGATATCCCTAAACCCTTGCATGCAACGCTGGGGCCTAGTATTTCCACCTTCTTTTTCATACCCATATAGAATTTCGTTAAAGTCCCCTCCAAGAAGCCATGGCAGATTATTCATTCCATGTAATTGTCGTATATAATCCCACGTAAGATGTTTACGGTCACCAATGGGTTCTCCATAAATCCCAGTAAACCTCCAACTCTCTAGGCCATTTTCGTTGATTCTGATATCAATAAAATATGAGTGAACCTCCTTCGAAGAAACCGTGATTTTGTTATTCCACATCATGAGCAAACCCCCAGCACGACCATCGCTTTCTCAAATCTCCATCTCGTCAAACTTAAACCTCCTCTTCAGGTTCCCCGCCTTCCTCTTGTTCAAATGATTTTCTGAAAGAAATACAATATCTGGGTGAATCCTCTCCAAACGAATTTGGAGAGATCGAACCGCCAAGGCCTTTTTTCATGCCTCGGCAGTTGTATATCAAGATTTTCATTGCTCCCGGACGGATCCCTCATGGGAACCCGCCGATCCTAGTGAAGAGGAGATAGCTCCGGTCTTCTTTGTTCTTTTCAATCGATTTCCAACCTCGGTTTCCAACAAGTTATCATTCTCCGATGCCACATCTATCAACGTGTCTACAGTTTCCAGGCCCGTGGGCATCTCACTTCTCTTATCAGTCTCATGCTCTCCCTCCTTACCCAAAAGGAGTCTTTTTCTAGCAGCAGGGTCGACTGCTTCATTCTCTTTTATGATCTTATCCGTTCCTTTCAAGGGGCTCGTTGCAGTATCCTTTAGCGCATCATCTATGTGGTTAACTGATTTCTTCATTGGAAGAGCATTGTGCCGCCAGCTGGTAGGCACGTCCCCTCGGCCCCCTGGTGAATGCCGTATGCCAGAAGTGTCTCTTCCTCTTCCAGCACCTGCACCCATATTGAAACCTCCACGGTTCCCTCCGTTTACCCTTCCACGCCAGGTTTCCCAGTCGGCCTTTAGGAAATCTCCCCACTTCAATCTTTTTACAAGCACGTGGCCTTCGTCGTCTAGTCCGCGGTTAGCGTCAGGAGCACCGGTGAACCGACGACGCTTATAGCGGCAAGCTCCCACCCTCGCCGCCTTGGCGGCCGCTGCTCGGTCACCTCCACCTCCTGGGTAGCCTCCGGCACTGGTAACATTGATGCAAATCCAGTTGTTGAACATCAACGCCGTTTAATTCCTAAGATGAAGGAAGTGGTAAGAAACAAGGTATTAAAACTCCTTGATGATGGTATTATTTTTCCTATTGCTGATAGTAGATGGGTAAGCCCTGTGCATTGTGTCCCTAAGAAAGGTGGAATGATTGTTGTGCCTGATGAAAATAATGAGCTTATTCCACAAAGAGTAGTGGTTGGTTATAGGATGTGCATTGATTTTAGAAAGGTTAATAAAGTCACTAATAAAGATCATTATCCTTTACCCTTTATTGATCAAATGCTAGAGTGGTTGTCTAAGAAAACTCATTTTTTTTCTTTCTTGATGGTTATTCTGTGTTTTCTTAAATTGATGTTAGGAAGCAAGATCAAGAGAAAACAACCTTTACTTGTCCTTATGGAACTTATGCTTATAGATGTATGCCTTTTGGTTTATGCAATGCTCCTACTACATTTCAAAGATGCATGCCTGCTATTTTTCATGGTTTTTGTGAAGATAAAAACCGTCTATGGAACTTCATTTGATAATTGTTTGCACAACCTTGATAAAGTTTTGCAGAGATGTGAGGAAACTAATCTGGTTCTTAATTGGGAGAAATGACACTTTACGGTTAATGAAGGAATTTTTCTTGGACATAAAATTTATGAAAGAGGTATTGAAGTTGACAGAGCTAAAGTGGAAGCAATAGAGAAAATGCCCTATACTAGGGATGTTAAAGGTATTCGTAGTGTTCTTGGTCATGCTGGTTTTTATAGGAGGTTTATTAAAGATTTCTCTAAAATATCAAAACCTCTTACAAATCTTCTTCAAAAAGATGTATCTTTTGTTTTTGATGATGATTGCAAGGAAGCTTTTGAAACTTTAAAGAAGGCTTTAACTACTGCTCCTATTGTTCAACCACCTGATTGGAATTCACCTTTTGAAATTATGTGTGATGCTAGTGATTTTGTTGTAGGTTCTGTTCTTGGACAGCGAGTAGATAATAAATTGAATGTTATTCATTATGCTAGTAACACTCTTGATGCTACTCAAAAGAATTATGCTACTACTGAAAAAGAATTCTTAGCTGTAGTTTTTGCATGTGATAAGTTTAGACCTTATATTGTTGATTCAAAGGTTACTATTTATACTGATCATGCTGATATTAGATACCTTATGTAAAATAAAGATGCTAAGCCTAGGCTTATTAGATGGGTGTTGCTTTTACAAGAGTTATATTTGCATATTGTGGATAGGAAGGGTGCTGAAAATCCTGTTGCTGGTAACTTGTCTAGATTGGAAAACATTACTTTTGATCCTATTTCTGTTAATGATAGTTTTCCAAATGAACAGTTGGCCGCAATAAAAGTAAAATCCCAGAATAGTCCATGGTATGATGATTATGCTAACTATATTGTTTCGAAGTATTTGCCTCCAACATTTACAGCTCAGCAAAGAATAAAAAATTTCTTGAGCCATTATTTTTGGGATGACCCACACTTATATAAAGAAGAGGTAGATGGTATTATGAGAATATGTGTCCCAGATCATGAACAACGTGAAATATTGAAAAAGTGCCATGGTAGAACCGCACAAAAGGTTCTACAATCGGGTTTCTATTGGCCTACTCTCTTTAAAGATGCACGTAAATATATTTTATCTTGTGATGAATGTCAAAGAGTTGGCAATATTTCTAGACGTAATGAAATGACTATGAGTTATTCTCTTGCTATTGAACCTTTTGATTGTTGGGGATTTGAGTTGATGGGTCCTTTTCCTCCATCAAATGGTTATACACATATTCTTGTTGATGTTGATTATGTTACTAAATGGGTAGAAGCTATACCTACTAAAAGTAGTGATGGTGAAACCTCGTTAAAAATGCTTAAAGATGTTATTTTCCCTAGGTTTGGTGTGCCTAGATATCTTATGACTGATGGAGGTTCTCATTTTATTCATGGTGGTTTTAGAAAAACCCTAGCTAAATATGATGTTAATCATAGAATTGCCTCAGCTTATCATCCTCAAACCAGTGGAAAAGTAGAATTATCAAATAGAGAAATTAAATCTATCTTGCAAAAGACTGTTAATAAATCTAGGAAGAATTGGTGTGATAAATTGAATGATGCTTTATGGGCTTATAGAACTGCTTATAAAAATCCTATTGGTATGTCTCCTTACAAGATTGTTTATGGAAAATCTTGTCACTTGCCTTTAGAATTAGAATACAAAGCTTATTGGGCGGTGAAAGAATTTAATAAAGATTTTAAACTTGCTGGTGAGAAAAGAATGCTTCATTTGAATCATTTAGATGAATGGAGATGTAAAGCTTATGAAAATGCTAAACTCTTTAAAGATAAAGTTAAACAATGGCATGATAGAAGAATCCTTAAAAGAGAGTTTCATGTTGGTGAGAAAGTTCTATTGTATCAGTCTCGTCTAAGATTTTTTGCAGGAAAATTACTCTCGAGATGGGAAGGCCCTTATGTTACTGAAGAAGTGTATCGTTCGGGTGCAATCAAAATTGCTTCCCTTAAATATAACACTACACAAGTGGTAAATGGGCAAAGACTCAAACATTATATTTCTGGGGATTCTTATGATGAAGATGTTGATGTTATTCAAGTAATGACTCCGTAGAAGTTTATTAGAGGGAAGATTCCAGAATTTGCAGAGTCCATATTTGAATAGGTAACAGTTCTGTTAAGAAAAAGTTCGCGAAATACCTTTTAAGTTATAAATTATTGGTTTTTGGAAAATATGAAAAATACTGAGCCAAAGAGGAGTTGGAGACGGTGCCCGAGGGCACCATACCATGCCTGGGCGCGGGACCACCCTTGGCCGCGTCTGGCTATGGTGTGGGCGCCTCGGAGCCCCTCTTCGACTCGTTTTCGATCTAGACTTTCCTTTCGTTACACATATTTTTGCTATATAACCCCTCGGATCCCCCGAGGTTCGTATATCATTTTCTCGTCGTGTTTCTGTTTCGACCCGTTTCTGCCAGGTTACATCCTCATATCTAGAGCCACGATGTCTTCTTCCGGACCTCCCTAAGACAGTTTCTTTGCGAACGTCGTCAACCCGTACATGAACGAGTTGAAGATGCATTCCAAAGAGTTGCTGCTCAAGGATGGGGAGGTGCAGATTGAAGGTGTTCGGGACCCTAAAGGAGAAGCCAGTCTGGAAGCTAAGATGGAAGAGCCGGAGCAAGAAGTCTTTAGGTACAAGAAGATGGTGGAGCGTGAAGTTGACATCATCCACGGGATAAAGACATAACTGATCGCCGAGTACAAGAAGGAGAATTTAAAGCTTCGGGAGGAGATCTTCTCACTCACCGAGACCACCAACAAATTGCAAGCACAACTCTACGATGTGCAGAATCAAAACTGTGATTATGAGAATAGGCTTAAACGTATAAGCTCTGATGCTAGTTTCAGGATATTGGAGACCAAGACATCATTTGTGGATGGAGAGCCTTTACCTTGGAAGTCAGATGACGAGAAGGATTCACCACCACTAGTGAAGAATTGATTCGTCATTGGTATTGGTATCCCCTTGGGTTGTTCCAAGCTGGGGGGAGTGTCGCAAGTATCACATCTTTATCTTTCACCCTTTTACCTTTGAGTAGAGTCATATCGTGAGTAGAGAAAATATCATATAGTATGGTTTGCAATATGGAAGTATCACTCTTTAGTTGGTTGTATCCTTTGGTTTGAGTTGCCGTAATGGAATATTAATGAGAAGTTTCATCATCTTCTACACTTTATTTTATCTTGCAATTTCTGTTATTTGGTTGATCTTGTTATTAGTATTGGTATCAATATTGGAGCATCAAGTTAATCTAGTTGGTTTTGGCAAACTTAGCATTGGTCAGTAGCAACAATACTTTGAGACTTAAGTATAAAAGAGGGAGTTTCATGTAGATATATTGTTCCATGATATTTCTTTTTTGTTAGCCCATAAGTTCAGTATTCTCAAGTAACATTGTTTGTATTTCTAAAGGAAGATTGCATGATTGGTTTTATCATATATATGGCTGTTTTTTCCCTCAATTCTCATGCTTGCTACCCAACCTTGCTAGACAAAAACCTGTACTGAGAGGGAATGCTTCTCGTGCATCCGAACCTTGAACCCAAAACCATGACATTTGTGTCCATCATACCTACCTATATGTGGTATTTAACCGCCACTCCAAGTAAATTGCTTGTGTGCTACCTTTAAAACCTTCAAAATTATTCCTTTTTTGTCGTCCTGTTTTAGCTCATGAGGACACGAATAGAGAATCTTTATCTCACTTGTTGACTGGACTTTACACACCTGGACTAGTGGCTTCATCCGCTTATTCAAATGCTAGAAGATCTGGCAGCAGGGTGCCCAGCCCCAAATTAATACAACAAATTCTCTTCACTGTTTTTGCCCCTGATTTATCAGTCAAACCATAATTGTGTAAACAAAAGAAAAAGAGGGACGAGCTTCTACACCAGTTGCGTCCTTCAATGGGAGCCTCTCTTGTGGAGTCTAGTTGTCTTGTGACGTACTGTATTTTCTGTTTGCCATTCGTTGACATAGAAATACACACCTCTCTAAAAATTAGACACTCCCCCATGGTAAGTGATTGTTGGCAGGCACCTGAGGATTCGGTTAGCCATGGTTTGTGTAATAAAGGTTGGGAGGAGTGTCAAACATTTCATACCTCTGTTTATTAAATAAAAGCTCTAGCACATGAGTTAATCCCTACTTCCCTCTACGAAGGGCCTATCTTTTACCTTTATGTTGAGTCAGGAAACCTATTTCCTTCTGTCTTAAGCAAGCATTTGAGTTGTTGTGACTCAATCATCTATATGTTGATTTACTCAATCATGCTCCTTATTCTTTCTTGTTTAGTACAAATATTTTTATCTGTTTGAATACCACTTTGAAAGTTATCAATGATTGCAAAGAAACTGTTATGATTGAGCATGTTAAACTTTGCAAATATAAGCTCTAATATAAAGACTCTGATTGAAAGATGAGTACATTGTTAATTGTTCTCTGACCAAGAATGAAGTTTGCCTTCACCAATTTTGATTTTCTTTTTGCACCTTTATTGTGACTCCATTTACTTGTTTCAAGTGTAATTATATGAGAGGGAGTTACTTGCTAGAATGACTAGTGTGTCGATAGTTGTGATGCTTCTTATCCGTATTTTATTTATCGATACCTCACTCCATAAACATGTGGTCATGTTTACTGAGTTCAGTTTCGCTTGGGGACAAGAGAGGTCTAAGCTTGGGGGAGTTGATACGTCCATTTTGCATCACTATTTTATATCGTTATTTTCTGTTATTCATCGATATATTTCATGTTATGATACATTACTTATGTTATTTCATCTTATTTTGCATGTTTAATAATTATGGGAGAAGAAACAACGGAACCAGAAATCTGATGGAAAAAAGCACCGTCGAGATACCCTATTTCAGAAGATCAGAAGTGGAGGGAGAATACCGGAGGATTCTTAGAAGTTCCGAGGAGGAAGTGAGCCAGAAGGGCACCCGGAGGGGGGCCACCTGGGGCCCACACCACTAGGCGACGCCCCCCCTGCCGCGCCTGGGGTGGTCTGCCCCCTGGCAAACTCCTAGGTGCCCCCTTTCGCGTACTTGACCCCGAGGGAACCCTAAGCACACGGACATCGTCGAAGAATTATTCCACCACCGCCTCGGGGCGGAAAACACCAGAGAGAGAAAAGCTCTCCGGCAGGGAGAATACTGACGGTGAAGTTCCTCCTCGGAGAGGGGAAATCAACGCCATCGTCGTCGTCATCACTCCGGGCTTCATCGAGATCATCATCATCATCATCCTCAGCACCAGCACCATCACCGACACCGTCCACCTTCATCCTGTTGTAACAATTAGGGGTCTTTATCGTTATTCTCCATTAGATCTCTCTCCCGGTGTGGATTACTTGTTAGTAGTTGATGCTTGTGAGATTTCTCGGTGTTTACACTTTATGACCAGATTTTTATTATCCATTATATCATCTCTGATTATGATCCATATGATGTTTCGTGAGTAGTTCATTTAGTTCTTGATGACATGAGAGAAGTCATGATGTTAGTAGTGAAGTTATGTTGAAGTAATACCGCTCGGTTCGGTATTTAAGTTGTGGTGCTATTCTTCTAGTGGTGTCATGTGAACATCGACTACATGATACTTTACCTTTATGGGCCTAGGAGGATGCATTGTGTATTTGGATACTAATTGTGGGGTTGCCGGAGTGACAGAAACCTAAATCCCCAATGCACGAGGGAGTGTTGGGTCCCGAAGTTTTAAGGTTGTGGTTAGATTTATCTTAATTACTTTCTTGTATTTGTGGATGCTTATGAGGGGTATAATCACAATTATGTATTAGTCCTAGTTGGGCAGTGCATTAGCATAGGTTCACCCACACAACACTTAACGAACAAATAAATATTAATCAACCGCAATGAAGCGAAAGCACTTGACAAAATTTCCATGTGTCCTCGAGAATGTTTGGTAATCATAAGTAGAATGACCGGCTTGTCCTTTGCAGTCAAAAGGATTGGTCCACTCGCTGCAATATTATTTACTGTTATTTGTTTACTCGCACTTTATTTATTTGCTATATCCAAAACAATCAAAAACCTGTTTGCTAGTGTTTACAGTGAATCCTCTATCCAACCTGCTTGTCAACACCTTATGCTCCTCGTTGGGTTTGACACTCTTATTTATCGAAAGTACTAAGATACACCCCCTATACTTGTGCGTCATCATCCCACTATATAATCCTCACCCCTCCTCTCTTTTAGAGACAATTGATCCTTTTGGTCTCTCTCTTTCTCTAGAAGAATTAGAGGACTAATTGGAGCACTTCTAATTGATTGGAGACCTCTCTAAGAATTAGAAGAACTAATTAGAGCACTTCTAATAGGAATTAGAACCCCTCTAATAATTAGAAGACTAATTAGATAAATCTAATTAAAGCCCTTCTAATTAATTTAGATATCTTCTAATAGAATTAGAGTCTTCTCTAATTGTATTAGAGCTTCTTCTAATTAGACTGAGGTGATCCTCTCCCGATTAGACCTAGCTATAACCTCTCTCCCATGTGTTGGGAACTTCTCCACCTCAATTGCAAACCTGCGATGCCTATTCCTGGATGGCAAAGTGCCACAGGAGCTCTCAGAGGGGTAACAAGTGATACCCTCACTCTGCTAGATCCAAAAAGTGGGATATGGGGAATCGGCAACAGTCTGATGACCCACAAGTGTAGGGGGTCGCAACAGTCTTCGAGGGTAAATATAGCCCAATTTATTTATTCGACACAAGGGGAGGCAAAGAAAATTTGTAAGCCTTAAAAATTGAGTTGTCAATTCAACTAGACCTGAAAAGTATCTTGGCTCACACAATTTATTAGTAGTTACAGCAATATAACAACATCAGTAGTTTAATGGCAACAAAAGCGGGAAAACAGTAGTAGAAATAGTAACAGCGAATGTAAACGGAATAAGTAGCGGCGCTAAAAACACCGTAGACATAGGGATGGATGTACAGGTGTTGCAGGAATGAGATTGACCATGTAATAGAGGTAACAAAGGGCAGCACAAATATATAAGATAGTATCCAATTCACAAACTATCATAGGCATGTTTCCCGAGAATTGTCGTACGTGCTTGCAATAAGAACTTGCGGGACATCTTTTGTCCTGCCATCCCGTTGTTGTGGGGCCAAAAAGGAACTAATGGTAATTAAGGTACTTGTTCTACCAGACACCGGAGAAAAGCATTAACATACGGTGGAAACATGTTATCCTTGAACTACAGTCCACCCCCTTCGATATCCCAACCATGTCACCTTGGGGTCTCGGGTTTCGGACAATAATAAGTGTATATAACCAGTAGATATGATCCAAAACAACAATTATATCCATGAAAACATACCATGTTCAGATCTGAAATCATGGCACTCGGGCCATAGTGACAAGCATTAAGCACTCCAAGTTGCAACAACGAAAATAAACAACACTAGTGGATACTAGGCATCAAGCCCTAACAATCTCTTGATCTATTACATGATGAATCTCATCCAATCCCTACCATCCTGTCTGCCTAGCAGGGAATTACTCACACATTGAAGTGGTGAATCATGGAGGGTTGATGGAGAGGTGATGGCGATGACGATGGCGACGATCCCCCACAAATCCCCGTCCCGGCAGGGTGCGAGAACTGGAAATTCTGTCTCCCGAACTAGGATTTCGGGTCTCGGTGGCGCTGCGGATCATTTTTTAAATGCTTCGGGGTCTCAGAGTTTTTGGGGACGAAGGAGTAATATGCCCAAAGGGGACCCTAGGGGTGGTCCTAGGCCCCTAGGGGCCCACCAGGTGCGACCAGAGTGGGGCCACGACCACACCCTCCTAGGGGCCTAGTGCCTCCCCTCTAGTTTCCCTTCTGGCTCCGGTACTTTTCCGTGGAGAAATAATTTTTCGTATTTTTTCTGGAATTTTTTGAGGAAGTTGAATTTTCTACACAAAACCAAACATCAAGGGTAATTCTGCTGAAAACAACGTTAGTCCGTGTTAGTTCAATCCAAATCATGCAAATGTGAGGGAGAACAATAAGAAAAGTGGTTGGAAAAGTAGATACGTTTGCGACGTATCAACTCCCCCAAGCTTAGCTTATTGTTTGTCGTCAAGCAATTCATTTGACAAACTGGACGCGATAAAGAAAACTTTGACAAACACTTTTCAATACATATGGTGCACGAGTAAATGATAATTGCTATAAGGATAATAAAGCTTACAGACTCATTCTAGCTGATGAAAAGTGAACAAATAACCAGGAGTAAACAATATGAAGTTATAACCTCAACTAGGTTGCAATGATCATAATAATGCATAGTAAGATGGTATCCCGCTTGTCCTTAATTGTGCAGCAAAACATAAATGCGAGGGCACCTCCGAAGCTCAAGTGTTGACTAGATATAATAATTTCAGGAGAAACAATATTGTAAACATGCAATGGACAATAATATTTTGGGACAATGCACATTATACTCAGAATGAAAATCATGCTCTGCTAACCGGTGCATAAAGTAAGAATATGGAGACTCAACATAAACATAAAAGAAGGGCCCTTCGCAAAGAGAATCAGGGATTACTCATGTGCTAGAGCTTTTTATTTTATAAACAAAGGCATTGAAAACAATTTTGAGAGAGGTGTATGTCTATGTTAACGAATGGTAATGAAAAACTTATCATAACCCATGTCAAGCAAAGTGTTTATACTTTTGAGAGGTTGTTTATTAGTTTGGCACTTTCCCCCACCTTTCTTTCACAAACCAGGACTAGCCGCGTTCACGGGTACCCATCAGCTTTCACCAAACCATGGTGAAGTGCTTTTTTGTTATATTAATTGGCACCAGCTCTCTTACAAATTAAGATGAGCACAGATTCTATACTCATCGGGTGAAATAAGAGAGAAGAACTTTCATTGACATAAGATATGATAAACTTTGAACTACTTCCCCATGAGCTAAAACAAGAACACAAAACAGGTTAATCATTTGAAGGTTTTAAGGGCAGCACACGAGCAATTTACTTGGAGTGGCGGTTAAATACCACATATAGGTAAATATGGTGGACACATTTGGCAAACTTTGTTTTTTTGGGAGTTGGATGCACGAGTAGAGCTCATACCCACTACAGGTGTAGGCTAGCAAAAGACTGGGAGCGACCAACTAGGAGAGCAACAATGGTAATAATCATGCATTGTGACAAAACAACATTAAATAAAGCATGGATGTAATATTATAACCCTAAAAAATAAGAGACCATCGAGGCTTAAATTGACTTTGTTTATAGTCTTACATGTGTGAACATGTACCAAGTCTATCCAAATAAGTTTTTTAGAGGGGAATACCATCAAACCATACCGTCTTATGAACAAAACAACACAAGTGAGATTCTAATAACACAATGAGCACTCCTAATCATTTGAGACTAATCATAAGAAAGCATGAACCACTAAAGTAATATTATACATACAACTATCTATCACAACAGGATAATATAAGATCATGCGAATAAACACATGTACAAAAATCAAGAGAAAAGAGTTCATACCAGCTTTCTAATCCCGTCAACTTCATCGTATATCGTCATTATTGCTTTGCCACTTACACAACATGATAATAATAATAATAATAATAATAATCATAAAGCGCAAGCGCCACCGTGGACATGAGCTGAACTCTGCAAACAACTATACAACAACAAGAAGAACATAAAAATATTTTTGTTGTTTTCTAAAAGTGAAAGAGAGAAAAGAGAAAATCTTTTTGTTATTTTCGAGTTTTAAAAGACGGCAAACGAAGAGGGAAGAAAACACAAAAGAAAAGGAACAAGGGAAGACCGAGAAACAAGAGGAAAAAAAATACGCGGAGAGAAAAAACCAAACGGAAGGAACCACTAAAATGTTTTTGGTGTTTTCTTAATAGGAGAAAGAGCGATAAAAACGAGGAAACAACAAGTTGCAGATCTTTTTGGGTTTTTCAGTAAGAAACAAAGGAAAACAAAGAGAGAGAGAGAGAGAGAGAGAGAGAGAGAACAAAGTACAAGCGAGAAGAGCAAAAGCATGAAGAAGAAAACAACTAAAAAGCAAAAACAAACTATGAAACAAATACTAGCAAGTCTAAAAGAATATACAAAGTATCAAGTAATACGCCAACATGAATAATGAATAGGAATGATGAAACAAGTGTCAGCGTATACATAATCCCCGAAGCTTAGGATTTTGGCCTATGGATGATGTTGGTCCCATGGGTTCCATCCTGACGTCCCGTGCTACTGCTGCAAATAGTCGCACTGCTAATACAAGGTGATATGTGCAATCCATTCTGTTGGCTGCAACAAGAGTCCGTCCATGGGGGGGGATAGGATGAGGATCCTCCCTCGTGGTAAAACGAGAATGGGTCCTCCATATATGCGAAGGAAGAAGTCCTCACAGGCTCCTCCTCGTGCGCCTCCTCCTGGGTACTAGGGTCCTCTAGCGTCTCCAAAGCTAGGTACTCGTCCAATACATCCTCGGAAAAGGAACACCTATTCCTGGGATCATCAAACAAACGTGGTGCGGGAAAACGAACAAAGCGAGACTTCTTGTCATCATTTTCAAATAATATTTTGTAATTAAAATACCCTGGGGTGCATTTGGACTTAAAGAAAGTATATGCATCAAGAGTGTTAAAGTCCAGTCTCCCAGGGGGAAGAATTCGTTAGCAGGATCATGTGGTATATTAGTTTGAGTAAAGAAAACACGTGAGGAAATAATACCACCAAAAGTACGCCCCTTAGAAGAAGTATTATCAAGACGCCTAACAATTTGCGCACCTATGCTAAAGGAGTAATTCTTTTCTGCGACAGCTAACATGATGGCCATATCAAGACTAGAAGTAGTACTAGTGTTTTCTCTAGCAAGGATACCTTTAGATAGATAATACGCGAAGCACCTGACCGCAGGGTGTTGAATACATGAGATCTTATTATATTGTTTACCCTTCTTCCGTTGGAGACAGAGTCTTCAGTATAAATCCTAAAGTTTAGTCGAATTTGTTATCTTCCCATGGTACCCTTAATTCGTTGCTCCAATATTCCTGCAAAAGTCGTAAAGAAGCATACTTTTCTTCCTATCATAAATACAAAATTATACGTAAGGGCTATCACCATCATAGAACTTAAAAGTTTGTACGAATATGTAAGTGAGCCGTTTATATTGGTCCACTTCTACTGTCGTGAAATCCTATAAATCTGCATTAGAAACAAGTTCATAAATAGTTTGGTAAATGGCCAAAGCTGATAGGAGATCATCACAAGGATATGAAGAAGCTCGAAAATCCTCCACTCCATCAAAGTTCAGCAAGCTCAAATCTGCAATATCTTCCTCGGGGGGTGGTGCTTCATTTGGTATGCTCTTGAAAGTTGACTACAAGAAGAACTATTATAGGATACCACTCTAGCAACCTTAGGGGAACTAAGACATGCATCAAAACAATTTAAATCAACTCAAAACAAGCATTCTAGCTCAAATAACCAGTCACCTAGTGCAGCAAAATACTCAAGATATACATCACCAATCAAAATTCTACGAGTATAGGCAGAGGAGTCACATATAGGAGAGGAAATGTATCAAATTTCAGCACAAATGAGTGGCTAAATAAGTAGATCAAACAAATCCGAGGAAGAACAACAGGAGCTCAAAAAATTTCTGAAGCAACGGAGTTTCTCGGGAGAGAGAAAGAGCGGAGGGGCAGCCACTTAAGTGGTGGGGCCCTGAGGCCCCCAGGGCCCCCTGGGTCGCTGGGGGCGGCCTATGGGGTGGCCGCGGCCACCACAATCCTGGGTGACTGGTGGCCCCCCTGGGTTGCCCCAGGTGCCACACTGCCCCTTCTTTTGCATAAAAATTTAATATAATTTTTCTCAATTTTTTCGTGAAACTTTATTTTTGAGCAATTCCAAAATTTCAATGAATGATTATAACGCAGAAATATGTTTGCAAAATGATGGAAAACAAAACCCAAACTAATTCCTCAGGAGTTCTAAGACATGCTACTATGCACATGATAAGTGGAAACATGGTGAAAAAAAGGAAAACAAAATGGGTGAGGTGGAAAAAAATCGGAAACAGAGGAAAACAAAGTAGAAGAGGTGGAAAACAAGTAGGAAACAACAGAAAACAAATGGGAACAAGGAGGTAACAAAGGAAAACAAGGTGAAAACATAGTTTCATTCATTCAAAATTTATTTGTTAAGATGGTTGATCAAGTCCTGTCACCAACCAATTTTATATGAATAAAACTTTGCACTTTACTAAAACAATTATGTTACCTCAATTTTGATAGACATAGTCCCAATCATAATAGATTCATACTCTTTTTGTGGCACTGGAATGGGACAATAGAATTCTCCAATCTTCATGATCTCAATATTTTCAATTGAGTTTAGACCATATTTCTTATCAATCTTCTTTAGAAAATAAACAGTATGCTCTTTATCATTGACATTGAAAGTTACCTTCCCTTTATTACAATCAATAACAACCCCTGTAGTGTTAAGAAAAGGCCTCCCAAGAATTATAGACATATTTTCATCCTCACGCATTTCCAACACAATAAAGTCAGTTAATATTAAACAATTAGCAACCTGACACGGACATCCTCACAAATGCCAATAGGAATAGTAGTAGATTTATCAGCCATTTGCAAAGAATATCAGTGGAAATCAATTTATCCAAATAGACCCTCTTATAAAGAGATAGAGAGGCATAACACTAACTCTAGCACCAAGATCACATAAAGCAGTTCTTACATAATTATTTTTGATAGAGCAAGGAATGGAGGGAATACCTGGGTCTCCAAGCTTCTTAGGAATTTTACCATTGAATGAATAATTAGCAAGCATAGTGGCAATATCCTCATTAGGAATTTTCCTCTTGTTAGTAACAATATCTTTCATATACTTGGAATAAGGAGGCAATTTAATAGTGTCAGTCAAAGGAATTTTCAAGAAGATAGGTCTCATCCACTCACAAAATTTATTATAATGTTCTTCTTCTTGTTTACCTTTGAGAGACTTACTAGGAAAAGGCATATGTTTTTGCACCCAAGGCTCTCTTTCTTTACCATTCTTCCTAGCAGTAAAATCTTCTTTATCATAACTTTTGTTCTCAGGAGGGTTCTCAGGTTCTACTTCACATTCTTACTTATTGGAAGCCTCATTTTTATCATTGTCATTATCATTATCATGTTTATTACCACTCTTAGTTTCAGCATCAGAGATAGATATACTATTAGGATCTTTATCAAGTTCTTTACTAACATCATTACTAATATCATTATCATCTCCAATTCTTTTATGTTTCTTCTTCTTTTACATTTTAGGAGAGCTAAAAAAAATCATCTAGCATTTGAGAGTCTTGTTCGAGCCTTTTTGGGTGTCCCTCAGGATAAAGAGGATCCTGAATGAAAGCACCACCTTTAATTTGCCCAGACATTTCAGCAATTTTTTTTTGCACTTTAGTAAGTTGCTCTAATTGAGTATGAATCATCTCAAAGTGTTTAACAAGACACTTAACATCATTAAAAATTCTTCCTAAAGTAGCATGCAAATTTTTGATACATAGGGAATTTTCATTCAATTGACTTTGCACTTGTGTATTAAAATGATTTTGTTTAGCAATAAAATCATCAAATTCATCCAAGAATTCTTCAGGAGGTTTATCATAAGGAATATCACTAGCATTATTTTTTTTGAAGATAATGTACCTCTACCATAAGAGGGTGAGGGGTAGGCTCATATAGAGTTTCAATTGGAGGCACATTTTTCACATCTTCAGATTTAATACCCTTCTCTTTAGTAGATTTCTTTGCTTCTTGCATGTCTTTAGGATTAAGGAAAATAAATCTTCTTTTATTGGGTGTAGGAAAGTTGTGTGGGTGCAGGAATATCCCAACCATCATGGTTTTTAGCTATATTATCCAATAATTCTTCAGCTTCTTTCATAGTTCTTTCCCTGAAAATACAACCAACACAACTATCCAGGTATGTCCTAGATTCAGAAGTTAGTCCATTATAAAAATATATCAATAAGTTCATTCTTAGCTATCCTATGATCAGGTCTATCATTAAGAGTGACACAAAGCCACCCCGAAGATTTAGGAAGTTTCTCATCCTCCAATTGCTTGAAGTTAAAGATCTTTTGTAAAGCTGCATGTTGCATATGAGAAGGAAAATATTTCTTGTAAAAGACACAACTCAAGCATTGATGAGTCTTAATGCAACCATAAGTAAAATTATCATACCCCAATTTAGAATCCCCTTTTAATGAGAAAGGGAACAACTTAATAGCATTATACCCTCTTATCAAATCTTCATTAGAAAACAACATGCCAATCTCAAACAATTTAGTCAAATGGGCTATGGCATCATTATTTTCTATACCATCAAAGGGTTCAGTTTCAACCATAGGAATAAGGAAAGATTAATAGATAAATCAAACTTCTCGTCTCTAATGTCCACAGGAGATTTAGCAAATTCAGGATCAGGAGAAAACTTGTTTTCCATGGAATGTTTCTCAAGCAGTTTCTTAAAAGTCTCAGGATCAGGAGCAATTCCATAACTCATATAATCTTTAAATAAGTCATCATCAAGTTTATAAGTTTCCTCAAAACAATCACTCCTATCATTATCAGGTCGTTTAGGTGACTGTTCGGGACTAGATAATAGTTTATCAAAAATTTCAGCATGTTCAGTTTCTCTAGTTCTAGCAATATGTGTGTCTAAAAAGGAACATAGAGAAACAGAGTTATCAAGCATAGTAGAAGCATCATCAAATTCATCAGACATAGTCTCCGACTCAGCAGTAGTAGCACGCGAAGCATGCGGAGGAGTAAGAAGCTTACTCAAAACAGAAGATGAATCAAGTGCAACATTGGTGTTTAGAGTTGTACCTTTCCTTGTAGTGGAAGGTAATATAGGAACCTTTGGATTAGTAGAATTTCCCATAATATATAATAAATAGCAGCGAACAATATAATTGTCAAGTGAGCTTACAAATAAAGATATGCTCCCCGGCAACAACGCCAGAAAATAGTCTTGATGACCCACAAGTGTACGAGATTGCAACAGTCTTCGAGGGTAAATATTGAAGGGTTTCGTAGTAGATTTTTTTTCCTAACACCGATAAATGAAAAACAGCCAGGATCTATTACTATGTAGATATAGAGTAACAGAGAAGGAACGGTGTTCATACCCTTGAAGACCGAAACCAGGGATTACCCTCCCGCACTAGGGTTGTCGATGAAGACAACGAAGCCGAGGATGTAGACTATGACTCCCGGTCTCCATCCCAGCAAAGGTTGCAGAAGTAGAGCGATGGACCGAAGACTAATAGCATGGCGGTGTGCTTATAGTGGAGAATTCTCAACTCCTAACACAGCTCCAAAGGGAACCACGTTTAGAGAAGAGAGAAAAGAGAGAGATGAATTGATTGAGAAAAGGGGAGGGGAGTCCAACTATATAAAAGGGGGAAGGGGGAGCCTTCCCCTTGGCTAAGCCATGTGGGAACCCCACATGCTTGGCCGGCCAAAGAGGGGCAGCCACACCCCCAGATGGGCTCCATTCAGCCCATGTGGGCTCCCCTCCTTTACCCCCTTTTTCTTTCTCCCACTTTTGCCCTAATGGGCCATTTTTGCCTAGAAGACCCATTAGTGGAATAAATGCATTTAAAAATAAAATAAAATGATATTTAATTATTAATTACAATAATTAATAAGAAATTTATATTTCTTATTTATTTCGAGTCCTGTAACCCCTTCTGGCACCCTCTGACCGCCATCGGGCATTTCTCCCTTAATTTCGATACACCTTCCGAACTCTCCGATATCTATCGGATAAATACCAGAACAAATCCGGCTCTCTCTATTATTATCTTTGGTACTAAGATCACTCTTAAACATCATCTACCCTTAAGTGTGACACCCTATGTTTCGGGCTACTCCAGACATGGCCGAGACACCTCTCCGACCAATGACCAATGGCGGGATCTGGACATCCATAATGGCCCCTGTGTATCCATCAAAGTTTTTGCGTTGCTTTGAACCTTAAATACAAATCCCCATGCCTCTTGCTTCAACGATAATCTGTTTTTCCGAGACTTGATCTTCCGGTATCTTATACCCCGTTCAGTCTCGTTACCGACATAACAATTCTACTCGTTCCCGTGTCGTTGCATCTCCGTGACCTAGTCACATGCTTGCAAAGGTAATTGATGCAACTCCACCGAGTGGGCCCAGTAGTATCTATCCATCATTAGGATTGGCAAGTCCCGCTCTTGATGGCTCGCCTCAACATATCCCTTTCATTACCCAAGAGACACCTTTATAATCACCCTATCATGGTGTGACGTTTGATGCAATCGAAGTAACTTCCAGGATAGCAATTAAAATACCATCTCAGGGTCAAAGGCTATGGTACTATGTTTTTGTTATCATAACGTTGAACTTAATGACTTTATCTCGTTATGATAAACATAATGGGTGTGAGTCCATCATATCATTCACTAATGACATGACTCCGTTGTCAATGACATAAATGCCCCTAATCAGGAAACCTTTATCATCTGTTTCCCAACGAACTAGTATAACTAGAGGATACTAGGGTCCTGGTTTTTTACATACTACACGTGCATTAATTGTTTGCTTAATACAGTTATAGCATGGTATAAAACATTATAAACATAAGAGTTATGATAACATATAACCTTTATTATTTTCCTCTAGGGCATAACTCCTTCAAATATAGCCCAATTTATTGATTTGATACAAGGGGAACCAAAGAATATTTATAAGCCTTAACAATTGAGTTTTCAATTCAACTGCACCTGAAAAGTATCTTGCCTCACATAATGTATTAGTAGTAACAACAATATAACAACATCAGTAGTTTAATAGTAACAGAAGCAAGAAAACAGTAGTAGCAATAGTAACAACGAATTAAAACGGAATAAGTAGCAGCGCTAAAAACATCGTAGGCATAGGGATGGATGTATGGGTGTTGCATGGACGAGATTGACCATGTAATAGAGGTAATAAAGGGCAGCACAAATATATAAGAGAGTATACAAGTCACAAACTATCATAGGCATGTTTCCTGAGAATTATCGTACGTGCTTGCAATAAGAACTTGCACGACATCTTTTGTCCTACCATCCCGTTGCTACGGGGCCGAAAAGGAACTAATGGTAATTAAGGTACTTGTTCTACCAGACACTAGACAAAATCATTAACATATGGTGGAAACATGTTATCCACGAACTAGAGTCCACCCCCTTGATATCCCAACCATGTCACCTTGGGGTCTCGGGTTCTGGACAATAATAAGTGTATACAACCAATAGATATGATCCAAAACAACAATTATATCCACAAAAGCATAACATGTTCAGATCTGAAATCATGGCACTCGGGCCCTAGTGACAAGCATTAAGCACTCCAAGTTGCAACAACGATAATAAACAACACTAGTAGATACTAGGCATCAAGCCCTAACAATCTTGTGATCTATTACATGATGAATCTCATCCAATCCCTACCATCCCCTCTGCCTGCTACATGGAATTACTCACACATCGAAGGGGGAATCATGGAGGGTTAATGGAGAGGTGATGGTGATGACGATCGCGACGATTCCCCTCAAACCCCTGTCCCGGTAGGGTCCCAGAACATGAACTTCTGTCTCCCGAACTAGGGTTTCGCGTCTCGGCGGGGTTGCGGATCGTTTTTTGAAAATGCTTCGGGGTCTCAGAGTTTTTGGGAACGAAGTAGTAATATGGCGAAAGGGGACCCTGGGGGTGGTCCAGGCCCCCAGGGGGGCACCAGGCGCGACCAGAGGGGGGCGCGACCACCACCCTCCTGGAGGCCAGTGCCTTCCCTCTAGTTGCCCTTCTGGCTCCGAGAGTTTTCCGGGGAGAAATAATTTTCGCATTTTTTTTTTGAATTTTCTTAGGAAGTTGAATTTTCTGCACAAAACCAAACATCAAGGGTAATTCTGCTGAAAACAGCGTTAGTACGTGTTAGTTCGATCCAAATCATGCAAATGTGAGGGAAAACAATAAGAAAAGTGGTTGGAAAAGTAGATACGTTTGCGACGTATCACAATCCCACCGCTAGGATTAGCCGTGGGATTCTTCATTAGGCATCACCGACATCGTCATCGACACTACTTTCCGCGCTTCGTGTTGGCAACGAATCAGATTTATCCACCCCTTTACCTGCATAGTAGATCCTGTGTGCTACGTAGGACGAATTTTTTTAAAATTCTGCTATGTACACCAATACCTTCATCTCGGAGAATTATAACTCGAAGCTAGAGGTAACATTGGCAAGTTTGGTTTGGATAGATCCAACATTTGACTCAAGGTTACCTATAGATTCGGCCAAAATCTCCGGGATGAAGGAGCCTCCGATGTGACCATAGTCTCTTAGGAGGTTAAGCCTTTAGATAAGAGACGAGGATTTGCTACCAATTTAAAGTACAAGAAAGGACACTTGAGGGGGAGGGTAAATATGTGGCTACCATTTTTTCGTTCGTTTCTTTTATATTTCGCTAAACAAGATGAATGACAAGGTTTACTAGATGTGCTACTAGACGAGCAACCTATGTGATACGTACAAAGGTACACAACGGAATCAATATGTAAAGCACAAAGTAAACAACAAGTGTAAACAAGGATACAAGAATATGTTTACCATAGTTCCTTCCCAAGGGAAGTACGTCTATGATGGAGAGGTGAGGAGCCACCTAGGAACTCCAATAGCACAAGTGTGCACACCTTATTCTCCATGAGCTTCTCTGGTTAGGGAGATGCTCGTTTCCACTATGAGGTCGACTTGAAGGCGTAGACCAAACCTTTACACAAGATTGAGGCTACTCCATAACTTAATTGGAGGCTCTCAATAATCCGAAATTGCTTGAAACAAGGTGGAATCCATAAGCACTAGGATTTACTCTAGGGTTACAAGGTACCCAAGAGATCTCAAGATCCGTTAGGATTTGATGGGTGGATTTGCAATTCCTTTGGTGGAATCACGGATCTAGACATTCCATAAAGCTTCGGCTCGATTGAGTGGTTGGAGTGGGATATCTAGTAGAATAAAGCTTGCATTAATGGCTAGATGAGAAAGTGTGAAGCTTAGACCTTCAAAGATGGAAGAAGATCCTAGCCTCCAAAACTGTCCATTAGAGGGGAAAGTTCCCGCAGTAGGGGCACTACCGCCGTTCCTGGAAGTAGTGCCGCTGAAGTCTTCAATCTTTCTCAGCCACGGTACTACTGCCAGACCCGACAGTACTAACGCCCAACACCACACAGAGGCCAATAGGCAGTAGTACTGGTGGTACTACATTTGCCTGGAACCTACTCCTGGGACAACACTTGGAAGCGGTACTACCATCGGTAGTGACACTACTAGTACCGCCCCTACCCAACTGAGGGGTAGTTTGGCGGTACTAATGGCGGTACTACTGCGGCCTGGACTAGCTCCAGAGATGGGCATATTTAGCAGCGGTACTACCGCTGCTAGTACCTCTCCTACCCAACAGAAGGGTGTTTGGGTGGTACCAGTGGAGGTACTACCATTGGTAGCGTCGCTGCTGAAAATTCTCGGCAAAAGTGCCAGCACAGACGACACTACCGCTGTACCTGACGGTACTACCGCCTTCCCAGAAGCGGTATTGTTGGGTAGGAGCGGTACTAGCGGTGGTAGTACGACGGCACTAGTGGCGGTGCTGTACCAGACGATATTACCGTCACTAGTGCTACCGTACTACCGCTGCTAGTACCGCAGCTGGAAATCCCATCCCAGCAGTGACATAGACGGTACTTCCACCGCTCCTGGCGGCACTACCGCCGTCTGAGACAGATTTCAGCATTGCTTTGATTTGCGCCCTATTTAAATTAAACAAGATACTAGATATATTTGCGTGTTGTCATTAATACCAAAACATCTTTTAGGAGAAAGAGACACTCTCAGTAATATTTTTGCAACTAATTATAATGTATTTTTTGTTCTTCGTGGATTTTAACACACACTATAGACCATCATCCAATTAGATCTATTTAGGTGTCTCGGTGAATAAAACTACATACAAAATTAAATCACCGAAAGAGAAAATATGATTTTAAAAAGTAAAACGTCTGAAGATACATGCTTGATGTATGTACATACACACCAAAGTTGGCCACTGGGCCGGGCTTCGCATGCCGAAAAGGGAACCCTGAGCACGGCCTAGCCCGACAAAGATTAAACGGGTCGTGCCCAGCCCGTGGCCCACCAGTGCCGTGCTAGGGTCGTGCTGGCCTAGCACAACCTATTTAGTTTTATTTTTCTTATAATACAATCGGAGAAATAGGCCCAACAGGCCAAAATCAGCTCGAAATCAGCATAGTAATATCCCAACAACAACACAAAAACATCCTAGATTTTTTAGCAGCACAAGTTAAACAGGCCGGCCCGTTCACCAGACCGGCTGTGCCTGTGCCTGAAAATTGGGTACCCGTGCCAACACGGGCCGACGCGCCTACTACATAGACCGCTGTGTGCCGTGCCGGGCCGTTTAGCAGGCTGCGGGCCAGTGCCGTGCCGGGACGGCCCGTTGGCCAGGTTACACGCAGTAGGAAGCAAACCCGACCACGTGGGCCCATGCTCAGCCCGTGAGGAGCCCGGCCTCGCACGTGGCTAAACGGGCCGTGCCTGGACCTCGATGCCAGACACGCATGCCAGCCCGACACGACCTGTTTAAGCGAGAAGGCACACCTAAGGTTCGTGTACTCACATCCTTTCCTTCCTCCCCTGTCTTTCGGCATTCATCACCAGCCTCCAACCCCATCCTCTCCCGTGTCCCGTCCATCCATACGCAGATCTCGTTCCTCCCGTAGTCTCATCTCTCGAGGCCTCTCTGTTAAGAAGAAGCACAAGCAAAGCCCCACTCAGATCTCTCCGCCCCGAGAGCCCTCTCGCCTCGCCCGTCACCAACCGCCGACAAGGCTCCGTCACTCAGGTCGTGTCGTCGCCGCCGCCCAGAGCCCCAAGCCCCAAACCGAAATTGCTGTACCGGGAGAACTGCTGGAGCGATGGCGAAACATCCGCGCTCGTCAGTGCCACCTCAAGCGTGGGCCAGCCCATTTATCTGTCGTGTCGTGCTTGTGCCCCAAGTGCGAGCACGTGTGCCGGCCTGGCCCGGCACGCCTAGTAAACAGGGCATACAATGCCGTGCCATGCGAGGCCCCTTTACCAGATGCCGGGCCGGCCCGTTGGGCAGCTCTGACGCGTCCCCATCTCTCCGTCCAGAGTGTGCTAGTTTTACTTCGTCCTGTTCCGCACTGCCGAGACAGCCGAGCCCTTCACCGCCGCCGCCGAGCTCGACGCCGTCCTTCTTCCACCGTAGCGGGTACGCCCACCTCGACCCATCCTCCCCCTCTTTCTCTACAGGATCCCTTCGCGTCCGAGTTCAGTTCCGAATCCAAGACTTGGTTGTTGACTGACTCCGTCCAGTTGGGTAAACGCGTGCCGCATTCTTCTAGACTTCTGGAGCACCCGTTCAGGTTGCAGATTTGGTTGCCGTAGCTGTATAGATACTCGTTCGTCAGCGTGTAAGATCAATCTGCCTTAGGCCGTTGAATTTGTTCTGCCGCGAGGACAAAAGTCAAGTCCCATTTACATCTTCCTGTAGCGCGGGCCGGCACTGGCTGTCAGACAGCAAATGGTGCCTTATCTGGTTATGGTCTTCAAAACCCTGTTAAATGGACACCCTGCATCCTCCTTTCTCCATGAACTTTTTTTGGGGTCAGTACTCAGTAGTTACAATTTTGGTCAAGTTGCCGTTTGAACAGTTTGATAGAGGTTACTTGAGCAAGGCATCTTCTTGAGAAAGTGTCCACAAGATCATGCGGGTTTTCTCTTTATTTCATGGTGAGTAGTAGCCCAGTGCTTGGATGGTTTTGTAGATGTTGAGCTTTGTTGGTCTAGAGTGTCTGTTCTTTTAGCAATGTCAGGAGGTCGGGTTTACCAGCTGAACCATGGTGGTCTCCCTGCAGCTTGTAATGCGTTTATCAGTTTGTTGCCAAGCCCTGATTCCAGAAACCACCGCATCACCGACATCTTTTCGTTGAAAGTGTGCCTTCTTGACCCATTTGTCCCATGGAGAACCTCGCGCAACATGCAGCCTATGAACAAACTTTGTCAAAAGGCTGTCATTCTGAATTTCCAAAGTTCTTGATGCCCAAGTCCCCTTTCTTTGAAAGATCAGCAAACTTGATCCCAAATAATCAAGCAGGCACTCCCATTAACTTTGTTAGTTAATAGTTTCGTTCCAGCAAAAAATGCCTCAACTTGTTGATTTCATGTATCACTGATATAGGAAGTTTGATGTCATCAAAGTGAGCTTCGAGGCTAGAGGACATACTTAGTCAGAGTTAGTCTCCCCCGCCCCTAGTGATAATATCTAATTTCGACAATGGAGGGCGACCCCGTCCTTCTTCCATGGTACGCCCACCTCGACCCATCCCCACCCTCCTACTCCTCCTCTTCCTCCTCCTCTGCCAGATCCCTTCGCATCTGAGGTTCAGTTCCGAATCCAAGAATTTGTTGTCGACTGACTCCGTCCAGTTGGGTAAACCCGTGCTGCATTCTGCTGGACTGCTGGAGCACCCGTTCAGATTGCAGATTTGGTCGCCGTTGCTAGATAATTTTTCTTTGGCGCACAAGATCAATCTACCTTAGGCCGTTGAATTTGTTTTGCTGTGTGGACAAATGTCAAGTCCTACTATATCTTCCTGTAGCGGGCTGGCATTGCCCATCAGACGTCAAATGGTAGCTTTATCTGGTCATGATCTTCCAAACCCTGTTAAATGCACACCCTGCATTTCTCCATGAATTTTTTTGAGGTCAGTACTCTGTAGTTCACAATTTTCGTGAAGTTGCAGTTTGAACAATTTGATAGAGGTTATTTGAGCAAGGCATCTTCTTGAGCAACTGTCCACAAGACTATGCATTTTTTCGCTTTATTTCATGATAAGTAGTAGCCCAGTGCTTAGATAACTTTGTAGATGTTTAGATTTGTTGGTCTATGACGTCTGTTTTTTTAGCAATGCCAGGAGGTAGGGTTTTCCAGCTGAATCATGGTGGTCTCCCTGTAGCTTGTAATGAGTTTATAAGTTTGATGCTAACCTCTGATTCCAGAAACCACTGCATCGCCAACATCTTTTGGTTGAGAGTGTGCCTGCTTGACCCATTTGTCTCATGGCGAATCTGGCACAGCATGCAGCCTATGAACAAACTTTGTCAAAAAGCTGTCATTCTGAATTTCCAAAGTTCTTGATGCCCAAGCCCCCCTTCTTTGAAAGATCTGCAAACTTGATCCCAAACAGTCAAGCAGGCACTCCCATTAGCTTTGTTAGTTTCGTTCCAGCAAAAAATGCCTCAACTTGTTGATTTCATGTATCACCGATTTAGGAAGTTTGATGCAAGACATCAAAGTAAGCTTGCAGCGGAGAAGACATACTTAGTGAGAGTTAGTTTCCCCCGCCCCTAGTGATAATGTCTAATTTTGAGTTTTTGACTATGGAGGGCGACTGAGCTAAATTACGGTTTGGATGGGTCCTTGCTTTTGGAATGCTGGTTCTTCCACACAATTTTTCTATTGTTCTCGTGGTCCTTAGGAAAGGTTTTTGTCACATTTTTGGATAAGTATTTTCTTTCCTTTTTTTTGGTAACGATCTTGATAAATAGGCGTTGCCTACACATTGGTAGGTCCTTTCTATACTCTTTGATAGGGTACTCTTATACTGTGTGCATAAAACGATTTGCATAGGAAGATGATTGTCCCATTATTGCTGTAGGCTAACAATACAGCTTTGATATTTACATGCTTAAGTAATCAATCTTCCTGTTCAATGACTACCTCAGAGTAAAAGAAGATGCCGTCACTTCAAAAAGCTTTACCTCCAGAACTTGCTGATAATGCGCTCAGAGTAAGGTTCCTCTCCCACCTTCCTAATAGATAGGAACAAACCCTCAACATGACTGCTGTGCATGCTAATGAGATGTCGGTCCTGAAATTTACATGTGAAGTCAAAGTAGCTATATCAATGAGTTTAAATCTCTTAGCTTCAGCTTTTGCAAATCACATCTAGTAGTCCTCGTGCAGCCTAATTCTTCCTTTTTTTATCATGAAAGTGTAGAAAAAAAATCGTAGCATCTGAGGAAGAAACTGTTGAACTGTTGCTCATCATTTTTTGTTGTCATGTTGAAGTTATACCGCGAATGCTTAAGGAGGGCTAAGTTCATTGGGAGTCAGGTAAGCATTTTTTGTTGAACCATCTTATTGTCTACATAATATTTCATAACACAAACTCAGCTCGCTCTGTTCTTCTCAATGGAGAGTTCAGGCTGAGTTTCTTTAGTTCTGAAGGTGTTCCAGGATAACAAACAGTTTAATCGCCCCATCGTCAGTGACTCAGTTCATGTGTCAATTAGATTTATTGGGGCCCATATATATTTTGTTTAATTACCGCCTTGTTTTCTTATAACGAAACTGCTCTGTGGAATCAATTTTCTTTGGAAGCATTACGTACAGGGGGGTTTACATATTATGAGGCACTTAATATGATTGTTGAACATACATATCATGAATTTTCTGTTACATAATTTTAAAGATGCATGAGAATTAGTTTCGCAATATAGAATAATAGGTCATCACAACTAGAACTAATAATTCATTCCTGATGTTTGGCATATTTGTATAATTGTATGAACTCGCACATTTGTCTGACTGAGTTGTTGTATTTTGTGACCCAGCAACACAACACAGGGCTTCTTGTTTCCATGGTGAGACAACAATTCAAGAAAAACATGCATGAAACTGATCCGGAGAAGATACAGAAAATGAAAGATGAGTAAGTTGCTACCCCTGTGAAACTTTTCTTTTTCTGACTGTCATACCTTTTATTGTTTTGGTTGCGACATATCTTCTGACAAACTTATTTTCTGCTGTGCAGTGCGGCAAGGGGTCTCATCAATCACATTATATATGAGTCTGAGAAGATGACAGGGCGCAAATTCTCAGGTTAAGAAAGTAGAAAGTAGACTTTCAGGGTTTGCTGTATGAATAATAACAAAGAGTCGACTTGATCATATGGTTGTTGATTTATATTATCTCCTGATGCAAGGACCAACTCTTAACTTGCTTGTTGAACTATTAAACCAATGATTTTCATCAGATGTATTTTACTGTGGTTCTGAATCTTTTTGACCTGCACATGCGAAGTGCTACCTTTTATTTGGTTAATCTTTAAATTATTTTCCAAGCTTGGAGATGGAAATCTTCAGCAATTTTGAATGTTTTTCATTCTGCATGGAACACATATGTAATTATTAAAAAAAAAACCTAATGAATTCATGATGTATTGAGGCAGTTCCATCATTTATACTGCCTCTGACTCCTACGGGATCCATCTCCATGGAGCTGAAAAACGGCCACAAGTTTGCAGGAGTGCAGATATTCGTGGCAGTGGTTTTTATGGATCTTCCAGATGATGGAATTTCGAACTTTGCCGTCACTTGAAGTTTCCAAAGTTTTTTGAGGATTCCACTGGATGATCTGCAGCATGGAAGCAGTTTGTAGAGCAAAAATCTCTAGTATGAAATGACAGGAAAAACAGTGATGTGATTGCTTGCATTCTGTTTAACGCTGAAAGATTTGCTGATTTCTTTCATCCATTCTTTCACATGATTGTTGGTCAGGCTGAGTCACTTTTACTGGTTTTACAGATTGCCGATCTATCTCGGCTTGTCTTTTTAAACTACGGAGTATATAAGAACGACAGTAATCAGTCTAGGATTAACTTACTGGGGTAACTCAACGCATCCAATTATTCATGGTCACATCTATAGATCTTGGATATCCGCCCCTCTGCACCTAACATGCACGGATCTGATATCCCAGCTTTCAACTGAAGCAGCTACAACCCTATCGATCGAATTGTCGCATTGCTCTCCGGAATCCAGAAAAGCGCGACAAAACCAATGGCGTTGCATCAAAGAGGTGAAAGAGAGATGTAGGATAGGAACTGGTGAGGATGATGAACTCAGAGACCCTGGAGAGAACTGGGGCCATTTCAGGAATTCCCTGCACTGCAGGCTGTGACACACTACTTACTGTCTACAGGTCAAAATGATTGGGAAAGAACAACCCCCTCCTGCCGCACTTGATGTGCAAAGATTATCACCCAGGCATAGCCGATGGCCCTAGCATGGATCCTTCAGCCTTCTTCCACAGCGCCGACGAACTCCAACCACTCCTTTCTGGCAACAGTACATGCCTGAAAAATCCATCTGATCACTAGCCCTAGCTCACAGGTTGTTGTCCGGGATATCGATGGTCGAGAAAAAAAGACGACCATGATTGTCGACAACCGGGGGGTGTCGTTTAGCTAAGAGGAATGACAAGGCAGCGCCTCCTACCAGTCTATGTGACCTGGACTGGACTGCATGCAGATGAACTCTCTGGTGGTTGCAATACCTTTGGTCTCAGTAGGTCAATGCAAATGCAAATGTCTTCTAAAGTTGGAATCATGACTGCCGTTGAAAGATGAATGCCAGTCCAGTAGCTTTCTGCCTACTACTGCACGCATGTGTTGCAGGTGAAGAAAGAGCTGCATCTTGAGTTCTTTCTTTCATCTTGGCATCTTTCCCTCTATAGTAACCTACTAACCTGGACAAATACAATTAAGACAGTGTTCTCAGTAGCTGTACTTGGCAGTCGGCTCTGCAACTCATTGCAGCAGCTCAGCCATATCTTTTGTACCTTGTTCTAGTGCCTGCACCAGCAAATTACTGCTGAAATCAGCATGGCCTGTTCTGTCTAGATCAGTCTTGCCTGAACTTATCTTGTTTTCCGAATGCGTGTCGGTCGGATGGAGTTTTTGAGTTAGCAAGTGTATTGGATGGACCATATGTATTCTACTATTGCCCCAACTCTCAACTCACAGTTCATTGAATTTGACGTGATTCGCATCTGCAGAAGACACTTGGGAAAACTTTACATCTCAATATATATTTGTGGTACATGAGGCACGCTCAAATTATACACATAGATCATCGTTGTTGCAATTCAAGTAATACTTTCATCCACAACTGCATCATTTAATAGCTTGAGCTGTTAGACCACACATATATATTCTCCATGAAAACCCACTGTTCGCCATTTTAAACAACAAGAATCCGCAATACTCAGAAGGGAATAAGCTCACCTAAGTATCAGTCAACTACTCAACTGTTAACTCATAACACAATAGCACATGAGTGCACCATTCATATATATCCTCAACAAAGATGCAAACAGAAATGATGCTCATTACTCACCAGTTTGATATAAAAATCAAAGAATAGTATGAACAATTTGCAGTAATAATTAATGATATCCTAGTCCTGACACGAATATAGTGAAGTGAGACTCAAAAAAGTTTGAAAATGGTCACTATAATATTCTACTAGGCCAAATATTACATATACGGTGCTCCCTCAGGTCAGGAGGCACAATGGACAAGAAAATAATAAAGATAAAATAGCAGGCTACAGATACACATTTTCCTATTTTCATACTTCATCAGTAGACATCATATGGGGGCATCATACTTCATCACTCGCCATCATATACAGTGGCATCATACTTCATCAGTAGACATCATATATTAGCACCGATTGCTCAAATCATCCATATTTTTTATTTCCAGTAGCTTCATAGCTTATATGAGTAATGCATCATTATTGCATCACTTTGGCGTCGAGCCTTCGCCCAACTTGGATGGCCGGGCCTCGCCTGTCCGCGGACTGTCTCGCCCCCCTAGAGGGCTGCGTTCATGCCTCAGCTCGGCGACGCGAGGGCTGTACGCCTTCTCAGAAATACAAGGACTACGGAGGCCTTTCAGTTCTGTGACAGGAGTGCCACCTGAGCTGGTGATCTTAGGACTATTCAGGCGCTTGATCTCACCACGGCTTCTGGTGAACATGTCATCAAGGATCTCTGCACTCTGGGTGCGCCCCAATGCGACATCAATATCTTGCTGAAATGCACATCATTAAGTGTCAAGCTAGTGCAACAGGATTAAAATGTTCTGGTCAATCATCAGGTAAAGCTTAGAAAATGGCATGATGATAAACAAGACTGCTTGTCAGGACAGATCAAGAGTTTATGAACTCACCGCTGCAAGGTTGAATGGTATAGCTGGTGATTCCTCATACTCTGCTGCGTCCAGGTCATGGAGATGTGCACCTTTGAAGAGCTTGGGGAGTATATACTGCCTAACTGGGACGAGGAACATGATCATCAGGGGGAAAAGAACCCCAGCTAATGGGATCCATGTGATCCCAAAGCAGACAAGCAGATATGCAGTCTGGAAGAGTGTGAACATGGCTATCGTCTTGAATGGCACGGTCTCGACAAATGTTGTGTGGTACTCTTCTAGCACCCTGTGAAGATTGGTAAATGGTAAGTTTTTCAGTCTGACATAGTAGCTTCTGATTTCTGGAATCATACAATAAGCAATTTTATATCCGACTCTACTTTGGTATGCTTTCTTGCTTCCACCAGATTTCCTTAATGACATGGGTTGAAACTTACTTGTATCTTCTGCTGGGAGCAGTGAAGAGTAGTAATATCCTCTCCCAGAACTGGTTACCAGGCAAGCTCTCAATGGCCATGAAGGCAAAGTAGCCCCAGAGGACAGCTGTGGGGATCTTCTTGAGCAATGGCATAGCAGCAACACAGCCCCCAACCATCACAGCCTGTAGCAAATTGCTCAACCTTTGCTCCTTGACTTCCATGGGCAGAAGATCATCAATCTCTTTCTCTATGTCAAAGACTGTCTCGTCAACTGGTGCATCGATGTTACCCATGCTTGATGCTAACTGGACAGTTGAGTCCTTGAGCTCGTTTAAGCCCTAAATTTTGTGAAAATGGTACTGCAATGTCAGATACATGTACTAGAATGTTTTGATACAATACTGTGAGCATTTAACTTTAATCAGATTTGTGCGTACTTTGACAGATTGTTGCTGGTAGATCAGCGGTGTTTGAATCTGCTGATAAGCATCCTGCATGCTGCCATACAGTTGGCTCAAGCTCGCATTCTGGCGCATGCTTTGTCGTGCTGTGGCTACTAGTCGGTTACGGAGTATCTGTAGAGAAATGTTTTTTTCATTTGAATGTTACTGTCAAGTATTAACCAAGCATAAATTCAGAACATCCCCCACAGCTTACCTGATGCTTTAGAGTAGCCAAGCTCTTTGTATGCATCGGCGACTGTGGAATGACGCCATTGGATGGAGGGATACCAATTAGGCCACATAACAATGTCTGTTCAAGAAATTCACAGGAATAAGGTAAATATATACCAAATATAAGTTATTAACAAGAGTTATGATCATCTCTACATACCAGGAAGCCTAGGAGAAGCAAATCATAGTGGAAAGATGGAGGCTTCCTCAAATTGAACTCTGCCTGCTGAGCAAGCTGGGATGCTACACTGTGATCGAAGTAGTAAAGGACAGCAATCATTGTTGCAGGTATGAGGGCACCAATTATGTACATGAGTGGCACATGGGGCATATCCTGCTCATTGATATTGGAAACATTTGGTGAGATGTTATGATTCACATGAAGGGACTGAATGTTTCAGAAGTCTGGTTGAGTTTGTGTAGTACCTTGATGACTGTCCAGTTGTCATATGCACCAGGGGACCATGGATTGGGACTGAAAAGGCGTCTCGGGATTCCTTTCGGCACACTGTCATGTGGTATGTAAGAAACTCCTGTCCACACTAGCACCATCAGTGGAACGCCATAGTCGGCGATGAAGCCACGCAGCCATCCTAGGTAGAGTAAATGGGTCACAAGGAATATAGAGTTTGATTAACTGAAGGGGCTGTTGGCAGCAAAGAAGGTGGAGATTCAAGGTAAGAAATTTCTCATAGAATCTACAGGACCAGCTACAATTTTCAGATACATACCTGCTCCATAGCGCCACGATCGCGCTTTCCTGCTCCGCAGTGCAGTGAGCAAGAGGCCAAATGACAATACGATAGCGAACATTCCATTGGCAAACCTCCATGACGGGACAAACTGTAGCGCTTTTATGTTTTCCCTCTCAGGAATGCGGAATTCGTCAACAAGTCCCTGCATCCAACACAGGTATGTCAGCTACATACGCAAGTGCAAACTGTGTAGTACAGTAGTAGAGAGCCTACACAAACACAATACTTCTGTTGCCGTTTTTTTTTTTTGAAATAAATCTTTTCTGTTTGGGATTTGGAAAAAGCATATTTGGAATTTGGGACAAAGCATATTTAGAACTGAGGACAAGAAAACATTTAGTTGGAGCAGTGACAAAACAGCAGAATAACTACAACTGCAATTTGGGGACATCCCCATTAGCCTCCATGTGCTTTTCAGCTTGTACACATGTCATTGACTAACCTAGTAGATTCTCCCACTAGTTGGCTGATTCAGATTGACTACAGTAGTAGTACACAAGTTTTAGAGTGGCAATTAGTGTCTGACAAGTTCTTACCACATCGACCTCAAAGAAAGCAAACCAAGACCAGAAAATTTCCTAATAAATTTCCGCATCAGCATAGGATTTGAAGCCTAGATGAGCAAGGACAGCAAACAAGGCCGTGGTAGGTACCAACCTTGATAGCTTGCTGCATGAAGAGCATCGCGATGAGAAGCCCGAACAGCTCGCCGGCAACACGGGTGAACCGGTTTATGATTGAGCATGCGCCTAGTATTGCCATCAAGAACAGCAAGATGGCAGTCCACACACAGACCCTTCATACAAATATTCATGACATCAAAACCAAATGAAAGAATACTAACCACAACAATAATCTGCATCAATGCAACAGGGATGACCTACCAACCAGCCCAAGCAAGGAACAGTTTCGGACCGAGGTCTGGTATGTCCTTGGCAAAGCTGAACATGAAGGTGTACATGATCACCGTCGGCTCGGCGACGCCGAGGATCAGCAGCGGCTGCCCTCCCACAATGGAGTGGATTATGCCACACAGGGCAGTGGATGCAAGTGTCTGCACGGCCGTGAGGACTCCATCTGCAGCACACAAGCATTAGAGCCCCCAAATGAGCTTCTCTGCTGAGACTCACCGAAAAACTAACACCAAACAGAAGTACAGAACTCAAAAAAAAAAACTTCAAATTTGGCGCCTTCATTACCAGTGCTCCTCTCCAGTTGCTCCCCGAATGATATCACGGGTATAGCGGACGCGAAGAATATGTAAGTAGTCGGCGCCAGGATCCTGAAACATGGCCACGGCAGTTTCAGTCCAAGATCTTGTGGCAGTTACAAAATGCTAGTAGAAGGGAGCAATCGTAGTAGGTCTCGAGATCTTGGGTAAAATCTTTACTCCAGAATGAACACAATGCCGGTAAAAGACAAAGCAATTCCTCCGCAGATGCGGCTAACAGCTTTCTTGAGCAGCCATACCTGATACCGGCACGGAAGCCTCCGGTCCAGTCCTGCTTGTAGCAGGTGAGCCGCCCGCGGAGGTCGTTCTTGATGCCTCGGAGGGGCACGAAGCTCTCCTCCATTTCTTGGTTTCTCTCAGAGGAATCCGAGAGGATATTCAGATGGCCACAGGGTGTGCGAGGAGACCCAGATTACATCTTGCGGCGGACGGTACCGGGAGAAATGCTACGAGTTTGCGAGCTCGCGGAGCATTTAGCGTGGATCCATGGAGGGAAGCTACAGGGCCAAGGCTACAACGGGAAGGAGGGCATACGGAGCATTCAGAGCAGCAGGATTGGCGAGGGAGTGACTCTGAGTGTGGGAGGAAGAAGGTTCAGAAGATACTGGAGCCTGGAGCGGGATAGAGGGGTGCTATATAGACAGCGAAGTGGTCGACTCAAGTCTGTCTGCAGAGTCAGCAAGCATCGCTGTCACGTCCTAAAAAGAGTTTCCTGGAACGAAAAGATCACAACTTCTTTTCCCTTTTAATAAGCAGATATATATGGTATTACCAACATAACACGGATGTGCTAATGAAGAAGTTAGGAATCTTTGGTTCGCATGATTTGAAAGACACAAGGAAACACCAATATAATGGAATGATGACACTTAAAATCCTAAAAAAATTGCAGGAATCAGCAGGAGATGGTGTTTTGGTTGCTACGCAGGAAAAACGCAATAATTTTTTTATAGGGATTGACTATGTCACAGTCTTCGCCGACATATACAATTATTTTTCAATAGGTCTTACCACTTGCTAGAAATTTTGTACGATTGTAGCGTGGGAAATTTTTCTATGGATTGAAATCCTACACAATTCATTCGAAAATCTTTTGAAACAAAGAGACCCTTAGAAATCAAAACTAATAACATGCACAATGGTATGAATAAAAATCTAACTAACCTGGCGCGCGTACGACTTCGACTTGATGCGAGGTTTGAGTTAATAAAAAACATTCTTTATGGAGAAAAACCATAGCAGGGAAGATGGTTGGTCTGAGTTGTGGTCAGCAAGAGAACTAGGGTAACTAGTGCTATCTTTGTTTCAAAATATAAAAATGTTTTGGTAGGCTAAAATAGTCAACCAAAACATCTTACAATTTGGAACCGAGGTAGTTCCGAGAAAAAATTCGAAAAATAAATAAAATGCAAATCAGCTTAATATATTTTTTATTCAGTTAAAAGAAGAAAATTAAAGAGTAAGAAAACAACAAGATGCACACCAGTTTCTTGTGGCTGGTTGGTTCGTTTTCTGTAGGCCATTGCCAGTCCAGCTCTAGCTGTCTCTGGCTGGAGGAAGGAGCCAGCCACCTTCCTCTGACGATTTTACTAATAACTGTCCTGTCCTTTCTCCTATGTACTACAGTATTATTATGATTTTTTTCTGAAATAATTTTAAACTGCTCCTTGTAGGGAGTTTTGTCAGTTTTCTTGCTGGATTTGAGGTAAAAAGGAAGCTCTTTTGGAATAATGTTCATGTGCGTTTTTCTCCTTTTCCAACTAAAACCTGTATGCATGTGAACGGAAAGCTCATTTACTACTACTTAATAAATGCACTTGAACCAGGAAAACAACTGCAAATTATGTTGGAAGAATTTCTTATCATTCTGGAAGTGTAGCATTGAGCAGTACAGTTTCACCTTTTAAGTATCTCCAAAAGAAGGTGAAAAAAAATGAAGTGTTAAATTTTCTTTATTTTTATCGCACCTGAATTTTTTTTCCCAGTCACCGTAGCACGGTAGACACTGTAGACTCTGAAGTTGGCCCGGGGTGTGCTATCATCCTGCGTACGCAGGAGCTTTCTGTGACTGCAAAAAAACAGGAAATATAATTTCAGCATTCATGACGTGTGACCCTACTACCCAGAAACCAACAAATATAAAGGGCACTGGTACACTAGCAATATTCTGAACCTACCATCTACTGCTTGATCGGTCACAAATAAAAACCACTTTGAATCAGCGTGTGCACATGTACTAATATTTTCTGTAAAAAACATCCTGTACTTACAGCTAATAAAAAACAGTGTGCATAACCAAGGTTCAAGGAGCTCCCTGAAACCCGCATCTGTGTTAGAGCATGTCTAACAGGCCCCGTATCACGCGAGCGTCCCGTATAATTCCGGCGGCATACGGGGCGCGAGCCAAAACGGCCGTCTAGCAGGCCCCGTATGCCGCCTGGCCCGTAACAAAAATTTACGGGGCCTGCTCCACCGCCCCCTCCGCCCCGTACATATAGAGGGTGAGGGTTCGGGTGGGGGTCCAACCCCCCACCCGCAACCCTAGCTCCGCCGCGCGCCGCCGCCGCATTCGCACTTCCGGCGAGCAATTACGCACGCTTAGCCGCACAATTAGAAGCTCCACCACCGCCATGAGCTCCCCCGACGCCTCCGGCTCCTCCACCGCCCGCTCCAAGCGCCGCCGCGAGCCGGAGACGCTCGAGGAGGCGTGGCGGCTCCATTGCAAGCACTCTGTTGCAGGGAGCCGCCGGAGCGTGTGGAAGTACGTCGCGTGGCCGGAGGCAATGCCGGACACGCTGAAGGACTACGCCCCGGGAGGGATTTACTACACCGTCGACCCGCCGCCGCGGCCGATGAGTGGCCGCAAGTTCGAGAAGTGGCTCGCCGAGAGGGAGCTGCTGCAGTCGTGCAAGCGCGGCGGCGACGGCGCTAGCGGCAGCGGAGGAGGACGCGCGGCAGCGGAGGAGGAAGCGCTGCCGGCGACAGAGGAGGAGGAGGAGGCCGCCTTCGCGGCCGCGCTCGAGCTCTCGAAGCAGGAAGCAGAGGCGCGGGCGCGGGCGGAAGCGGAGGAGGAGGCGAAGGCCGTCGCCGACGTCGAGGCCTTCAAGGAGATGGAGGCGAAGGCCGGCCCCGTCGTCTTCCTCGACTAGTTATAGGTTAGATTTCTAGCAGTTCTAGCAGTTCTAGCAGTTCTTGTAATGGTGATCTGAACGAATCAATGAAATCAAGCTTCTTCTTCTCTCCCGCGTAGTTCGAATTTAAATATACGGGGCGGATTTAAGGGGACTGCTAGACGAACTCGAAAAACTGAGCAAAGATTTTCCTAATTTTCCTATACAGGGCCCTCTACACGCGATTTAGAGGGCCAAACTTTACGGGTCCTGTTAGACATGCTCTTAATGTGTCGGTGGAATCTTCCATTAAGAAATCAGGTTTTGTGGAACCCTAACAAACTGCAGTTTTGCTTCTGCGGTGGATCACAAAAGTTGACCTTAACTTTGTCCCAGCATGCCGTGGCTCTGGTATGGAGTTATCTGAGGAATATCTGTCTTGTCGACGAATTTATTATCCTGAGATAATACGGAAGCATATGAGTACCTTTATATATCTCGGAAAACAAGGTTAGAGCAAGTGGTTTCGACGGGGCTAATCTGGTGATTATGATACTTTGCTTTGGACCAAGCATGAACGTGCTTAACAAGTAAATTAACTTGTCTGGTGTAAGTGCATTACTTTGTCCTGACAGTCGCCTAAATGCATCACTTTCTCATGGATGTACGGTGTCAAGTTATGGATCTTGCACCCGCACTCTAGTGTGAGCTAACTACCCATCCATCAACCGACACATTTAGGGTTTGCGCAAGCATGTTGCCATGTTGGCCTTCAAGATCAAAGTGGGATTAGTACTTATTATTTCTCCCCGAAATTGGCACATCTTAAAAATAAAACTCAAGTGCAAAAGGCCACTTGCCTGCGGTAAAGTCTGCATATGAAGCACCAAAGGTTAAAATATGAGCATGTTCACCTCCTTTTAACTTAGTTGAAAGTTCAACACCTAACAAAGATAAACTTAAATAAGAGAGCACTTTCATCTGAACCTGCTTAACTACTCTTGCACACGTGCGATGACGCTTCTATTGGGGTTTCTTTTTTGACAAAGCTTTGTAGTTAAGCTATACTTCTATACAGTTCTGCTTCTATATCTTTTGAAAAAAAGTGTTACATGCCTCCATCTAAAGTTCCTGCCGCTAACTTGCGCTTGTTAGAGCATCTCCACCGGCACTCCCCAGCTTATGTCCGCTTTGGGGGGGTGCCAGACCGGTGTCCGACACGTTGGGGGTGATGCCCACACCGGTGCACCCAAAAAAAAATATTAAACTAAAGATTTTATACCAAAAGATTCAAATTTAATTCAAATTCGGGCAATTTTTATAATAATTTGAATAAATCTGAAAAAACTAAATCCTAGCTAGGCAACGGCGGATACTCGTCGGCGGAGAGGACGATGATATCGACCTCCAACGGTGTGCCCCATCGTCCGTCGCTGCACCGCTGCTGAAAGTGCATGGTGCCCCATATGTGGTTTTGATAATTAATGACAATCCTTATGGACTAATGTTTGCATTGAGATATTTTTTTTAGTTTTCCGCATTGGCACCACTTGAACTTCATGTGTTGGATTCAAGGTTGAATGCTATCAAGATAATTGCTTATAATGAATATATTTGATATGACCAAGAAGAAGAATTGTCATGCTATTATTGATTATATTGCAAGTATGTCTTGAAGAAGGAGATCGTGTGAACATTCATATTTACGTTCAAGATATCATCATCATGAATAAAGAGAAGGTACTTGATTAATCAAGTAGAATTGCAAAGAATGGATTCAAGATTGATCAACACACAAAGCTAAATGATGCACCATGTGGGATCATATGGTCTCGTGGTACAGTAAGCAATTGTCTATATAGATTTGTGAACTAACCCATGTTACATGTGTGTGGAGTATCTTTGTGGTTTTAGGTTTCTTCCCACGAGTCTTGCATCAAAATGGATATTCCATATAGCCCATGAAAGATGACGACAAGTGATGATCGTCATCAAAGAGGTTGTGAAGTGCATGTTCAGGATGAGCATCAACAAGAGTTCATATGCTTGATGATTGCCACCCATATGGAGATTATTGTCAAGTGAAGATGGACATATGAGAATCTATCCCATATTACCTTATGGGAGAGCAATTTACAAGTCTTCACGAAGCGAAGCGCAATCAAGAAAGATGGTCCAACTTGAGGTGATTAAGCTCGTTATCATCTAACTTGACTGGATTGCGCAATGCAAAGGCGTGACTTAGATAGGGCTTTTATTCTACCGGTTTCATGATGTAGTTAGGAGAACGTATTATAGGCTAGATAACCGTTCTATCAAGAGGGGCTCTTGAATGCGTATCTTGATCGTATCTATCATAGAAAGTTCAAATCTTTGCATACTTAGCATCATCCTTTTGGTTCTTATTTGGGTTTTCTCCATGTGTGGTTTTAGCTCTTGCCATGTTCTTCATGTCAAGCCGAAGTTCATCAAAAAGGGTTTTCGTATGAAAAACTTATCGCGTTTTTTATGTTGGAGGTTTTACCGGTTGTTCTTTATAGATAGGTCAAACCTTTCATCATTTGGTTTTATCCTCCCATGTTGTACTATGATATTTCTCTACATATTCTCGTAGTTCTTATTGTTGAGATTTCAACGAGCCCAAGAACATCGAAAACAGCTGTATGCAAAGTTATGACCGTTTTCGTACCGGGGTTTCTGCAGTTTTACCCAGAAGCGATAGTATCGGTGCCGGTACCGCCAAATACCCCTTCGGTATGCAAGTGGCAGTAGTACCGGTGGTTTCACCGGTACTCCGCTTCCTGGAGCAATTTTTCAGCCTGTTGGTGCTCCTAACTCTCCCAGGGGGCGGTAGTACCGGTGGTTTAAGCGGGTGTACCACCCCTGCGCCTTTTTACCGCAAATGGTTGGATATTTGGGTGACCTATTTAAGGAGTCTTCTTCCCCGATTGTTCCCTAACTTTTTGGCAAGTTTTGACCTCCATTGCGGACCTCCAAAAGCTTATTATCTCTCTATCTCTCCAACGATTATTGCTTCCACTTGAGAAAAAGAGAGAGGAGATCTAGATCTATGACTCCACCAATCAATCTTTCCTATTTGTGGGGGGGACCTATCAGATCTAGATCTTGGGATTCATTAGTTGTTTTCTTTGTTCTTCCTCCTTTCTACCTCTATAGCATTCTTTACTTTGGTGGGATTTGGGAGAGAAGGACTTGGCCACTTTGTGTGTTTTTCCCATTGCATTAGGTGCATCGGTTTGAGTTCCCCACGGGATTCGTGAAAGATAAGTGTGTGAGCTTGTTACTCTTGGGTACTTGGTCACCGGAGAGATTGTTCCTCTTGGGTGCATTGAGCACCCTAGACGGTTAGTGCTTGGAGCTTTCACCTTGTTTCAAGAAGCTTCGTTGAGAGCCTCCAATTTAGTTGTGGAGATAGCCTCAATATTGTGTAAGATTTGGTCACCACCTTCAAGACGACCTCATGGTGGAAACGAGCATCTCCCTCACCGGAGAAGCTCAAGGAGAATAGGGTGAGCGCAACCGTGCTTTGAAGTGCCTTAGCGGCTCCACACCCCTCCAACGAAGACATACTTTCCTTGGGAAGGAACTTCTGTAATTACATCGGTGTCTCCTTGTGATTCGGTTATTCATATACTTGAGATTGTTACTTATGCATTTATCTTTGTGATAGCCATCGTGTTTGAAGTCATCTATCTTGACATAACTTGGTTGTATATCTTTCTTAGCATAATTTTTTGGTTCACGTAGGCGAACGTAGCTTGTATAGGTTTTGTGCTTGTTAAATTAAACGCTAGTTTCATTCTGTATTTATTGAAGCCTAAACCGTAATTATTTTGAAGCGCCTACTCATCCCCCTAGGCGGCATCCTTATACTTTCAGTTGGTATCAGAGCAAGGTCTCTCCTTGTTAGGCTTCACCACCTTGAGAGTAATGATGACGCTTAGTGAATTAGTGCACAATCACACGTTTCATTTTGATGGCACAAATTATGATGTTTGGAAAATTCGTATGCTCACTTTTTTCGGCTCATGGACCCACATGTGGAGCAAATTGTAGAGATATGTTTTTCTCCTCCAAAGGATCCTCAAAATCCAACTTTAGAGAAGAGAAAAACTTGTCTCTCAATGCTCTTGCTATTAATGTATTTTTCCTTCTTGTGAGCCTTGTATTTATTAAGCCACTCTTTCCTCTCCGGAATGCTCATGAGTTATGGACAAAGCTTCAAGATAAATATGGTGTATCCAATATTAAAGAGGATGATTGTTATCCCTCCACTTCCGTTCATGATGAGTTCTCAACTTCACCCAAAATGTGGTAAGCCAAAAACGAATGAGATGGTGAGTAGTGATAGGTTTTGCAATAATGATAGTGTGCTTATTATTGATGATCCTTTATCTCTATATTATTGCAATGCCTCGTCTATAGACTTAAACACAACTATAAGGAAAAATGATTTACACGCTTGTGTTGATAGTATTTGCATATCATGTCGACATCGCTTGACTAAATCTCATGATGATATGCTTATCTTGTTCCCATGATAAAAATGATTGTGTTTCCTCTAGTGTTTGTGTGGCTACCAATGGAAAGGAAACCCTACTCTTTATGGAACAAGATGTGGACTTGAGTGGTGCCTCAAGTAATGATTCATCATCATCTACCACCTTTTGCCTTATGGCCAAGGATTCAAAGGTAACTTATACTTTGAACCCCAATATATTTCATGATGATAGAGATGAGTGGATAGTAATATGGTTAGCAAGCCTTGAAGGTGAGACCAAGAAAATTTGAATGCTCTCCTAGAACAAATTTATGAGAATAATTCTCTTGTAGATGAAAAGGAGGAGATCATTGTGATTTTAGAAAGTCAAAATGGTGTTCATTCTAGCAAGGCCAAAGATATTGAAAAGTCTTTTGAGAAAGAGCATTCTCTTAGATCTTCTCTTGAAGAGAACCTATCTAATCTAGAACAAACTTATGCTATTTGCGTTTCTAAGCTTAGAAGGGACAATGAATTATCTCCTCCTCTTGCTAATGAACTCAAAGCTAAAAATGATGATGCTTGTGCTACTAACTCTATTTATTTTGAAGCATCCATATTAAAAGAGAATGTTGAGCTATGAGCTCAACTTGAGTTTCTAACTAGCAATTGTGGGAAATCGAAAGAAACTCATGAAAATCTCTCATGAGGATCTTATAGTCTCCCATTATAGGATAAAGTTAGTTCAGTAGGCTATTTCTTCTAAGATAACATCTTGTGAGCCTCATGTGGACAAAGGCACACCATCTACTCTAGATGCTATTTTACCTTGTGCTAGTCTTAGCAATTCAACCACTCATAATGTTTCCACATCTTCTGATGAATTTCTTTCCATCCCTTGTTGCTCTAATAACGGTGAATCTATTTCCTCTAGATCGTTTGTTGATACTAACCATGTCACTTCTTTGAATAAATACTTGGAGAAGTGTCATAAAGGGAAATCCACACTTGACAATATGTTGAGTGTTCAAAAATTCCCCAATGAAAAGAGAGAACTTGGATTCATTCCCAATCACAAGTACAAGTCCAAGATAGAAAATAACAAGGGCCATGAACAAGTTAAGAATTAGGCCAAGATTGTTTGCTTCAAGTGCAAGGTTGAAGGACATCATTTTAGATCTCCCCTTTGAAGAAGAAGCCTCTTAATGATAAGAAACAAGGGAAGCGGCCACAAGTTCAAACTCAAGATCAAATTCAAGTTGAAGAAAGGCCTCTTCCCCAAAAGACTCAAGCTAATGCTCCTCAAGTTGAGAAATCAACTAAAAAGAGTGGAAGGAGTCGTCGTTTCTATCTATGTTGTGAGAAGGGCCACCTTGATTCTTCATGCACTAATGGTACCTTATCCAACCCTATCATAATTGACGATGTGTACTGTATTCGAAGGGATAATGTGGGCTATGTGTTTTCCAAATATGTTGGTACTCAAATTTGTGTCAAGAAAAAAACCATTTGTGACTAACCTCTTAGGACCCAACTTGGTTGGGTACCAACAAGCTCAAAATTGATCAATAAGTGTTGTTGGAGGACATTGGAGACTTGGCTACATCATCAAGAATAAGGTAACTTCATCAGTTATATTTCCTCAAGCCAAGTCATTTAGATTATCATTTCTCTATCTCATATTCCATGCTCCTTCTTGCGGTAACTTGTATTTAAAATGATATATATACATTGAAATTTTCTTGCCCCTTGCATGTGTTGGTTTTGTACCTTCCTTATGTTTTGTATATGTTGTGCTTACTACTTACTTGTCTTGGGTAATCTAGCATCGGTATGTTGCTATGCACAACATGTACGTATGTGTGAGTTTGTGTTGAGCCTTATTGCATCTTGTTTGCAGCTTATTTGACTACTGGAGTGATTAATGGACTATCCAATTTTTCGGGAGTGATATGCCTTTGGCACTTCACAATCCAAAAATGTGTGTACATGACGAATACCACTTAGTGTTGATATTTCAATATTATCTAGTCTCTAGTGGTTTGTCATTCTCATGAGAAATTCAATTTCTATTATGTCCATTAATTATCTCTAGTTGGTCCTTGTTTGCGTCTTGTTGATAATAAAATGATTAACCCATTATGGGGGAGTAATAATCCTTGTGCATATTACCAGTCTAAAGAATATGAACATTTGAGGTTTTGTCACCTAGACTCGATATTGTTAATTATCTTGTTTCTATGTGGCATTTGTGCTCAAACAGGTTTCATTTTGCTTAAATGCTTTTATTTGCTCATATTTTGGATCTTGTTTGTGAGAGAGTTTCTTGGTGCGGTTTACCTCAAATGTGCACTAGTATGTATTATCTCATAAACCGATTGCTTCATAATATATTAATCATTGCTTTGCATGATCATTTGACTATTGAAGCCACTAACAATATCTATTTAAACATGATCTTTTATTTTGTGAATATGATCATGAATATCTATGCAACATACCACCGATAAATAACTCCTTAATCCTTGTCCTTGACAAGTGATATTCATATTTGTGGTAGAACTTATTGATCATATTTACTTGGGCTATTGATTTTATTTTCAATATTTCTTGCCAAGGAATTGCTTTGTGCTCAATCCCATTGTATTCCTTGCCTATTGAGAATTCCTTTGTTTTACTTGTATTTGTCTGGTGTTCTAATTGGTAAAGCTAAATCAAGGATCACATTTGTGTGCATATTGTATTAAAATTCAAAATTGAAAATAATGCACAAATCATGGGCGAGCTTTCCTATATCATTTTGAACACTAGTTTTATTTATTTGTCTTTAGATCTTTCTCAATTGGTATTTAATCCCGATAACATGTCTATATGGAAGACCAATTTTTTCGTCTTGGTACTATGTGCCATCATGAAAAATTTAGAGGGTTTGGTTTAGTTGTTGGAGCCTTGCTATTTCTGGGAGTTGGTTATCTTACTCATTGTTTTATTTTTAAATTGATCTATTTTGGATACTATATTTCTTTTCGTTAATGAAGCTTTCTTTTGGTATCTCTTTTTGGGAGTTCAGCATCTCATTTCTTCATGTAATTTCTAATTGGTTTCTTTGAATTGTCAAGTGGTTCTTTGTGTATCTTGTTTTCACTGGATGTCTTTTCAAATCGTTCTCTTATCAACCATGTGATGATTTGGATTTTTGATATGATTTGGACAACCTTTTTTCGTGTCACAATCTTGTGCCCCTTCTTTTGTTTACTCGGTGTTTTGGTCCAAATGATATCTATTTTGGTTCTTGCATGTCTTTGAATGCATATTTACTAATGTATTTCTTATGGAATGCTTACTTTCTTTGATCTGATATATAGGGTAAACTCCACCGAATCCTAAATTGGCTAAGATGTGCATGAAATTCAATTGCACATCAATATGCACATATTTATGTGGATCTTATCCTATGTATTGTAGTTCATCTAACTACTTTGGATCCAATAAGTTTGGGGACCATTTTGTACTTAAATGGTGTTAAGGTACATTTGAGGTGCATTGGATGCTTTCCTCATTCTTAAGGAAGGTGTTGTCACCATGTGCTTATCGAAGTCAAGCTAGGATGCTGGATTAATTATTATCTACTACAACATCACCAATTCCCTCTCGGTAACAAGTATCTACCTCATGCATACCTTTCTTGTATTCTAACTTGTGTAGGTTGCATCTTGGAATGAAAATTCTTCATTTCTAAAATTATTATCCCTTTATGATACTTGCTTCTATCAAAACATTGAACTATCACTTTCCCTTATTGATATGTTTCATGTCTTAGGTGTGTTTGTTTTGGAAATTCATTTATCCCCCCTTTAAGATAAAATCGAGCTTTGTGCTATCCTTTAAATAAAAAGGATCTTACTGGTGTATTCATGACTTTCTCTTGGATATCATGTTTTTTTACTTTCGTAACTATTTTGTGTGTACATGCACTAGTAGAAAAAACCCCAATGGTTTTTGGCTCTAGTCCCCATGAGCCTAGCAACCGGGACTAGAGGAGGGCAGGGAAACAGCTCGCCTCGCCTTGAAAGCTTTTAGTCCCGCGTCGTAACACGGCCCGGAACTAAAAGTCCTCTGGCAACCGTTCGCGTCGCCTCGCAGACTTTTAGTCCTGGGTCGTAACACGGCCCGGGACTAAAAGTCGTTGTGGCAATCGTTCGCCTAGGCGGAGAGCATTTAGTCCTGGGTCATGTTACGGCCCGGGACTAAATGCCCAAACCGTTTGCCTCCCGCGCTTCGGACATTGTTCCACCGCCGGGAGACTCTTGAAAACAGAGAAAAACTCCTCATTTGCTATAGTACCGTGGCCCTCACTTCTCCCTCTTGCTCTCCTCTCTTCATTCTTCCACATTCTCCACCATGGGAGTAGAGATTATGGACATGAACTCACATAGTCGGATGATCGAAGTCACATACACGAACGAGAGTAGGAGGGTTCTGGCTTATCTTGACCTCTTGAAGCAATGGCTTCGCGAGGATGGCGGGGGTTTTCTCGGCCTTGATCTTGAGTACACGGCCGATCAAAAGGATGTGACCGTCATCCAACTTGCTCACAAGAGGCGTGTCTTTGTCTTCCAATGGGAAAGGTAATAAGCACTCCAATCGATCTTCTCCTCTCTTTCTCTTTTCCCATTTTTCTCTTTGATCTTATTTTGATTGGATCAGAAATTGTATAGGATAGCAACATGTATGTGTGTATCCATTTGTATTCATATAGCAATGTGTATTGTAAATTCCATTTGTATTCATATAGAAACAATATATTGGCCGAAATTGCACAGGAAAGCAATATATATATATATATATATATATATATATATATATCCATTTGTATTCATATAGCAATGTGTATTGGAAATTCCATCTGTATTCATATATAGCAATAATGCATTGGCCGAAATTGTTGCATAGGAAAGCAATAAAATATTCCTTTTTTGCGTACATAAAATCAGTATATGTGCAAATAAAATAAAATGTGGAGACTGGATTTTTTTTTCACATAACTCAATTTGAGGTATCTAGTATTGAATAATGAAGTATATTAAAAATGATAAAGAGGTATATTTGATTCTCTTATTTGGTATATTGAACGCTGGGAGTACGTACACCCAGGTGTACAGAACCATTTTCCTATATATATATATATATATATCTCCATGTGTATTCATATAGCAATGTTTATTGGAAATTTCATTTATAAATGTTCCCATTTGGATTCTAGCTATATGTACGTACGTGCATTGAAAAGAATAAATTTGTTGCATTGAAACAATATACTTGTTGCATTGAAACTTATACTTGTTGCATAACATTTTATCCAATTTGTTGTTGCATAACATTATTTGTTTAACATCTGTTTCATTTTTTGTTGCAGTAGTGACAAAAATTGTCCAGAACTAATGGATTTCCTTGTCAATAACGACATACGTTTTGCTAGCGTTGATATAAGGAATGACAGGGCAAAGATGAGAAACACCTGGCGTATTGAGATACCATCTCAATGCCATATTGATATTCAGGACCTGTTCCAGCTTCGGTATGAGAGGACTTTCATGGCTGATATGGCAGCCGTATTGATCGACGAGAAGTACACTACCATGAAGAAAGATTTCCTCAGTTTCAGGCACAATCTTTGGGAGAAGTGCCCACTTGACCAGGTCAACATTGGGTACGCAGATATCGATGGGTACCTTTCCTACGAGTTGTATCGTATTATCAGTGTCTTTCGCTATGGGCAGCGTCACCTTGCCCTCCTGGTCTCCTACTGTTTGGGATTCGGATGTAACATCCCAAGTATGAAGAACAACCTTTAGAATGTTTGCTTTTTGTTAAATTATGTTTTGCATCATGTCATCATAAGCATTGCATTTGTTCTGCATTTGTTTTCCATTTGTTTTCAGTTGATTTCATTTGTTTTCACCTGTTTTTCCATATGAATTTCAAACCAAAAATTCAAATCTTGTTTCATACTTGTTCTGTTACAATGTTTCAAATAAAAACTTGCAATAAAACCAATCCTTTGTTCAATAATAAACTTGAAGTTAAACACTTTTAAGTTGCTTCTTTCAATTATTCAATTAATTCAAAATTCATTCAAAATTCAATTAAATTTCCAAACAGCAACTAATTCAAAATTTTGAAAAACAATCTATGGCACAGTTGGGTTTTGTAAATAACAAGATATAAAATTATCCCCAAATTTTTTTTCTATCACAAAAACCCTTTCATTTCTTTCCATTTCTTTTTCTGCAAAAAAAAAAAACAGAATCAGTAAAAATAAAAAGAAAACGCAGAAGGGAGAGGCAGCAGGCCCAGGCCCAGCCCACGGCCTCCTACCCCCTTACCTGTTTCTTCCACCTCTGTACGGCTCGCATCCGAGCTGCCCACGTCGACAGTGTCGATGATGGGACGGACAGCAGCTCCTCTCCCCCTCCTTTTAACCGAGCCCCGAGCTCCCCCCGTGCCCTAGACCTCCACCCCCCTTTCTTCTCGCAGCGCCGCCGCAGTTTTCCCTTTCTCTCTCCCTCGCTGCCCTGCTTCTCCTCTCTCTGCACCGCCACCGCACCACCACCGCACTGAATTTCCGGTGATCGCCGTCGACATGGTCCACCTCCGCGCAGGATAGCCGCGGGAATCGTCTCCCCGTTGCTTCCTCTACCTCCTCGACACCGCAGCGAGGACGGGGGGGGGCCTGCATCGTCGCCGCCGTCCACCTCGACGTCGCCGGCCACCACAGCACCGTCACCTCCTCCTCCCTCCTCTGTTTCCCCTCGGTGAGCACCACCTCCACCTTCCTCTCTCTCTCTCCTCTCTGCACGAGCACGCACGACCACACATCTCCTACGCACACGGGCGCACAGCAGCAGCAGCGCTGCAGCTCGCCGCCGGCGACCACGATCCCCCCTCTGTCGGGTTCAGTTAACTGAAACTGAAAACTTTCAGTAACAACCGCTAACTGAACCTCAAGCCCCCCGCGCCTCCTCCTCTGTCAACAAACGCGCAGCAGCGCAGTGGCAGCGCACGGTGCACGCGCACCCGCGGTCGCGGGATCGAGCCCCCGCCCGCGCGGATAAAATCCAACATTTTTCAACGCTAGCTGACAGGTAGGGCCCGTTGTCAGCGACCCACACTGCCACGCAGCGCCACCGTGGCCCAGGGCCCCCTCGTCAGTGGCCTAGGCTGGGCCACTGCGAGGTGAATTCTTTTTCTGGCCCTTTTCCTTTTAATTTCAGTCCCTGTTATTTACAGTTTAGTCCCTGAATTTCAAATACAAATAACTTTTGAATTTCAACTCCAAATAAAATAAATAAAACATGTTTTCTGTACCAAATTTAATTCTCTACCTGTTTAAGTCATTTGTTTTCTGTTTTGAACATTTCAAATGTTTTCAAAATTCAAATTCAAACAACTCATTTCAAATTTGGTTAATTTCATAACTAATTCAAATTTAATTCAAATGTCACATATAAAATATGTTTTCCATGCCAAATTGAACCACCTTTCCAAATATAAACTTTGTTTCATGTTTTGAATAATTAAAATTGGTTAAATAATTTAAACCTTGTTTAAATCATTTAAAATTGCTAAATTCATAACTTGGTCAAATTAAATTCTTTTTGAACATATAAAATATGTTTTCAAACCAGAAAAATATAATCTTTCCAAATATGAATTTTCTTAATGTTTTGAACAAATAGAAATTCAAATAAATTCATACTTGAATTCTATTCATTTAAATCTTGTTTAAACTTGTTTAATTCAAAAGTAATTCATTCTATTTCCTTTTTCAACAAATGAAACATGTTTTCCACCTAAAATTTTGTCCTCTTTCTAAATATGAACTTTGTTATCTATTTTGAACAATGAAAATTGGTGAAAACAACAAATGCTTGTGTAACTCATTTAAGAAACCAAAATTTCATAACTTAAGAAATAATTTTCCAAACTTGGTAAACAACATTTCCATTTGAAGCTATTGTTGTTTTATCATTGTTTTCTTCATCCATGCATAATGCTAATCCACTTTCACATGTTGGTTATTGGTAGATCATTTAACCCAACCTTAATTCATGGGCTCTCCATATGCAATCCAAATTGCATATGGGTCCATTTAAACATGTTATCATGTCAACTAGCTTATTTTGATGCATCAGTTAAATTGTCATGCATCATCCCATGATTGTGCATTATGCCATGTTATTGATTGTTTGTCTCTTTGTGTTGTTTGTTTGCTTCTTCTCGAATAGACGATGTTGAGACAGACGAGGTTTACGACACTACTTCTGAGGAGTTAGCCCAGTACCAGTCTACTGAGTTTGCAGGCAAGTATTCACTCACATGAACCATTGTGTCCTTTCCACACTAGATATCGATACTTTATGTTGTCTATTCTGCTAGCCTTAAGATTCGTTGCTTGTGTTCCGATCCTATCACATGTTATCCTGTAACCCTGATATAGCCTAACCTCCACACCTATAACCCCATTGCTTGTTGCATGTGTCTTACTAGCATGCTTAGGGTTGTTTATGCTCGAGTCTGTTGTTCGTTACTTTCTGTTACTATATTTATTATGTTCTAGGGCTCGATGTTTAAACAACAACCTGTTAATGTTTGAGGTAATGCTAATTTGATGATAAGGCACCGGCAGGAGGCCGGGTATGGTTTTGAGGCCTGCTAGTGTCGAACTCAGGAAAAGTCTTTGTCCTCTAGATCCATGATGAGCGCGCTAACCGCATGTGGGAAGCGTGTATGGGCGCCCCCCTCAATTTGATTCGATTCGCATCTCGTCCAAATCGCCTCATTTAGTTCGGGTTTTCCATTTGCCGCACGCATATGCAGGTACGAACCCGAGGCCAGGGTGGAAACTTTTGTAGTCGGCATTTAGGGAGACACGTTCTTAGAGTGCTATGAGGGTCCCCTTTTCTTCGTGGGGCTTGATTAGCCATGCGCTCAATTGCACGGGGTTCTTTGGGCTTGATGCGAAGAAGAGTTGGGTTGTGTTGAGTGCCTCGCTTGGTGGAAGTGCATTTCCAATCTGGCGGGGTATTCTTACGTGTACGGCCAAATTGGTGCATCCCTGCAGGGTTAAATCTTCTCGAGAAGCCGTGTTGTCCGCGGTTATGGATGACTTGGTGATAGGGCTGGCTAACAAGGATTAGACAACTTACACCTAATCTAATACTAATGTTGACTAGTAATAGACCTTATTGACACAATAACTTGACCCATCATTAATCCAACTGTGTGAGTTATCCTCGGATTGCTTCTTTGGATAAGGGGCGAGATCCAGGATGGGTTTGTTTGAGGTTAGTAGCAGTTGGTTACGATACGCTATCTTATCCCTCTCTTTTAGCCGGATGTTGTAGCGTGTTTCTGTAGTTGGTTAGAGCAGCATGCTGCCACACTTTTGTATCACCTATTCTTCCGTTGAACCCAAAGCATCTGTACTTGGTGTTGCCGGGTACACTTTGGTATCTTGTGAGTCTTGCTTGCCGGTACTTGTTTGTACTGACCCCTTTGGGGCTGTGGTTTCCGCAGACTACGTTTCCGAGGATCCCCATGGTGGCTACTACGTGGAGTATGACGAGGCTGTTGACGAGTAGATAGCGGACCCGGGCAGGATCCGAGACATCGTGGATGGGCTCCGTCTTTTCGTTTCCGGCCTCTTAGGCCTATTTGGATCTTGTTTGTACTCAGACACTTTGGATGCTTCCGCTGTGATGTAATGATAAATTGTTGGGACATGTGTCCTCTGGATGATTGTATTTGCTATCTCTGCTCTAGTGAGAGCTATTTGCAACTTATTTCAATCTTTTGTGTCTTAGAGATATGTTGTGATATCACTTGTTCAAATGCCGTTGACGTACCATGTGTGTATGTTATGAAGTACGTCAATGGAAGTAGTCGGATTTCTATGGGATGGTTTACGCAGACGATGGATAGTAGAGAATAGTTGTCACACGTTTACGTGTTGGCCTGCTCATATTGAGATGCGGGTGCCGGTATGCCCCGTAAGCCATTTGTTCTACTGTTTAGCGGACTGTGAGTATCCTCTAGAAGTCCGGGTGCGGCATCGGAGGACGAGCAGTCCGTATAGATGGGAGCCCTCTCTCTAGCTCGTGACGCCTATATATATTATGTATTCCTTGGTGTGTGATGTTTATATATTCGATCCGTAGAAGACTTATGTATGTGTCCTTGTTTAATTATATATATCTATTTTAAATGTCCTTGTTTAATTATATATATATGCATGATCGATCTGAGCAAACTTAATTAAGCAATTGATGTATATATGTGATGAAATTTCACAAATTTAATTTGACACCCGAGCTATGTTTGAAATGTGGAGTAAGAGAAAAAATATCTATCTAAAAATAATATAATATGTTGAAATGACTAACAATTTGGAGTAAATGATTATTATTTAAATTAATTGATTAATTATTATTTAAATTAATTAATTATTAGTTGAATTCAAGACTATTATTACTTATTTATTTATGTTTATCTAATTTTTTTTGATTCACAAAATAAAGATGTGAGACATCATATCTCAAAGGTTAACATGATTGACACCATACTATTGTCAGTAAAACATGATTTGTTTCTTGAAAGTTGAAAGTGAAGGAACCCAGAAGTTAAGCGTGCTGAGAGTGGAGTAGTCTGAGGATGGGTGACCTCCTAGGAAGTGTCAGTTCAGAGTGAAAGAAGAGTGATTAGAGTTTAAAATAATTGAGATTAAAGGAGAATGATTAGAGATAGAAATAATAGAGACTAAATGAAAAGGAAAAACGGAAAAAAAAGAGTCGAGTCCCGGGTTGTATTACCCCACCCGAGACTAAAAGTCCTGCCCCGAGAGATCCCCGTGGGCTGCCCTCTAGTCGCGGGTGTGGGCCGGCGGGACAAAAGTGGGGCATGTAGTCCCGGATAAGTAGTCCCGGATTTCCATCCGGGACTATAGCCCCTTACGGCCCGGGACTAGAGGCATCTTTTCTACTAGTGATGCTTCTTTGTGGATGTATACCATCATGATTCTTGTCTAGTTAGAAACTTATACACATAATAGGAGTTACATTTCTATTTGATATCCTATTACTTTGGAGTCCACATCTTTTGTACCCTTTTATTTTTTTTGGTGACTCTGTAAAGTATTTGTCTTATGACTGCTTGTCTTATATTATTTCATCTTATGGACTCATTTGTTTTTGAGGATTTTTGTCTCTCATGATTACCTTTGTAGACATGTTGGTTTCCCTATGTTTGAGCCTTTTCTCATGGTGTTCCGTTCATTTGGTATCTTTTCGCTCAATCATTCATTTATTTTCTTCAAGTGTTATTCCTAGTTTTCTTTTTACGCTCTCTTGCACTTGTTTTGTGTTCTAGAGGATATGGGGGGAGTTATGATTCCATATTTGTGAACTTTGTATTAAAACGCAAAAAACTCTAAATAGTGCATGAACATTGGGGAGCTTCATCATTTTATTTAGAACACTTTTTTGCTAAAATCATAAAATATTTTGTTCCATTGTTTTTTTTTGATCCTTTTGTTTGTGTTCCTCCTCTTGGGAGAAGTGTTAATGGAATATAATATTATTTCAATGTTTTGTATCCTCAATATAGTTTGATCTCTCCCTATCTATTCGTTATTGAATATGCATTTGATTTCATTCATATTATGAGAAATGCAAAAGTTGTGGGGGAGTTCTAACTATATTGTCCTTCTACATTTTCCCACTTATTTTGGCAATGGATGCCAATGGAGGATAAGTTTGGAGGGTTTAAGGTAATTTGGTTTTATGATTTGATTTTGTTCTTAAGAATTTTTTCTTTCATGCTCATGCATCTATGTGTTATGCTTTGCATGTTTGGTTAATTCATTATATAAACACTCGTAAAAGGGATTGTCATCGATTGCCAAAATAGGGGAGCTTGAAAGTGCATGGTGTCCCCATGTGTGGTTTTCGTAATTAATGACAATCCTTATGGAATAATGTTTGCATTGAGATATTCTTGTAGATTTTTTCCATTGGCACCACTTGAACTCCATGTGTTGGTTCAAGTTTGGATGATATCAAGATCATTGCTTATAATGAAAAAAAAAATATGATCAAGAAGAAGAATTGTCATGCTATTATTGATCATGTTGCAAGTATGTATTGAAGAAGGAGGTTGTGTGAACATTCATGTTAACCTTCAAGACATCATCATCATGAATAAAGATAAGATACTTGGTTAATCAAGTAGAAGTGAAAACAATGATTCAAGATTGATCAACACACAAAGCTAAATGATGTACCATGTGGGATTATGTGATCTCGTGGTATGGTAAGCAATTGTCTATATAGATTTGTGAACTAACCCATGTTATATGTGCGTGGAGTATCTTTGTTGTTTTAGGTTTCCTTCCCATGAGGCTGGCATCAAAATGGATATTCCATATAGCCGATGGAAGATGATGGCAAGTGATGATCGTCATCAAAGAGGTTGTGAAGTGCAAGTTCAAGATGAGCATCGAGAAGAGCTCATATGCTTGATGCTTGCCACCCATATGGAGATTATTGTGAAGTGAAGATGGACATGTGAGAAGCTCTCCCATATTAGTTTATGGGGGGGGGGGGAGAAATTTACAAGTCTTCACGAAGCGAAGCACAATCAAGAAAGGTGGTCCAACTTGAGGTGATTTAGATAGTCATCATTTAGCTCAATTGGATTGCGCAAGGCAAAGGTATGACTTAGATAGGGTTTATATTCTATCGGTCTCATGATGTATTTAGGAGACCGGGTTATAGGATAGATAACCGTTCTATCAAGAGGGGCTCTCGATCATATCTATCGTAGAGAGATCAAACCTTTGCATACTTGGCATCATCTTTTTGATTCTTATTTGGTCTTTCTCCATGTGTGGTTTTATAGATTTTCATGTTCTTCATGTCGACCTCAAGTTCATCAAAAAGGGGTTTTCGTATGGATTTGTTTTCGCGTTTTTTATGTTGGAGGTTTTACCGGTTGTTTTTTATAGATAGGTCAAACATTTCATTATTTAGTTTTATCCTCCCATGTTTTACTATGATGTTTATCTGCATATTCTTGTAGTTCTCATCTTTGCGATTTCAACGAGCCAAAGAACATAGAAAATAGAGTCTATATGCAAACGCTATGATCGTTTTTGTACCGAGGTTTCTGCAGTTTTTTCCGGCAACGGAAGTACTGGTGCCGGTACCACCAAATACCCCTTTGGTATGAAAGTGGCGGTAGTACCACTGCATAGAGCAGTTTTTTAGCCCGTTGGTGCTCCTAACTCTTCCAGGGGGCGGTAGTACCGGTGGTTTGAGCGGTAGTACCGCCCCTGCGCGTTTTTGCCCCTAACGGTTAGATATTTGGGTGACCTATTTAAAGTGCCTTCTTCCCCAATGGTTCCCTAACTTTTTGGAAAGTTTTGACCTCCAAAGTCTTTATATCTCTCTATCTCTTTTGAGGAAAAGAGAGAGGAGATCTAGGTCTACAACTCCACCAATCAATCCTTCCTCTTTGTGATGGAAACCTATTAGATCTAGATCTTGGGATTCATTAGTTGTTTTTCTTGTTCTTCCTCCTTCCTCCCTCTATAGAATTAGTTTCTTTGGTGGGATTTGGGAGAGAATGACTTTGCCACTTTGTGTGTTCTTACCATTGCATTAGGTGCATCGGTTTCAGTTCCCCACGGGATTCGTGAAAGAGAAGTTTGTTAGCTTGTTACTCTTGGGTGCTTGGTCACCGGAGAGATTGTTCCTCTTGGGTGCATTGAGCACCCTAGACAGTTAGTTCTTGGATCTTTCACCTTGTTTCAATAATATTCGTCGAGAGCCTCCAATTTAGTTGTGGAGACAACCTCAACCTTGTGTAAGGTTTGGTCACCGCCTTCAAGACGAGCTCATAGTGGAAACGAGCATCTCCCTCACCGGAGAAGCTCAAGGAGAATAAGGTGAGCACAACCGTGCATTGGAGTGACTTGGTGGCTTCACACCCGTCCACCAAAACCTACTTCCTTGGGAAGGAACTTTGATAATTACATCGGTTTCTCCTTCTGCTTCGGTTATTTCTATACTTGAGCTTGTTACTTATGCATTTATCTTTGTGATAGCCATAGTGCTTGAAGTCATATATCTTGATATCACTTGGTTGTATATCTTTCTTAGAATAAGTTATTGGTGCACATAGGTGGACCTAGCTTGTATAGTTTTTGCGCTTGTTAAATTAAACGTTAGTTCTATTCCGCATTTATTCAAGACTAAACCATAATTATTTTAAATCCCCTATTCACCCCCCCCTCTAGGCGGCATCCTTGTACTTTTAGCTGCCCAGGGTTGTGTCGCCATTCGGGTTGTCCACGATGTCGTCTAGGGGTTCCTCCTTCACCGCGGGTCCCTCCTTTACCGCCTTTACCGCAGCAGGCTCTTTCCTCCCGGTGGCTCGCGCCTCCTTGGACGCTTGCTGGGCGACGAACAACCCGGGGCTGTCAGCCGGGTCCAGTGGGTGGCGCGGAGGCGCCTGCTCCTAGGGCCTCGGTGAAGCCGGTGTGTCTCCGTCACCGTCGGGGTCACAGTACTCCACCGGGACGCGCCATCCCCCCAGGAGCTCCGATGGTGACAGCGCCTCCAGCTTCAGCTTCTTCATCGGCGGCCGAGGGCGTGCACTCGGAGGTGATACTTTGTCCGACGGCGCACTGCCGCGCCCAGGCGAGGACCTCGTCGATGTGGCGGTCCACCCACCATCTTTTGTGGTGATCCATCGCAAACTTGGCATCCCTGTCCCACATCTAGAGCGCCTCCGCTCGCTCCTGCCTGAACCGACGGTGGCACACCACGTAATTTGTGGCGCCATTCTCGGGCAACTCGTGCTACGAATGCGTCATCTCCTCCCTCCGCTGCAGGATGCGGAGGGTCATCTCGTTGCCGTAGGGGACATGGCCGATGGCGCGGCCACCCGGGCTGGTCTCCCACCTCTTCGGGAGTTGAAAGTACGGCGGCACGGGGAGGCTGTACCGCTCGAATAGTATCGCCTCCGGCATCGTCAGGCTGTTCCCCCGGTGGGTGGGCACGAAGAAGCTGCCTTTGGAACACCCGTCTTCATCGTTGTGCGCCATGGTGGGGTGCGCGGTGGAGAGTCGGGATTGAGGGGAGCGATTTCGACAATGGTGGGGTGCGCGGTGGAGAGGATGGATTGCGGGGAGCGAGTGAGTCAATGGGAGGGTGGGCGGCGTAGGGCACGGTAAGCGCGGTATTTATACCAGCGGCGAGCAAACAGTCGAGAAGCTTGTTGTCAGTGGACGTGTGGCCGTTCAGTGAACGTGCGCTTGGGGAATCGCTGCCTCTGGAACCGGCGAAGCCATTAATCAAGGTTGACCGGACGACCTCCCCCCTCGTGTCTATGATGTGCGGGCCTTACATGTCGGAGGGCGTTATCCACGGGCTGTCTGGCAGCGTCCAGTCCGCCCCAAGGTTTGAGACCCATTGGGGTGCTGGGTAGAAAATCGTTTAGGTCCCACCATTGGGGGGGTGCCGTTGTGGCGCGATTTTGTGTCCGACACCCCAACGTGCCTTTGGGGTGCTTTGGGGGTGCCGGTGGAGATGCTCCAAGAAGAAATTGGGAATGTCCAATTCATTTTTTTCTACTGCACATGAAGAGGATGCACACAACTACATGAGTCTAATGAGATTTTCCTCTACACATATAATATATCACGTAAGTAATACTCTTAACACCCCAAGACTCAAAAGTAAAATATATGTTATTCTATGGTCTCGGCCTTGGTGTAGAAATATGCCGCTTGAAGACAATGGAACATATTGAAGATGAGTAGTTGGAAGTAAGAGCACATGAATGTTGCATTCACACCATTATCCTTGGTAACTCTTGCTTAATCGGATCATCGACAATCTGAATAGCAATAATAGTATCACAAAGGGACGAGGTGGGTACATCACATGACCAATTTGAAGACCTTGCACTGCCCTACTGATGGCTAGGTTGAGACTCCAAGTGCAGAGTGTGTAGCTAGTGCCAAGCCTTCTTCCCCACGAGGGTGACTCGAGGGTTTATATCGAACTCTTGGGGAGCCAGTATTTCAGCAGTTGTCTTCCAAGCTTCCTCCAGGATCCTGCAAACAAGTAGAGAATTTTGTGCCCTCAACCTCACCAAGTGGTTGTCAAGCACAAGGTGTGAGACTTCTAAATTGCAATGCAAAACTGAAAGTAAATGTGCAATAATTAAATCTACTACTAAATGCAAATGAGAAAATAAATATGCAATGGATTGTTTTTATATTTTTGTGATGCAAGTGGTGATGGAGATAATGTAAATTCGAATTGGAGATGCAAGTAAAGTAAAGTGCAAGTAAAGTAAATTGCAGCAAAGTAACTAGAGTGTTTTCTTATAATTAAAATAGGACCAGGTTCATGGTTTCACACTTGCATTCTCTCAAATAAAGTGGTAGACGGTGGACATAAATAATTACATATGAGATTACAATAACATGTTTAACATTGAGTACTTTCATATGGGCATCACGTCCTAGCATAGAGATCTCTACGGTCATATTGATCCCTCTTATACTCCACAAAGATGCGAAATAAAACATAACACCTCGATAATTAAGGAAAAACCAGAGTATAGCTTTAAGAAATGTGACATGAAGTTGAAGTAAGAACTTGCTAGATCTAGTCATGGAGATTGATTAGTGTCACTTCAAATCCCCGGTAACAAGGTACTCCTTTTTATCCCTAGTGAGGTAACTAAGAAAGGTTTAACAAAACCTAAGTGGATCGCTGAACTTCTGTCACTTTCATAGCACTAGCCACCCCCCGTTACTCCAACTAATGCACCCATCACCCCACACACGCTCTCAAGAACTAGATTGATCAAAGCTAGCAAGTAAGAACGGGGTACATAAGATACATCTACTCAAATAACTCAAGAGAAACAATTGCAATCTCAGATTCAATAACTCATAAAAAAGATGCACCACATAGGAATTACAACGGTGCCCGTAATCATGTGAGGCAGCTCATACGGATCTAATTAGTGAAGCACATAGAGAGAGAGATACAAGTACTACTTCCACAAACCCATAGCCCTGGTGTGGACTACTCCCTCTTCATTGAGATGTCGATGGAGATGACGTTGGAGGGGTAGGAGATTACACCGGCGGCGCCCCGCCGGAGTTTTCCCCCTCCAATCTGGAACTTCTGGTCTCTGTTTCGGTGTTTCGGCGGCGCTCGCCTCCGTAAGGGTATGGGGGACCCTTTTTATAGTCGGTTTTAGGTCAAGACGGAGTCGGTAAGTCGAAGATGGAAGGAATTGGGGCCACAGGGGCCAAAAGGGGCCCTCTCACGCGGCCAAGGAATCTGGCCGCATGGAGGGTCCTCTTTTGGGCCTCCTTGCCCAATTCTCGTGGATCCTTCGCCCGCAAGTCTTCTCCTTCCAAGAAAATGACCCCCGCAGATTTTCAGGTGATTTCGCGGAAGTTTGCCCCCTGAAACGTCAAAAATATAGAAAACGGGGTTTCTGACAGGCATGGTTAATTCCATAAAAGTCGGGGGACTTTGTAATTTAACCCCAAAATACTATAAAACATTGAATTATACCCTTATATGATGCAATATGTAATAGAAAACCATGTGAAAATATGCAAAATTCATCTATGCATGGTGAACATACTCGGAATAGCAATGAAGCTAATGGGAAGATATGGTGGACTCACTGGAAATACTTGGCTAAGGAGTGTTGGAAACAAGTTTTTACTTGTTGGAATTTTTAAATTTTTGGGCTAGCAAGAGGGAGATAGTTGACCAGCTACTATGCATGCATATGTCCATAGAACTACTCATTTCATGAAAAACTAAATAAACCAGCAATTAACATCAAGGACATGAATAAGAGATAGCTCAAGACAACATTATTGCAAATTTCTACACATAAAAAGCCTATAAATCATGCAAACATATGTAGCTCTTCAAATCAATCATGGCATCCCTATTCCAAGTCATAATACTAGCATCCAATACATTCCAACCCCAAACTCCAGTAGCTCAATCTCATATAAAATGATGGTGGTGGTCTTACCAAAACAAAAATAAAAACAAAAACTAGACGCTTCAAGTCTCTACGATAAATGCTTTGCTTAGAAAAACAGAAAGTAGACGTGTGATAACCAAAAGAGTGTAGATCCAGTGGGGTGCTCATCACATCCTCAAGCTTATGGCTTTCACCATTCTTGGATGTCTTGAGGCGCAGCTCCTCTATTCCCTGTGAAAAAACTTCACAAAACATGTTTCTCCCATTCTTTTTCTGTGGGGTGAGATTAGCAAGGACAAACAAATCACATGCTTGCTGTGCAAAATTCCAAATCAAATGCTACAGTAGATAGACAGTAAGGTTCATTATGTTGTATGTTCACTCTCTTGCTTGAAAGAATCACGGAAATTCGATTCCCAAGCCCAAAGAGTGCATAAAACAAAAGAAGGCAGAATCTGTCCAGAAAAGCAGCAGCAGAAAAACGAACGTTTTTCCCTAAGTTAGACTCGTCAAAAAATTAAGCCAATTTTTGGGCTTACATAGGACGAAAAGTTGCAGAACATACTAAAAAATTAGCTCAATCCGACATACCAATAAAAAACGTAAAATCATACGGTGAGCAGACTCGTGCTGAAACAGAAATTTCATGCACTAGGATAGCAACTTATAAGTCCAAATGGGTTTGACTTGACTCTTTATTGAAAACTCCAGAATAAAATAAAAAAAACTAATATCTTTAGACAGCAATAGGACACTAGGAAAATCCAAACAAAAACAATCGGGTTGCCTCCCGTAAAGCGCTTTCTTTATAGCCATATAACTAGGCTTTACTTACTTGATAATCAAGAGGGATAAAGCTCATGAGGGAGCTTGTTCTTCAGCGTGCCCCTCTTCCTTGGGAAGTTCTCCATGATTTTCTTGTGAGGGAACTGAAACTTGACATTCACTTCCTTGGAGTCTATGATTGCACCTGTAGTACGAAGAAAAGGTCTACCCAAAATAATAGGACTAGGTGATTAATCCCCATATCCATAATAATGAAATCAACGGGTATGAAAGTCATGTGCAATTCAATCATAACATCTTTTACTTGTCCTACAGCATGTTTATTAGATTTATCAGCAAGGACAAATTCACTTGAGCATTTTTCTAAATTTTCTAGTTCTAGCAATTCATATAATTCTTTAGAGAGTACCGATACACTAGAACCTAGATCTAACATAGGATGGTGAATTTATTTTCCAATTGAAACTAGCACCTTGGGGATCCATGCATCCCCAAGCTTAGGAGGTATCATGGCCTCATTCTTGTACCTAGCAATTTTTTATTGCAAGACATGATTAGCAATATAAGATCCAAAGCCAGGTTGATTAACATTTATAGTGGGATCACTAGCAAATTTTTGTAGAGTAGCAATAAGTTCTTGCAAGCTACTTTTTTCTAAATCAAGCAATGGATCCTTAATTTCAGTAAGCATCATAATTTCCTCTACTTTACTCTCTAATTTAGCTAGCATGCTTGATTCATGAGGACTAATTTCATCTTTGCTAGCAAGATAAGACATATATGGAAGTAAATATTCAGGGTACTTCACTATTTCATTCAAAGTTTGTTCTAACCTAGTAGGGACATGCTCACTTGTATTCTCAGCAATATGATCAATATTTTCAATAATAGGAGCAGCAATAGTAATAGAATTCATTCCTACACTAGGTTGTGCTTGTGGCTTTCCTGCTGACATGCTTAATAGAGTTGCTTGATTATCAGCTAATTTTGACAATGCTTTATCTAAATTCGAAGATTGAAGTTGCAATCCTTTAATATCACTACTAATGGATGCAATAGACTTATTTAACTCATGTATCATAGCATTGTGACTAGCAACTTGTTCCATAAGCAATTTATTAGATTCAAAAATTTCACTAGAAGGCTTCCACTTATTTTCATTAGCATTAGGATATGGAACAAAAGGTTTATTTGGCACATAAGGAGGTTTAATATATGAATTGTAAGCATTACCAAAACCATTGCTACCATAATTGCTAACAAAATTAATATCCACACTTTCAGAATTACTACCAACTAGCTCCTGCAAAGGCACATTCTCCATATTTTGTTTATTAATAAAAGCAAGAATAGTGTCCATTTTAGAAGACAAATCATTGGTTTCTTCAATTGAGTTTATTTTCTTAGTGGGATTGGGTGCTCTTTCAGTATTCCATTGACTATAATTTTGCAATATGCTTTCTAATATGCTCTTAGCCTCACCTACAGTTTTACTCATAAAGGCACCTCCAACAGCAGAATCAAGTATATTTCTAGACATGTAGTATAGACCATTATAAAAAGAGTGTAGTATGGTCTATTCATTTACTCCATGTGATGGACATGTTCTAATCATTAATTTAATTCTATCCCATGCCATGGCTACATGTTCATTTTGCCTAAATGAGAGGATATTATTCCTATTTTGCAAAATTTTAACGGGAGGATAATATTTCTTAATGAAAGATTCTTTTAAATCATCCCAAGACTTTATACTAGCTGTAGGTAGTGAAAGTAACCATTCTTTAGCCTTTCATCTAAGTGAAAAAGGAAATAATTTCAGTTTTAAAACACTACTTTCCACATTTTTAAATTTTTGCATATCACATATTTCCATGAAATCATGAAGATGCATAGAGGCATCCTCCATAGAACTACCACCAAATTGCTCTCTAGTAATTAAATTCAATAAACTAGGATTTACTTCATAGCTTTCAGCTTGTATTTCAGATGTAGTAATTGGCCTAGCAATGAATTGGTCATTGGGTGTCTTTGTGTAGTCACTTAATTTAGTTCTATCACCCATTTTAACAGTTTTTATGTAGTTTTTAATTTTTTATGCAAAACTGAAAAGTAAAGTAACTAGGCAAATTCGAAATACTAAAATAAACTAGATAACTAAATGCAAAACTAAAATGCAAACTAAGATAAAATATGCAAGACAAAACAAAAAACAAGAACAAAATCAAAACAAAAACAAAAACAAGACAAGAAACAAAACAATCTACTTGAAAGAAGGTGGAGATAGAAAGGACGGTACTCACGTAGGTGCAACCTCCCCAAGCTTAGGTGTTTGCACACCTTGTTGGTGATGAAGACTTCTCGTGAGCTCCCTTGGACAACTCCTTCACCTATGGTTCCTCGGCAACGGCGCTAGAAAAACGCTTGATGGCTAGGTTGAGACTCCAAGTGCAGAGTGTGTAGCTAGTGGCAAGCCTTCTTCCCCACGAGGGTGACTCGAGGGTTTATATCGAATTCTTGGGGAGCCAGTATTTCAGAAGTTATCTTCCAAGCTTCCTCCAGGATCCTGCAAACAAGAAGAGAATTTTGTGCCCTCAACCTCACCAAGTGGTTGTCAAGCACAAGGTGTGAGACTTCTAAATTGCAATGCAAAACTGAAAGTAAATGTGCAATAATTAAATCTACTACTAAATGCAAATGAGAAAATAAATATGCAATGGATTGTTTTTATATTTTTGTGATGCAAGTGGTGATGAAGATAATGTAAATTCTAATTGGAGATGCAAGTAAGTAAAGTGCAAGTAAAGTAAATTGCAGCAAAGTAACTAGAGTGTTTTCTTATAATTAAAATAGAACCGGGGTTCATGGTTTCACACTTGCATTCTCTCAAATAAAGTGGTAGACGGTGGACATAAAGAATTACATGTGAGATTACAATAACATGTTTAACATTGAGTACTTTCATATGGGCATCACGTCCTAGCATAGAGATCTCTGCGGTCATATTGATCCCTCTTATACTCCACCAAGATATAACACCTCGATAATTAAGGAAAAACCAGAGTATAGCTTTAAGCAATGTGACATGACGTTGAAGTAAGAACTTGCTAGATCTAGTCATGGAGATTGATTAGTGTCACTTCAAATCCCCGGTAACAAGGTACTCCTTTTTATCCCTAGTGAGGTAACTAAGAAAGGTTTAACAAAACCTAAGTGGATCGCTGAACTTCTGTCACTTTCACAGCACTAGCCACCCCCCGTTACTCCAACTAATGCACCCATCACCCCACACACGCTCTCAAGAACTAGATTGATCAAAGCTAGCAAGTAAGAACGGGGTACATAAGATACATCTACTCAAATAACTCAAGATAAACAATTGCAATCTCAGATTCAATAACTCATAGAAAAGATCCACCACATAGGAATTACAACGGTGCCCATAATCATGTGAGGCAGCTCATACAGATCTAATTAGTGAAGCACATAGAGAGAGAGAGATACAAGTGCTACTTACACAAACCCATAGCCCTGGGGTGGACTACTCCCTCTTCATGGAGATGTCGATGGAGATGACGTTGGAGGGGTAGGAGATCACACCGGCGACGCCCCGCCGGAGTTTTCCCCCTACAATCTGGAACTTCTGGTCTCTGTTTTGGTGTTTCGGTGTTTCGGCGGCGCTCTCCTCCGTAAGGGTATGGGGGACCCTTTTTATAGTCGGTTTTAGGTCAAGACGGAGTCGGTAAGTCGAAGATGGAAGGAATTGGGGCCATAGGGGCCAAAAGGGGGCCTCTCACGTGGCCAAGGAATCTGGCCGCGTGGAGGGTCCTGTTTTGGGCCTCCTTGCCCAATTCTCGTGGATCCTTCGCCCGCAAGTCTTCTCCTTCCAAGAAAATGACCCCCGCAGATTTTCAGGTGATTTCACGGAAGTTTGCCCCCTGAAACGTCAAAAATCTAGAAAACGGGGTTTCTGACAGGCAGGGTTAATTCCATAAAAGTTGGGGGACTTTGTAATTTAACCCCAAAATACTATAAAACATTGAATTATACCCTTATATGATGCAATATGTAATAGAAAACCATGTGAAAATATGAAAAATTCATCTATGCATTTTACATGCATCACCTACCACACCCCATTTCTCTGATGCACCGCCCACTAGATACGCACAATATTCACGCATGAGCATCAAAGAAGACCCGAACGAAAGCACGATATGCAAGACAATCCACGCGGGTAGGGGGGGGAGAGGGACACTTTTATAGAACTAAAACCCCGTTCACCCTGGAGGGACCATGTCATAACTCCCAGTCGGTCCAATCAGTCTCCCTAGTACATGATGACGTTATAGAAACGGGTCAAAACCCTCATCAAAAACAAAAAAGTTACATGTCCCGGGCCTCATCACTGATGTGAGAGCCCACGATGGCAACAAAGGAAATAACCGTCATCGATGGGGCTAGTTATCGACAACTTTTTTCTACATTACTCTTTCCTTAATTAGGGGCTCATCACAAATGGTGTTTATGTTTCTTCTTATTTGCACTGAGCTTTTTTTGTATGTCTACAATAGGAATATAAATGACACGACACATCCAAAATCTCAGAGCACAAACACTAAAACGATAACATGTTTCATTCATAACATATAACAAATGTCACCATTAAATTTCTATCTCAAATGTCACCATTAATTTTTTTATTACAATATGACTAAAATCTCACAACATAAGTACTAAAAATGTCTCATTTCCTTGAGACAAGACTGGAAAATCTTACAGCTTGACTGAAAGAAATCTCGTCGTCGAGACACCATGTTGCTAGATGGTAAGTCCATAATTTCTCTAGCTACTTATGATATCACTTCTCGATGGATGGTATTTGTTGGTAGCCTTATTTTATGCGTTGTCACCGAAATCTATAGGGACGCCAATTTCATGTAATCTAATCTAAGGATTACCGATCGTTTGCTAAGAATGGAGAAGGAGATTCATGTCTTTTGATGATTTCTTATTTTTCTTTTTAGAGTGTAACTACGGAAAGCATAAAACTAGATATTTATATTCAACGTTTAACGTGAACTAAGCTAAACCTTAATGGAGATATTGATCATACTTAGCCTTAAACATTAACTAGATTAAATCTTAACAAGAATAATGATACTCATCATTCAACATTAACTAGATTAAATCTTAGCAGGAATATTGGTACTCATTATTCAACATTAACATAACCTAAACAGAAAGTTCACAAGAATCTAAATAGCAGGTTCAGAATAACCTAAACATAAAGTTTTTAAGAACATAATCATTTAGAATAAGGTAAACAGAAAGTTCAAAACACAACCTAAAAAGAAAGTTCAAGAAGCTAAACATTCTGAATAACCTAAACATAAAATTTACAAGAACATAAACATTTATACATTCCACTCAGCGGGAATATGTCCTCCTCCTACGGTAGTATTCCTCATCATCGGGTACAACTCTGCCACACGCTTCTGTCACACTCCTCTGCCACACGCATCACGCAAGCATGTTACATCGCCATTGTCCTCCAGTATGCCAGGTTCCGAGATAACACAATATGTGGATAGACACGTCATGCGCCAGCCTCTGTCAGACGATGTAGATCTAACCGAAGAGGGGGTAGAAAATGACAAGGTCGGCCAGATCCGCCCGACACCGGCACGCTTCTTTGAACCCATGACCAGATCTGGCCAAAGAGGATAGGAAGAGGAGGAGCACCCTGCACAGGATATGGCGGATGCGCTCTCCCGCACTGAGATACGATGCAAAATACAGTAAGGTCACCTCGAATGTCGCCGCCGAACAAGTCCAAATGTGAGGACAGAGCGGCGAGAGGGTGAGGGGTAGGATTTTCTTTGAGGGTTATGCAATTATATACAAGGGTATGAACCATTAAAAACATGCTGACGGAAAATTTATTTGCGCAGTAGCCCAAATCGAAAATGGAGATTGGAGAATCTCCCATTTTCCATATAAATGGTAGTGGTTCGGTAAAAATTTATATTGCCGACGCATGCCTGATCGCGAGCCTCGCCTAATTCGCATGCTCATAACTTGTTCTACTGTGGCCTTTTCGCTGTCGTTTCCATAGAGGGGTGTCCTTGTACTAGTGCCTCTTTGCACTGGTCGTAGGCTTCTTGTGATTCATAAGCTTTCACAGTTGACATTGTCCTCAAAATAAGCCCACTATAGGCCTACCTAGTGTTGGTCACATCGTCAATCATGGAGTTGGGGGCCAGCACAAACAAGAACATTCGTGCGATGATCGTGAACAAAACACGATTCAAAGTCAAGAATGACCCTAAAACTAGAGTCAACAATCTAACCACTAGAAATGAGTTGCATAATAAGTCGAGGAACATAAGAATGAAGGGGAATTGAAACAAAGAAGTGCTAAGAGTGCCTTGACTAGCAACGGGAAGGGAAGTACCATCCGCAGTAAGAACACGAACATGAGATTCGACTGGTCGAACGGAAGTCAAACTGGAAGAATCATAAGTCCAGTAAAATACGCTCCACTATCAAGAATCCATAAAGATGTACCTAAATGAGTAGATAGTGGTCTCTCGGTGCCAGAAAAGTCAGTTGCGGAATCATCAGAACCTATCGGTGAACAATCCCCAAGCACCAAAGTTGCGCGATATCATGCACAAACCGGGACATAGCAGAAGAGGTCGAGCTAGAAACACATGCTGATGAAGAGAGAGTGCCACCACTCCTAGAGGCCACATGCGCATGAAGGCTGCGAGATGATTTAACATAGAGAGACAACCACCACCGCCAAGTGGGCGAGCACCAAGAACCGTGGAAAGGCGCATGTATGAGGCCGTGTCAATTTAGGGAACATCGTTGAAGAAGCACCAGGCAGCAAAGGATAGAAGCATAGCCCAACGGTAAAGACATTGTAACTATTTTGTTTGTTTCTATTTTTTAACTCTTTTTTAACAAACTTATGTGGGTCGATCCTAAACACCCGGAGTAAGTCAACGCACGATTGGTTGCTTGCTCGCCCCCGCGAGGATTGGCGGCGGACGAGGGGGCAGAGGTGAGGGTGGCAGATAAAGGGTCGGCTTGCAGGGTGGAGAGGGAAAGGGCCGGCAGTCACGAGGTGCCGAGTGGAAGGAGGACGGATGGGGACCGGCGAGCGGCGGTCCAGCTGGCAACGGAGGATGTCGGGGAGCAGTGGACCTCGCAGGCAGGAGACCTCGCATATATGGAGTCACTAGTGGGATTTCAGTGGTGCACTAGCGGGAATGAGCTGGCAGCGAACGGAGCTTAACGACAGAGTAGACATCGGCGACAGACGGACATGGAGGACCCGACGATGGGAGTGCAAGTAGAAAGAGGAGAAAAATTAGCGGGGGTCGACGATGGTGAAAGGCGACAATGTTGCGACGACAGACCGGAGACCCGATCGAGCACGAGTTGTGGCGTCCAAAAAGCTAGCTCGAAAAATAAAACTCTTTCTCTAATACCATGTTAGGTACATAGCAACTTGTATTCCCATGAGGCCATAGGCCGGTATATATACATGTACATGTGCAGATAATATGTAGAAAACTCCTTATATAACGCGAAAATATAAAAGGCTACATGACATTATAATACAAGTCTATCAATAACCACCATCGATACTTCATCAACATATTCTTAGGCTGGTCAATGGTCATAGTAGCGAGTAAATTAGACTTATGACACTAGTCTATGCTATTAAATCCATAGTGCAAAGTGTCATAGAGATACTATCATATAAGGTTTCATTATTAGTTTGCAGACTCATTTTCTCTTATAAAAATTTATGTGATTGTAACATAATATGTTACCACAAACATCTATTTCCCTAATATTATGCTATGTCATCAATATGTCTAATTGGCATTGCATGAGTACAAATATTACTATCTGTCTTATTCCTACTGACTAGTCTTATAGAAAGTAATAACCAAAAGTTGCACGTTCGAGACATCGTGTATTTGAAAAGTTTGTAAACAGAGCTACTAACTTTTGATTACAGCAAGCTAGATGTTTCCATGTTGATGTAAAGAAGGGCTAAATCTTCCTCACAAGAAAGGAAAGATGCATACCCAATTGTCAGAAATAGCCAAGATAGAGAAATAGGGAATACACAGTTCTCCTTACTGTATTCTCCAAATTTGACCTAACTTCCTGTGGCTACTATATCACCATCTGTACCATTTGTGAAGAGCCAATCATAAATCTGGATGTATATGTCTGCCCTACTGATAGTAGGATATCTGCCTCGTGGTCTCCACGAGACACCTGACCGGCGGATAGTAGGATATACATTTACGTGTTAAAAATGTCATGGCCTAGATAGATAAACCATTCCATTATTGTATCACCCATTCTATTTGTTTGGCAAACGTTCTATCAGCATGTGCTGGCATTTCCGTGTCGAGTAAGTACATCTGAGCAGAACGAAGTGCTTCACAACAAGCTCCTCCGGTGCAAATCTAGTTTGTTATGATTCGTACATAGTCCAGTATGCCATGAAGGTGCAGTGTACAGAGCTTTCACACGGGCAGAAATGTTGCCGCAAAATACTTCATGGATCTTCTTGTACGATGCATACCAATTCAGTAGGTTGGGTAAGAGATGCAATCTGTTTGATTCAGCTCGTGACATGGAGAGAGAGAGATAGAACAAGCTGATCTGTATTGACCGGAAGAAGTATATACACATGCTATTTTGCCCTAGGCCTTTACTTTAGGTTTGGGCCCATACAATATACACTTAACACCCCCCTTGGAACTCAAGGTGGATCAAGAGTTTGAGGTTTTGTGAATCGAAGTCAAACTCTCGATCTCCTCACCCAACAAAACACCAATTGGGCAACAAAACACCAATTGGGAATGGCTCACTTGGATAAGGTGGAAAAAAAACTTGCATAGAAATGGGGGTGTTTACCCTAATTTTGTACCTCATTTGGACCACATTTTCCATGACTATGATTTTTTTTAGTTCACAAAAGGGCTCGGATTGATCACATAACATGCATAACAGTTGAGAAAGCATTAGAACATCAATACCACGTACCAAACAACTTCAAATTGCGATTCAAATTTGTATTTTGGCTCAAATTTGAATTTTGGTTCAAATTTCAGTTTGAATTAAAACATGATCAAACATCTTCGTATAGAAAAAGGGGTACCAATATGCATCAAAGTGTACTAGTTCCAAGAAAAATCATAGACTTTGTGTGAACAAATTCAGTTTGAATTATAAAAGTGCCAATAAATTTTTACTTAATGAGTGTAATATAGCTATAAATCTAAAAAATTCGAAACATTCAAAGATTATGCCTCCATATGATATACTTTGTGTGAAAAATGTGGAAGGACAATTTCTCTTCTTATTCGTGGTGAACTATGTTCATACTAACTCAGTTCCTCAAAACAAGGCACTTTTTTTTTGAAAAGTCAAACAAGGAATAGTTTGACCATTTTTTTTTAGAAAAACTGCTAATGCCCACAATACAAAAACAATATAGTAAGATACATCATTAAATATTAAATATAGTTTCACAAGATATCTCCATAGTATCATCTATGTTGATAGTTTTTTTCTAAAAAGTTCTTCAAAGTTTACATTGGTTGACTTTTAGAAAAATTTATAGGCCTTCTTTTCAAGAATGGAGGTAATATGTTTTATCTATCCCTTCTTATTCCCTTCCCATATGATATCCTATGCTTGTTAGAGTGTTCGGAGTCACAGAGACGTCCTCGTTGACAACATTGGACTCGACCATGTGCTCCATGTCGACGGGATACATCTTCATACTGTATGTGTTCACGAAATCGTTCCGTAAAAATTCGACGGTTCTTGTTGCCTCGGTAAAAAAGACAAAAAATCATGTAAAAAAGGCTTATTTTAGCACTAAGTTTTGTCTTTTTTCGTAGGCCACAAAAAATATTTGTTTGTGTGAAACAATTTCGTGAACATAGAGAATGTCAATATCTATGCGCGAACATTTTTTCAATTATTTTGACATTTAGAAATTCGTTTAAAATGTATTTTAAACACCGGATGCATTTGCACCTGGAATCCACCCCCATCCAGGGTCGTGTTCTTTGATTGCAGGGTATGCCCCATTTATTTAGGGACTGAGGGCAAGAGAAACCAAGGACAGGGTCCCACCGGTCAGCGTAGTGAGCCGCACTAGTGGTCAATGAGGTTGACCATACAAAAACAACATGTTTGGCTGCCAGCCAGTCTAGAGCGAAGTAGGGCAGACAATAAGAGAAACTAATCGAGTCATGCAAAAACGAGAAAACTAAGTGAAAGAGGGCAAGAAAATAATTGATTGTTGCCAAAAGACACCACCAGATTCTATGTTTGCCAAGTACCATTACGATTTGGTGTACCATTTGTCAGAACACACTATATTCTAGAAAAGGAAAGCTACAAACATGATTATCTTTATACCCTCGTCTTCTCCCTTCATCTCTTGCGGCTAGACATAAAAGGGATTTTTTTTCCACATAATCGATTCAAATATTTTAGTGAAAATCAAGTGTGGAGAGATATTGGGTGGGATTAATTAGAGAGGGAGAAAGAACATCATCATGTAAGAGAAACATGGCACCAGCTTGCATCCCGTGAGATCCGAGAACAAGGAAATATCAGAAACATGCGTGGACATAGAGAAGCCGTGTGCAGAACCAGATAGACAGGAAGCAGCAACAGGAAGCCAATAGCGTGCGTAAGCGACAAGAATAGTACATATGCAAAACTGGGATCCCGCTTATCTCACTTCTAATTCATTTAGAAATTCAAAATTTTGACTAAATTTTTGAACTAAAAACCCATAAATGCACTATAAGTGGGATAAGTAGGACCCCACTTTTGCAACCTTACAGAATAGCAGCATGTGCCGGTGAGAAAGCGCCTGCAACAGCGGCCATGCGACGTGCAGGGCGGAGGCTGCAGGCGCCACACAAGCAGCACACACAAGTGGCGGCCACAATCGCATTAGCCTCATGCGTGGGAGATGGATTCTGCTACTTTTGGGGCAGCCACTTGCTCGCGTCGACCGAGAAGAAAGCATGGAGGATTTTGACAATAGGGGGAGGATTCCCGGATCGATTTGGGATGGGAAGACAAATGGTAGAAAAGTAATTTTAATTGTATTTGTTTCTTCCCAAAGATGAACTTTCTTTCTTTTTGACCTCTTAGTGGTACTGAGCAAGAGATGAAGGTAAATTATGAGGGTATAAAGGTAATCATGTCTTTAACTTTCTTTTTCTAGCATATAGTGTGTTCTGGCAAATGGGACACCAAATCTTAATGGTACTAAGCAAAGACAGAATCCAACTGTGTCTTTTGGCAAAGGTCAGAAAATGATGATGTCCACCAGCCAATTTTACCTTGTATAAAAGGTGTTTATAAAGACCAAAACTAGAATACAAGTAAACAAATAAAGAATAAAATTAACTAAAACTAAAAGTAAAAAATGATTGTGAACATGAGAGGGGATTAACATTGCGAATACTAATATAGCCTGGTGAGACTTTACTATCCAATATTATGATGTACATTGCCGTACGATTGTCGGTCCCTCACATGCCACTACCTCGCTATATGTCATTCACAAGAACAACTCAAATTTTCACCTATGTTGCTAGAATGCCTCTTAGCAGTACCCGAATATTTCTGAAAGTTATTAAGGTCATAAAAACATACCAAAGACATTAAGTTCTATAGACAACCATGATCCTAGATGTGATGCACTCCTCAAGACATATCAATGAACTATCACTTATAGAGGTCAAATTATTCGTAAAAGATATCTAACTATTGTCCTAAGTAGCTGGATGTCTCAAACTTTGCTTGTAGATTGGATATCTCCAAACACATGAATAGAAACATAAGTAGACAAACGACTAAATAAATAACATGCATAAGTAACTAGATCGCAAAACTATGTCACAACCTAAAAATTCATAACATTAGGGAGATGGTTCAAGCAATATTACAACCCATCAAAGAAGCCATGATGGGTAAGTAAGATGGCGACAATGATTGTGGTGATTGTGGCATCGGCGTGGTGTCTTCCTCCTCGGTATTTCTCCAAGGATCTGGATGATCTTGAGGTGTCTTGACGGGAGAGTTTCGTTGTGGTTTTTCTTGGGAGTACGAAAGAACACGTGAGCCCCTCCCCTAGTCTAGCAGGTTTCACGAAGAAGCCTCCAACACTAGTACAAAACCGAGTATTAGAGACCGTTACTAGAGACGGGTTTACCCGTGAAAAAAAGAACAGGATCATATCGCTATCTCTCAGCCGGTATGTGCAGATAAGCCGCCTCTAAAGAAAAGTCCGACTCAGATATTCGCCGATCTGAGCCAAGCAAAAAAACTGCGCGCCTCCCATAATTGCATAGGCGGGCGAGAAAATGGCCCGCCTCGGCAATTATGGTGGGCTAGAGACGGACAGACCGAAGGCCCGTCTAAAATAAGTAAGGCAGCGGACTTGTTTAAAAAACAGCCACGAAAGTTCCTTTGAATTAGGGCTGGACAAAATATACAGTCGGCTGGACGGGCAGGTCTCGCGCCCAACATTGCATGGTAAATCTGACTCGGACAGTTCGAATGTTATTACGACTGTATTAATGACTTTCACATGTATTACCATAGTGCTTCTAAAGTTTGTTGAATTGGATTTATGCCACTAATTTTGTACGGTATTTATGTTGTACAGAGCTAGACGAATTTTTGACCACATGGGGCGGTCGAATGACTTGACGCCGCCGGTTGTCGTCTGGTGTGACTAAACATGAAGTTAATTGCTGGAGGAATTAGTTTAATTAGGTCGTTAGCCTTACATGTGGTCCCTTGTACTCATCGATTCTCTTCATTTCTACCGCCTCCATCGTACACGGCTCCTTTCCCCCCCGCTCGAGGATCCGAGGAAGCCATTTTTGTGTACATTTTTTCTATTTTTGGTTCAAGCTCTCACTTCCTCCCTCCTCACTGGCGTGGTCCATTTTAATACAGCGAAATCCGCCGCTCCCCCTACGCCTCCGCCGGCGCCTGCTCCACTGCTCTGCTCTGTTGACCGCTCCTAAATTTTGGCGCGGGGGACCTCGTCATCGAGATGGACTCCGCACACTACTAGGAAAACAACTATAGGAGAAATCATACCCGTGGCGCACCACATGCTCGGTGCGTCACGCCTAAATAGCCGTGGCGCACCACACACTAGTGGGCCTTGGTGCTCCACGCCTATGGGCGTAGCCGTGACGCACCATCCACACAGTGCGCCACAGCTATAAGTGGGAGCTGGGAGGCCAGGGGCTGGATGGGCAAAGATAGCCGTGACCCACCACATGTTTGGTGCGCCGCGGATATTGTAGATAGGCGTGGCGCACCAAACATGTGGTGCGGCACGGCTATGGCTTCCACCGAAATTTTCCCTCCAACCCCTCCCCCCCCCCCCCCGCCGACCACCTTTCTAGTTTTGTCATGGAAGAGTTCCATATCTAAATGTCATCAAAAAATAAATTCCTTATAGATGCACGGAGAGTTTAAGGTCTAGTTTTTTTTATCAAATTTTGAAATATGAATTTCGACTTTCTGAGCAAAATTTTGTTCAAAAAAGTAAAATGGGCATAACTTTTGCATACGATGTCGGAAAAAAAGTTCAAAATATCAAAAAAAAAAACTAGAGAAAAAAGGGAATCAACCTCACTAGCCTTCGTCCTGTGAGCCTTTTTTAGATTTTCCAAATTCCGAAAGGAAAAAAAGTTATTTCAGACAGAAGCTTTTTCCTATAAAATCAAAAAAGAAAAAAAAGATAGGCGTGAAGCACCACACGTTTGGTGCGCCACGCCTAAATCTGGACGGGATTTTCGAATCTCGGACCCGGGAGAGGCCCCCCACCTATATATACTCTCCTTCCTCCTCCTTCCTCCACTCTTCTCCATTCTTTCTCTTTCTTCTTCCTTTCCCCTCTCATTTCTTATTTCTCTTCCTTCTCCTTCCTCCACTCTCCATTCTTTCTTCTTTCTCTCTTGTCCTTCTCCCTTCCTCCTCCTACCACCACCACCACCACCACCTCCACCTCACATCCACTCCGGCGACCGCCTCCTCGTGGGCACTCCGGCGACCACCTCCTTGTGTCCACTCCGGCGACCACCACCTCTCTGGCGGCCACCTCCTCTCCGGCGGCCTCCTCTCCGGCGACCACCCTCCACTCCGGCCTCCTCCTCTCTTTTTTCGTTTCTAAACTTTCAAATTTTTGGGCAGCCAGATCCAGATCTGGATCTGTCCCGCCTTTTTTTTAAAATTTCAAAATCAATAGCCGTGACGCACCAAGCATGTGGTGCGCCACGAGTAACTAAAGATAGTCGTGACGCATCAAACAGGCGGTGCGCCACGGGTAAATGAGATAGCCGTGACACACCAAAATGTGGTGCGTCACGGCTATTTTAATAGACGCGGCATGATAGGTGTGGTGCACCATGGTGCGCCGCGACTATGCAATTTTGGTGTGTCACGCATTACCCTTTTCCTAGTAGTGGCAGAGTTGGAGATCATGGGCGGGGCCGACGCCGTGTTAGTGGAGGCCGGCAGTCGAGTTTTGCAACTATGGAGTCCGGTGAAGCAGCCGTTCATCGCCCCGCTAGGGTAAGTAAGAACCGAATTATATCTTTAATATTTCTTCAAAAGTAGTTTAGCTATTGCGATCCGCAACCGTGATGTTCTAGGCGGTTCTCATTGTATGTAGGACGTCTGGTGCAGCACTGAAACTCTGCCCGACGGTAGAATTACTGTTAACGGTGGTTTTGGGCATGTACTAACAGTAAGCGCGGCAGAATTAACTTGTGCGCGGAATTTGGGAATTTCCCGTTTGCGTAGAACAAGGAATTCGTTGCTAGATACTATGACAGAAAACATGAAAACTTTGTAGACCTTAGGAATGATGAGCCTTTGACCCTGATGTGGGGTAGACACTTGGCTAGTAGGACTGTGTTGATGTTGGTACATATTGTTAACAAAGAGTCTCGGCAAGAGAGGATTCTCAATATCGACCTTCATGTACGGAAGGAAATCCCGGCTCTGAGAAGCTCCTTCTCGTGAGTATGATACAGAGGTTAGCGACCAGGAGGACATAGAATTATGGGGAGAAGACGATTTTTCTATGGGATATTAGGATGCCGATGAGAATGAATATCTAGATGTGGCTGCTGATCCTAATAGGATGGAAAGAATGGAATATTTGGTTGATCCCAACTTTGAGCCTGAATATGACACTGATTCGAATGAGGAGGCTGGAGATGAAGAAATGGGTTCCAAATATGACGATGAAGATGAACAAGACATGCCAATCATACACTTTGACAAGGAAAATCCTACAATTGATGAGGAATCTATTTTTAGAAGTGTGGAGAACTGCATATATGCAGTTGCTACTTTCGCAGTAAAAGTTGGTTTTGAGTATATCACTGAAAAGAGCGACCAAAAAGTCCGAGGGTGCATTGTAGGGAAAGAAAAGTGTGTAATTGGATATTACATGCTCCTCCAATGAGGGGTGGATACCCATTTCAGATTATAATTTTTTATTGCAATATGTTCTTATATTCTAGTACTCTCAGTAAATATGTGATGTAATTTACTAACATTCCAATGCAGATCAAGGTGAACACCAAGATACACAACTGTCATAACACAACTTTAAGTTAGAAAATTAGACCTGCTTCAACCAAGTGGATTGCAGCAACTATACTTGATTGGGTGAGTGGGGATTAAACAATTGGAGCATCTAAACTGAGGAAGAAGCTGCATGACAAGTTCAATGTGTTGATTCTATACCACAGAGTGTTCGATGGGAAGGAGATGGCTTTGGACCTGATTCAAGGCAAGTGGAATGACAGTTTCCACTTGTTGTATACTTTCAAATCAGAGGTTGAGAATGCATCACCTGTGAGTGTTGTTGACATCGACTATGAGTTAGTAAGAGGAAAAATAAAAGTTTCAAGAGGGAAGAAATATAAGATGGCAGATAAGAGATTCTTCTGGAGATGTTTTGTGTCTCTCAAGGCATGTTGGAACGGGTTTCTGGACGGCTGCAGGCCATACTTGGCAATAGACTCAACTTCGTTGACAGGGAAGTTTAGAGGACAGCTTGCTACAGCTTGTGCTGTAGATGTACATAATTGGTTGCTTCCCGTAGCTTATGCTATAATTGATGGTGAATATAATAAAAGTTGGACACGGTTCATGCAGAGTCTTCGTAGAGTGATAGGTCAGCCTCACGGCTTGGTGATACACACTAATGCATGCAATGTGCTAGAAAATGTTGTTAATGTTGTCTTTCCTGGGGTTACATAAACGCCAGGAGAAAAAAATATAAGATTTTTGGTCATAGAACCCCTGGTACCAATGTTTATAGAACTGTCCAGAATTGATAAAGAGAAGCAGCTTTGAAGTCATGGAGAACGAAAATAGGACCCTGGCTCGAGCCCATCTAGTGATTAAAGGTAAAGTGCTTCAGTACATTGGTGCAGGGGAATGCGTACCTATGCCTTTTATTTTAACTACCTTGGGGAGAGCGGACTCGCTGATGACCCTCCTGGGGAAACAAATGAAGTGGGTGGATTGGAGTTCGTCTCCGCCAATTAGAGATACGGTGCTGACCCAAGCTGAGTGAGTGAAGGCTCTGGCTTGACCTACTAGCTGTTTGCTATCAATAAATAACTAGCTGACGATATGCTATGCTTACTCTCCGAGCACTAAAGCTATCGGGAAGTGATGCAACAAAGGTTGTTGAAGGAGCACAGAGAATGCATGAGGCATCTCTCTAATAATTTTATGCGTAAATTCAAAGGAAAATTCTTTGAACATAACTAGTGGTCAGCTGCGCACACATACACCTAGGGCAGACATGATTTTTTGTTGAATCAATTGTATGCGTAGCCAAAAGTTAAAGATTATATTCAGAAACATCACACCAAACTATGGTTTAGAAACAAGTTTGGTGAGTTAAACAAAGTGGTTTATGTCTATAACAATTTGCGAGATAGTTTCAATTCAATGATTAGTGACCTTGGAGCACTATCACTGATTCTTTTGTTAGATGCAATAAGACAGTCCATAATGGTGAAGATTGATTTAAAGCATAGAATATGTGCAAGAAAGTTTGTAGGACACAAAATAGTGCCAAAGGTGGTTTTCTTACTGAATCAAAGGACCAGGGAAATGAGAGATATACATATGAGGATGGTTCGGAGTTCTAATACCCCGGCTGAGGTTTATGAAACTGAGAAGGGCGGGAAAGTAGGTATCCTATAGACATTGCAAACAGGAGTTGTGCATGCAGAAAGTGGCAGCTAACTGGTCTGCCTCGTCACCATGCTATTTTCTTTATCTTAGCTTTGAGGGGTGAAGGTGCAGATATTGAAGAGTTTGTTGACTACTATTTTTTGGTTGCCAAGTTCTCTGCAACATATGCGGAAAATATACCAGCAATAAGAGATCCAAATAATTAGGAGACAGTCAGTCCAGAGTTCAAACTTGAACCACCAATTTTGAGGAGACCACGTGGAAGGCCTAGGAATCTTAATATCGCGGTCTCCCATTCCCATGATAAAGGTTCTAGGTTAGGAGTACGGAACAACAAATACAAAAGATGCGGTGGATTTGGACATGTAAAGAGGTTATGCGAGAACAGTGTTGTATATGAAGTACAGACATGCATCATATGAATGATGATGAAGTCCATGATCATCAGCTGCATGAAATGCAGCATACGTACCACAATGATCAAACCCATGGTTATGTAGTGCAGGAAATTCAGGATTTTCCGAACTCCCAAAATTGCGGACGTCACCTGAACCCTGCTTGTCGTAGAATGTGAATACAAATGAGTGGAGGCAGAAAAAGAAATGTCTGCCAATTTCACCTCCGTATTTGTTAACAGATGGAGTGTAGACATGATCATGTGCTATTTTTGGCAATCTTTTTCTTTTCCACCAATTGACATTTTATATATTTGTTCTGCAGTACGAGTTTGAGAAATAGATTGCGAAGAAAAGAAAACTGGAAAGAAGAAAAAGAAGTCGTAATGGGAATTGTTCTGAATTTTATGCTGTGACCTAAAGTACTCGACTGAACTCTAAAAATGTAATTTCCGTACGTACGCCATAGGAAAATTCATTGTATCAATTTTTTAATTTATTCAGATTTAGTATTAACTTCGATAGTCTCGGCCGGATCCCTCCCAATAATCCGGACCGTCCAGAAGAACTTTGTGAAAAACATCTTGTGAGAACTGTCATTTCGAAATATTGTATTGGGTTGTACAATATAATTTCAGACTATGTACTCCTATTATGACACCAATCCAAAGGAAATTGATTTCTAAGAAGTTTACTTTTTTTAAGAATAATGGTACGTAGGCACAACCTATATGTACGGAGACTTTTACCGCAAAATGACCTCACTTCGTGAATGACCAACCAATTCAAATTACCTTATTGAATGTAAAATTTTAATTTCAGATTGCATACTCATATTATGACACCATTCCAAAGGAAATTGAATTCTGACAAGTTCTAAACATTTAGGAGCTAAAAAAAAGGTGAAAACCCTGTTCTTAATTAAAACTAGTCAATCTTAACGATAAGTAAAGGTATATGCACGATAGGATCTAAAACTGGTAATAATAAAAACACGAATCTTGGTTTCGCTACTATAGAGTGTAGATTTCGACCCTAAGTCCCGGGGCTTCAAGCCAGATCGACCACACGCCATTTCAAATTACCGTATTGGCTTGTACAAATTTATTTCAGCTTATATACCCATATTATGAAATAATTCAAAAGGAAATTTAATTTTAATATGTTCTACATTTTATTAAAATTTTCCAATGTGTTATAAAAATGTCCTGGAATGCCAAGGTTTACTAGACCTTCCGAAGTACATAAAACCGAAGAAGACCGGACCAGCTGACTCCGCCGACTCGTGTCGATGGCAAATCCCCAAATCCGCTCCGGTGCCACGCTATTCCTTACCGGGTAAAACCCTATCCCCCTGCAATCTTCTATGATTCTCTTGACGAGGCCCACGTGGCGGAAGCGCAAATAGTCTGGGAAATTATGGCTACACCATCGCATCCTCGCAGTACCTACTCCGGTAGAGTCGTGGAAAATTGGGGTTGTGCCATTATCACGCCTCGCCGCAGAGCGTCAGTGCACTGTCCCGTCAAATTAAAGATCACAATTGATTCTCCACATCTCCCATATCCATCCCATTCCCTATTTACCTCCCCCAAATCGACCGGCTTCTCATCCAAGCCGCAGCAACACCATCTCCTCCTCCAAGCATGAAAGCACACCAGCAACAGCTGTTCTCCCCATCGCAATGGTTGTGTTCGTCCTCCCACCCACCGTCGAGGAGTTGCTCTACCCCCACCCCCCGGAGTGGACGAAGACGCCTGCCTTCGGGTCTGGGCCTTCTCCTACCGTAGGCACCCATACATCATGGCCGACTTGTTCCTCCGCGCCGGCTTCAACTACCACCACACCACGGCCACGCCTCAGTTCGAGCTGGAAGTGTACCCGAGAGGCTTAGCAATGGTTGTGCGGTTTGCTAACCCGGTCAACTCCCGTATTTTGTACAACCACGGCTTCCACTGCGGCAGCGAGATGATCGTCTTCACTCGCGCCAACATCTTCACCAACTACCACGACTCCTTCCCGAGGGGCCGCTTCATCCATAACCTGTACCACGGGCCGACATCGGCGCAGCATGGGGCGTCGACGTCTGCGGCAGGGTATGCCTAGGCACGGGGAGGCGGCCGGAGGCGCATGTAGCCGGCGTACGGGCTACCGAACGGGGAGCTGCAGATGGCGCCTGCTAGCGCGCCATTTCCAACTGTCTATGTGGGTTTAGTTTAAATTCTAGCTTTAGTGTGTGTGTTTGGGGTGTCACCTTAAAGCTGTTCTTGGGTCGTGTATTTTGGGTCTTCTGTAAGCTCCTCCTGGTAGTACTGAAAAACCACGGATCTTAGGGTTAGCTTGTGCTATAAATTTATATTGTTATGTGTAATCTCTGGAGATATTGTCTCGGTTTGGACACTACAAATTCGGTTTAGTGTGCCATCTCCGAACATTCTATGTTTGTTCTATATATGAACCTTACACGAAAAACGGCAGCATTTGAAAGATGGACAGTCCACACGAAACTTCGAACTATCCGTAGTAGTGGCCAGAAATAGCCGTTGGGCTAGCCGTTGCGCTGCCATTTGCCTATTTATTCCCCACCCCGTTCGACACAAATCTAAAATTTTCACCTTACTAGAGCCTACCTGATCCTCATCGCCGACATGGCCGGATTCAAACACTCCCCAGAGGATCCGTGGACAGGAGGCGGCCCGGCTATGTGACCGCCATTTGGATGGTGCGTCATGTCTAGCAAGCAAGTCATGGCGTCCATGGAGAAACAACTCCGTGGGCGCGCTCTCGTCGGTCGAGTGCTAGGGTCACGGCATCCAGTCTTGCCGGCCGATGTCATGGCTAGTCTTGGCACACAATGCTCCATTCTGTGGAGCCAAGTTCTCATCGACGTGTGCGCGCCGCCCGACGATTTGTTCCTGCGGTTCCAGTCAGCCGACGACTGCGAACGCGTCTTCCGCACCTCGACAACTTTCAGGTGCGGCAATGCGATCATCAGTTTCTCGCGTTGGCATGAGGCCTATGGCGGCACGCCGTCGGATCTTGGCTATCTATGCACGCTAAGCTTCGACGGCATCCCTTTCCACGCCAGGGAGCCAGAGGCGGTGAACCTGCTCGTCAACAACCTCAACGGCGAGGTTGTGGAGATGTTGCCGGCCTTGGACATATGGTCCATGAAGGTCAAGGCGTGGATGAAGGACCCGTCCAGTGTCCCAAAGGAGTACCACGTAGATATCCCGCCGGTGACCCTATATCTGCGTCGCCTTGATCCTCATCAGAGAGAATGCGCTCGTACACCCACAGGATCTTCATCCATATAGTCAACATTGCCGACGATGGGCTGATCATCAACGACAATCCGCGTCGTCGCTCAAGCGACGGCGGCGGACACGCCTTTAGAGGAAGATCGGGCAGAGCAACATTCTGATCGACGTTGGTTTCATGTAACAAATAATCTGTGTATTGCAATTTGCACCCGATTATCAATAAATATATGAGGCAAACGCGCGGCCGCGTTACTTGAAAAATGGTCTTCACTCAACACACTTGCAATATCCTGGTCAATGCGACCGCCACAGTCAAGAAAATAATCGGAACTCACACATATATTCGGACGGCACGATATTTTTGTTTTGGCGCCGATTTTTCCGCCCCGGCAGTTTTCCCCCCTTGCTCTAACTCGAATTTGGGAGTCGACTGCAGTCCGACACATTTCAATTTTTCGGTCCTTCCCCTCTACACCGCCCCGGCGGCCTACCTTTCCCCACTCACTTCATCCCCCTGATGTCTACGCACGCTTCTATTCTTATAGACAGTGTTGAGCCTCCAAGTGCAGAGGTTTGTAGAACAACAGCAAGTTTCCCTTAAGTGGATCACCCATGGTTTATCGAACTCGGGGAGGAAGAGGGTAAAGATATTCCTCTCAAGCAACCCTGTAATTACGATGCAAGAAGTCCCTTGTGTCCCCAACACACCTAATACAATTGTCAGTTGTATAGGTGCACTAGTTCGGCGAATAGATAGTGAAATACAAGTAATATGGATGATTATAAGTGATAATAGCAATCTGGAATAAAAATGGAGACAAGCAAACACGTAGCAGAACTGATTGTAAACGGTGTATCAATGCTTAGAAACAAGACCTATGGATCATACTTTCACTAGTGGACACTCTCAACAATAATAACATAATTGAATACATAAATATAATCTCTTCACTATACTAGTACGAACCACTCTCCGGTTGGATAACAAACACCAATCATTGCGTAGGGCTATGAAAGCACACCTTAAAGTTTCATTCCCCACTAGGTAACCCCACACTGTCACCTTGAGACCTAGATGGTTCCAGACAAACACCACAATTTCATAGAGTTATCCAACAAAAATTATAAATCATGATAAGTCACACACGGTGCATACACTGTCACCTTTAGACCGTGGGACAAAGGTGTCTCCAGAGATCACATTAACAAAACCACTTGAGTAGCATAACAGATGAAGAGTGACATCTACTTATTCAACTAGATCACAAAACTCATGATCACATAAAGATCACACTATGGGAGAGAGATGAAACACATAGCTACCGGTAGAGCCCTCGGCCTCGGGGGAGGGGGGAGGAGGGGGATTACTCCCTCCTCATCATGGGAGTCAGCAACAACGATGAAGATGGCGGTGGAGTCGATGGAGATGGCTCTGGGGCACTTCCCCGTCCCGACAGGGCGTCGGAACAAAGATTTCTTGTTGGATCCCATGGACCAACTAGCCCAAAACTGAACCACAACAAGGAAATAATTAGAGCAAACACACATTAGAGCTTATAGAGATTTCTAGATATGATGTGTAGAGCTTCATAGCTGAAACTCCATATCTTCTTCTTCTTCGGGACAGCTCCTAGAGCATGTAGGAGCAGCTGGTGGTGACCTTCCCATGGTTCCTGTGCTAGGCTGGATTGGACAGCTTGAAGAGGCTCTATGAGTGTGTTCTATCTCTCTTCATCATCCTCTGAGGATAGCCTCTCCATGTATATATATAGGCATAGCACCATGGGGGGACTCACCAGTCATTGGAAGATAGATGTGCCTCCAATCAGGGCATTGTAGCACCGACCTACTGTAGCACCGCCTTACTGTAGCAGTACTAAAGCAGCCACAATTGTTGACCTAGGTTTAGCCTAGATAAATATATCCAACATTCTCCCCCTTGATCGTAAGGCTAAACTTTTAAGCCCACTTATCAATGAAATGGCATACGAGATAAAAGAGTGACTGCGGTCAGTTGTACCAAAGAGACACAGTTACTACTATATACCATCTCATCTCAAAATGGAACTTCTTTATCTTAGGGGCTCCATGAACTTATACTTATTCGAAAACTTATGAGTTTATTCCTTTGATGGAATTTATACAGAGACAATAAATTACAACGGTCAATTAAGTATCATTGAACCAATTGACTACAATGCATCATTCCATCGAAGAAACAAACCCTTCTTAGGTTTGTGGGGAGAAGGTGTTATAACGGTCCCTAGAGTGCAATTTGTTCTCTTATGTATAGATATATTTATGCTTATGTGCACACCTAATGAGAGTACAAACATAAGTTTTGTTTCCAGAATCATAATTTGTCCCTTAATAATAGACTGCCTTATAACCTTAATGCCAGCAACATTATAAGGCAAGCCGCTCAAATATGGTGCTTAGCTCTTATGCCTTAGATTCCGTACTTATTTGTTGAACATCAAAAACTTGATTGAATAAGCCTTAAAACATATTTGATTCTGGAATCAGTCTTTCACAATGTCTTAGGTTTGGCAGGTACCTCCTGGCATGCTACTCGAATAGATTGCACTCTTACATAATGTGTGTTCCGGGATAAATATCTTAAGAAAATTCCTTATTCTTGAATTGATATGGATTAGGGACACAGATCCATATTTTAAAACATAGGGATCGAAACATGCCAGAACTTAATTTGCATCTTAAAATGCCTTTAAGAACTTGGTTGAAGCCATTCCACAATATGGCTCCCCCACAAGGGTGAAACTTTTGTGGATATATCTTATGTGAATTTTCACTCCTTGCAAAAATACCTTAAGAGGGCCACAACTTTGCGGTCATCATTTATCTTGAAGATGAGCATGTAATCCCCAAGCGTGATGTATAACACACATCATTACTTTAGTGCTTATGCCAACAAGGCAAAGCTTCCCTTAATAACTTTTCCATGGGTCCAATCCTGGGCTTATGTCCGACAGATATCCCGGTTCAGAAAAACTTAAGGGCGCATAATAACTTGAGCATTAATGACAACATAAGGAAAAACTTAATGCCTTTGAGGGAGCAAACATAAACTTTTGAGATGAACTTTAATACTCCCTTTTAATGGACCAATATTAGTGAGTCTTAAATAATATCATTAAGATGAACTTAACAACCTCGAGAGAAAAACTGAGCTTTATGCAATATCCCTACTGCTCATAATTAACATAAGGCTGATTAATTAAAGTTTTTTCATTGAACTTATTTGATTTGAGCTTTGTACCACTATCAGATGCTTAATAGTTAATTATTTATTCCACAAAAAAGGATATGCATCTCCAAAACTTAAGTTTAGTGGTCATAACCCACTTTTCTTTCCCAATTACATTATATATATCAACAAGTCTTTGAATGAGACATGTTCACTAAACTTTATAGGGACCTTTCAAAATTGGTTCTTAACTTTGTTAAGGTAATCCTTGATGATCTGGGAGTTTTGAAATAGCTATGCCCATGATGTCCATGATGAAGCTCTTAATTTCCATGCAACATTAAACATTTGACTGATCTCTCTTAGTTCTTCAACATCATAATCATAATTTATGGAGAAAAAATTATCTTACTTTAGCAAACATGGTATGAATACTTAAGAAGAACCATAGTAATAGTGATACCCTTATGAGATGGAATCTTAAGACCTTACCAACTTAAGATGAAACTTAATATAATCTGGTGATGGAATATGAATATAAACATCATTATTTGAAGTTCATGGGAAGTTCAACTATCCCCCTTGAAATGTGGAATGAGCCATATCTCAATGTTTCGACGAACTTCCATAACAAAAATATTCCATATTTAGTATAGGAGTTGATAAAACTAGTAAAACAAACCATGTAATTAAAATGGAGGATAAAGGACTTATTTTATGGTAATGGAAATCTTCTAGAAGCCTTAATCATCAGTCTCCATTCCATGTTTAAGACTTCTCTTTAAATATTTCTTATTTATGAGGCCATAATAATATTATGCTTCCAACATCTTCTTCAAAGTGCTTACACACTTCCCTTCTGGATGTATGTATCGTTCAGCTTAATCATAGTACACTGTGTGTGTTTTATTGTAGATAACATAATAGAGTGAACACAAAAGCTTCACAATTTCAATATGTATCGAACAATAAATCATGAGGATTCTCATAATTGACATGACCGTATATGTTTTTGAGAAGTTCTTCAAATTACTTCTCCAATAGTGCCAAGCAAACTTTATTATAAATGAACTAGGACAATACTTCCCTAGATCCTTATAGGCATACTCCCCGGACCCTTACTGGGTTCTGCTTCCAACACTTATTAATGAACAAGAAATCCATTGGATTCTGGTCAACACCTTAGTAACATAAAGTTTCTTTAATGGGAGCTTATTGCACTCACTTATGACCTCATGGAATAATGTGCTAATTAACTTAGATCATTTCTTATGAAAGTGCTAAAATCAGCTGAAAATTTATGGCTAGATCGAAAAACATTAGCAATAGGGATATGATCACAAACTTTGATAGTGATCATGCATAACATAATTCCTCGTGAGCACATTAATCTTAGGATATGCCACTAATGGAGAAGTATTTGAAGAAATCTACATGTCACAACTTATCCCAACATAGTCATTAAATCTCCAATCAAAATCTCCGTTTGGTTCCATATTAATTTGTAGATGACTTAGTTAGTGATATCTTAATGATCATAAGTTTTGAAAACTTCATAATTTTAGTTAGTGATATCTTAATGATCATAAGTTTTGAAAACTTCATAATTTTTTTGATCTGGGAACTAATCAAAGGCACTTAATTGCAGAAGCGTATCCAAGACATTTGATGCCTTTCAACTTAATTCCTCGAAGGTAATTAAATCTTTGTAGCCTATTTCATCGTGCATAAGTTTTATACATGAAATATTCTCCCAGATCAGAAATTTCTTTTGTTGACCTGGTCCACACCAGCTTTGGCCAGAAATAGACCGAAACAATAAAAAAATGCGAGCATATATTCATTAATTAGTTTTGGCCAGAATAATAAATACATGTCACACTTTATAGCCTCTTAAACTTCTTTCACCGATCAAGCCCACATCAGCTTTGGCTAGAAATGGACAAGACCAGCACATTTTTGTGATCAAATACTCATCAATAAGGTTTGGCCAGAATGATAAGTATCGTCCACACTTAATTAAAATCATGTCTCTATCCACTTCTTTTATTGAACTAGTCGTGGACCAGAACAATAATATTTTGTAGTAATGTGTTCATCAATCAGCTTTGGCGAGAATGACAAACACAAACCACATTTTAATTAAATTAGAGACATATGACTGAAACAATCTTATAGAAGATGCATGAATTAAGGACAGAGGTTTTATTTAGGTGCAATTAAATATGAAAATCCATGGCTCAATTGGGATGTAACCATGAAAGGTCAACTTTTAGGTATATTTATGCCCAAAACTTAAGTATAGCTAAGGTCAAAGACCACTTAATTTGAATCCTCCCACTTAGTTTTTCTTACATCATCACAATCCCCTTTTCAGGGCATCATAATTGTTAGTACATTATTTAGGTATTTTAGGAGGATCTTGAAGGAGATCATAATCAATATTCAAGAAAATTAGGGTGATCTAAAGCTTCTCCTCCCACACAACATTCTTGCTATCATTTATATTCTTTATGTCATTAATTCTTATGGCAATAAGAGAGACATTAGGTGATGCAAAATCGAATCAGATTGTTTTAATAAACTTCAATTTCAAAAATTTCTTTTATTGATCATACCCAAATTAGCCTCGGCTGGAGATGGGTAAGAATCAATAAAATTTTGTGGTCATAATACCCGTCAATCACTTTGGTCAAATGACGAGCATAAGCCACGCTTAATTAAAAACCTCACATGTATAGACTTATTTTATTAACACGGTTCACATTAGCTTTGGCTAGAAACAAACCAGACTAATAAAATTTCATGGCCAAATGCCAGCCAATAAGCTTTGGCCAGAATGACCGACATAAGCCATGCTTTAATTTTGAGGATCGTCGTATTTCTTTGCAACAGAAATTTATGGAATAATGATAGCAATAATCATATTATACATTCTAATTACATAAAATAATTTACTAACCATAATAAACGACATTAAAATAACTTTAACAAACATGAAATTGTTGCATAATAATGAGAATAATCATCATATAAATAATGTGCCATAAATGAAATAACCATTCATAACAAAGTGCGTTAAAATAATTAAGCATGGCACATAGGGGCATAAGTGAGACATAACACTAATAATTACTTAGCATTAGCATTAATAAGCATACATTTCAAAACATGAAACTTATCCTTAAACTTTTGTCAATTTAGCCCTAAATCTTATTTTATTTTAGCCCAACACTTATTTATACTGCTCATTTAACATAATTGAAAGAAGAGGGAAAAACTTAATTTGAAAAGGGTTCAAAACCCTCCAAAAAAGGCTGCATCTGCCCCTTTTTTGTTTTGGCAATAAAACTTCCGAGCTGGGCCAAAAATAGCCCAGCCCGTATTACTCCTCGTGTCCCCTCCCGGGCTCTAGGCCCATTGCACAGCGCCAGGGTCGCCGCGAGCCGTAGGATGCTGATCCGACGGTCGGGAGAGCGCGCGACTGGATCAAGACCAATGCGTCGACGTTGCCCCCGTGCGAACCCTGATCCTCGTTTTCTTCCATTCCCTCATATCTCCCGTGGAGACAATGAGAGCGATGGCGGCGCGTGACCGCGGGCGGGCAAGAGGAAGAAATGGTGGCGCCGGTGACTTCCTCCCGCAGGGATCGCGTGCGGCTTCGGCCTGCGCGCGGCTCCATCGAGCGGTGCTCGCCGGTGTCCTCTACGAGGCGAGCGTGCCCGAGCGGGTCTCTCGCATCAACGACGACCGTCGTCATCAGGTCTGTGACGACGGCGATCTTCCAGCGTCATCAAGCGTCTGGGGAAGCGCAACCACTAGCCAACACGGCGAACGGCAAGGCCGCTAGGGCATAAGCCCGAGCGCGCTCACGGCATGACATGGTGACCGCGGTTGCGCCGCGCGACGACGACGAACGCCACGGTCCTAAGGTAAGTTGTCCGGTGCCTTTGATTCATAACTGGGGTTAGTGTTCCTCTTAATTTAGGAATTAGGGTTTTGGATTTTGGGAATTGCTTTAGGATTTTCTCAATTTGATTCAATCCCCTCCATTAGTTGCTTAATTCAGAAAACCCTAGCTTAATTTGTGGAATTCAGGGTTTTAGGGTTTCAGATTTAGGGATTTAGCATAGATTTAAAACAAAATTGCTTCAAACCCGTTTCTTAATTGCTTACAACCCGAAACCCTAGACCCTTTAGTTCACTTATACAGTGAGGAGTAAAAACAGGGCATGAACTTAAGTAATTATGGATAAAACATTAAGAAAGGATAGAGGTAAACCAAAGTTAACTTAGAAAGATAACTTAATTTTATGCATGAGCATAATAGAAACTTGAATATAAGCATGGTCTCAAGAAAGCTCAAGCACGTATGCCCTTAACAACATAATATAAAAAATGAATTGATTGCATAAAAGCACCTTGGGCATTGATACGTCCAAAACGTATCTATAATTTCTGATGGTTTCATGCTTTTTATAATTATTTTTATATTAAGTTTATGACTTATTTGGACTAACCTACTAATAGTTGAAAAAATGCACAATATTCTTGTTTTACACATTGATGTATAGGAATTGCCAAAAATAGAAGAAGAAACCTTGTTGGAGTCGAATTGGGACTTTCCTGAAATCTGTCTCAAAACACTTTTTAAAGATTGCCACGGTACGGGTCGAAGACAGCGTCAAACGGAAATCTAACAGAAGTCAAAATTGTGGGAATTTTTGCGACGTACGATCTAGAGTTTAAATCGCCTGATTCCGAGTCCGTACGACCGAGATACGCCCGATTTACCGAGCCCTAAATGGGATGACAGAAATCCGTGAGACTATATAAGGCGAGGAAACCTAGGTCGTGGGAGACACCTCATACCACGAATTTACATCCACCAAATCCATGTTTTAGCCTCCCCATGGATCCCATCTCCATGGGGGAGGGCTCCCAAGTCCATGAAGGAAGAGGGCTAAGGGGCGGCCCTCCCCTATGATGCCTGCGGCGAAGGGAAGGAGTCCATGCGCCACCACCGGCGCCGCCGCCGCCCTGCGCTTCTCCGCCATCTTCACCACCATCTCCATCGCCAATTACTCCTTATCTACAGTGGTTCATTCTCCCACACACCTCTGTACTGCCCTATGTAAATATGGTGTTTGACGTTATACATTATTTGCAGATGATCTATTGTATCTATGTCATGTTTATGTAGATACCTTTTGTCATATGATTGATTGCTGAATCTCTATGAATGATTTGAGCTATATATTGAATTTGTTACAGTCCTATGGTGTCATCATATGTTTATGCGCGCATGGATCACATCATAGGGTTTGTAGTATGTGTACAAAGCTAGAGGGAGGGCTGCTTGAGTGACAGAAACGTGAGCCCAAATCTAGTGACTGAACCATATGGGATAAAGGCGACCTTTTGATCTTAATTCTATGGTTGGGTATTTTTACCTTAATGTATCTTCTAGTAGTTACGGATGTTTGCTAGAGTTCCAATCATAAGTACTTGCAATCATTGGATAGTGAGAGTTTGTTAGCTTTGCCTCTCCCACATAAAAGAGGAATATCAACCATGTATTTGACTATTTGATCATGGATAAATCTATCACAATTACCACCACTTTCCCACACTCATGGTACTGTTAGTTTATGGTTACTTAGTATACTTTATTTCTGCAGCACTAACATTTACTTTCTTGTATTTATTATCTTGCAAAGCTATCTCTTACACCCATATTATTGCTCTAGTATTATTTCCTAGATAAAGTAAACGTCTAGTGTGCATAGAGTTGTATCAGTGGTTGATAGAACTTGAGAGAACATTTATTCTACCTTTAGCTCCTCGTTGGGTTTGACACTCTTACTTATCAAAAAAGCTACACACGATCCCCTATACTTGTGGGATATCAAGATCGTTTCTGGCGGCGTTGCCGAGGAGCAATAGCGTGGGTGAATATTCTTGTGTGCACTTGTTTGCTTTGTCTTTAAATAGTTTTTACTTTCAGTTGTAAGTTATTTTCTATCTTAGTTTGGATAGGGAATGCGAATTATAAAAAAAAATAGTTGTACTGTTATCTAAAAATGTTTTCAAAAAGGAAAATGATTGGAAATATGAGTAATGGTTAAGTGGGGGTCGACCTTGAACACTTGTGTTCATGCCTATGAAACCAAAACAAATATTTTCATAGAAGATTTTTAGATAAAAACATGTATATATTGTAAATATATTGTATATACCTCCGTACATAAAAAAATAGCGTGCTAATATTAGTCCCTAGTTACTTGAAAGTGCAAAAGTTTGGTTTACTGCGCAGAAACAGATTTGTTGTGTTTCACTGTATAACCTGTTTAAAATCACCAGAACATTATTTTGATCTGAATTTTTTTGTGTTGAGATTATGATCTTTCTTTCATTAGTTTTATGTTTTTTTGATTTGAGCTACGTAACTAACTCATTGAGTGACATCTTTCAAGGATGTTCAGTTTTCGCAGATTTCTTTGTTTATTCAATATTGTACTTAGTTTTCTTAGTTTCCTTAGTTTTTCGACGGACAACGGAAATTTTATAAGAAACCTCGGTATATAAAGTGGATAATGTTTAATAAATATCATGAAACTTTCCAATATACTTGAACATGAGTGAATTTTATTTAATGAGTACTAACCCTACTAATGAGTTTTGTGAAGTTTTATGTGGATATAGCTTATAATATCTAATCAATATGGTGCTATGAGATGAACAAAAAAGATGCAAGATCTCAAGATTGGGGATGTTTAGGTGCATCCCAAGAACATATTCAAGAAGATACAATCATCTAAGCTTGGGGATGCCCGAGTCATTCCCCTATCCATCAATAAAAATGAGGCTGTCTCGTTCATGATCTATACTACCTTTTTCACATGATATGTATGGTCTTAACATGTATTTTAATTTTCTTTCACTTATTTTTGGGTTTATTTTCTGTTTCTATGAAGCTTAGTTTTTGTTTAGCCTCTGTTATTTAGTTTCTAAAAAAATAAAGTACCAAGTTTTGCACATTTAGTTTTAGTTGATGCGTATTTAAGGGATTTTTCTGTTTTCAGCATTTGCTGCCCACTCTATGATTTTTCATATTTTACTGGAAACTCAAAAGTCACTAAAATTAAGCTGGTTATGTATCATCTAACCCTACGCATGCACAAAAATTGGCAAAAATTTCTGACATGTTTAAGTGCACCTAATAAATACGTTTTCCAGCTGATGTTTTTCTGGATAGATTCTGACTTTTGTTGTAAGAGTGGCCTCTTTGCATTTTCCTTTGATTCTTTTTGGTTCTTAACTTTTATTTATAAGTTGTAAAATTAAGCAACCTTTCTGAAATTCAAAAACAAAATTTGATTTGGTTTAATAGCAGCACTTTGGGAATATTATCGGGCCTAGCTGAAAGGCGTCAAAGAAAAGCACTTCTTGGGAGATAACCCATGTTTTTATCTTTGCAATGTTTTCTTCTGTTTTCTTTGAGTCAAGGAGTTGTATACTTCTGTAGCAACTCCTTTGTATCTTTTATTTTCATGTATTAGTTGAGCCAAATAAAGCCTCTAGTGGAAAGTTGAGACTATATTTCGGATTTTTGCGCAGGAAACAGATTTCTGTTGTCCACTGTTAAATTCATATAAACTCACAGAAAATTCAAAATGACCTGACTTTGTTTGTGCGTAATCCTGGGCTATATACACAACTTTTCTTAGTTGACCACTTTTTGATTTGAGCAACAGAGCATTTTCGAAAAAAAATCATCTTTACCTGTTGTCCTGTTTTGACAGATTTCTCCTAATAATTACATTTGCATGTTAATCTCTTTCTTTTAGTGTTCTTTTGAGAAAAAAGAGTTTTAAAAGAAGTTGTGACAGTAGCTAATGTGTTTATGAGTGTTAGGCTTGTGTTGAAACTGAACCATGTGAATTTACTATTTCGATTGCACTAACGTTTCTAATGAAGATTGTGAGAAGTTTGGTGTGAAGAAAGTTTTCAAGGGTCGAGAGAAGAGGATGATATGACGTGATCAAGAAGAGTGAAGAGCCTAAGCCTGGGTATGCCCCGGTGGTAAATCTCAGCAAATTCCAATAAGACTCAACCATCTAAGCTTGGGGATGCCCAATGCATCCCCTTCTTCATCAACAAATTATCAGGTCACTTCTAGTGAAACTATATTTTTATTCGGTCACATCTTATGTGTTTTACTTGGAGCGTCTTTTATTTTTGCTTTCAGTTTGTTTAGTTTTCTTTGCTATAGTTTATGGTTGGATCTTATCATACTTGTCTGGGAGAGACACACACTCCGTTTTCATTGCTTAGAACACTCTAGTTTTCAATCTTATTGTTCTGTGAGTGTTCACTTTTTGCTAGTACTGTGTTTAGCATTTGTTTTCATGCATCTCTTATTTAGAGCTGTTAGTATTCTCTAGTTTTCATTGCTATATGCTTAGGTAGAGTTTTTGTTGTCATATATATGTGCTTGGTTGAGAATAGAAATGCCTATGTGGTAGTTGGTATAGTGGAAAAATTCGCATGGTCTTGTAGATCACTAAACTGCTTCACTTGAATCACTGCTGTTGTTTTGAGATATTAATTTTCTTAATGGATAAACGGGAAGGACTAGTAAGTATAAAAATTTAATGGTTGGTCTAAGAAACTTGAAACTATGCCACACATAAAATTACCAGCTGATAGAAACAATGGTATATGATTGCTACGAGTGATACCTTTCTGATCGGCCTTTTGTTACGCGCTACGGTCGGGGTAGCTAACAGTGACTTGTCACTGCCATGGACCCTCTTGGAGTGATTTTCACTTTGACTTGTAAGATGATTTGCTTGTTGCAATCTTTTAACTCGTGAGTCTATGTTGCGGTTCCTGACACTTCCACCATCCATATTTGCTAGGCTCTTCGGTACTGTGCATTGCCCTTTCTCACATTGAGAGTTGGTGGTCAGTGTATCCAAATCCCGTGGGAGGACTTTGTTCTCCTACACATAAGCCCATATATTCTTCCTCAAAACATCCACCATACCTACCTATCATGGTATCTCCATAGCCATTCCGAGATATATTGTTGCACAACATCCACCTTCATTATGTTACTTGATGATGAGCTTCATGGTTATTTATGCATACTTCTACACTGGCAGGAACATGCAGTTAGAGACAACAGAGATATTTTTTTATGAGTTATGAGTACTAAAAGTGTGATGATTCATTGTAATATAGGATGTTTCCCCTACCGGTGAGGATATATAAAAAAATAAAATAAAAAAGGCAGAAAAAGGGCCAAAGAGAGAATAAAGAGAGAGAGAGAGAGAGAGAGGGGGGGCGCATCACTATCCTTTATATACCACACTTGTGCTTCATGTTTAGCACCAATACTTCAGTTTGAAGAAAGTTTTCATATTATCATTCATTCATAACTATGTGGGGAACTTTACATTATAGAACTTGGCTTGTATATTCCAATGATGAGCCTCCTCAAATGAGTTCTAGGTCTTCGTGAGCAAGCAAGTTGGATGCACCCTCACTAGTTCCGTTGGAGAGCTTTCATACACTTATAGCTCTATGTGCATCTGTTGTGTGGCAATCCCTACTCATTGCATAGCTTCGGTTGTAAGACTTTCTCTTGTCTAATGAGCACTTTCAGCTTTGTGAGTCTTTCTTCCATTGACCTTCCAAACCCCCCATAATGTTTATTTTGCTATAACATCCCGGTGCCAGGGACCAACGCAGAACACTTGCTTGTTTTTAGTGCGCAGATAGTTTAAGATTCAAGCATTGCATCGTGTGGAAAGCTTGACTTGATCCTAACAGGGGTTCTGAAGATCGTTTCACGTGCATGATATTGTTTTTCTTGAAAGTTAAATCATCTCTAATAAACTTTGCACGGTTGATAGTATTTTAGTATTGATTCATTAAAAGTTTTGCTTTTTTTATTTGTTTATACATTACTTGTTGATATCAAATATAGATCACAGATTTAGTTAATTTGATCCTTGTTTATATGCTCTACTTTACATATTATGATCAAGATTGTGTGGTAGCATGTCACCTCAAAAATTATTTTGTTTTTATCGTTTGACCTACTCGAGGACGAGTAGGAACTAAGCTTGGGGATGTTGATACGTCCAAAACGTATCTATAATTTTTGATAGTTTAATGCTATTTTAATGCTTTTTATAATTATTTTTATATTAAGTTTATGACTTATTTGGACTAACCTACTAATAGTTGCAAAAGTGCACAATGTTCTTGTTTTACACTTTGATGTGTAGGAATTGCCAAAAATAGAAGAAGAAACCTTGTTGGAGTCGAATTGGGATTTTCCTGAAATCTGTCTGAAAACATTTCCTAAAGATTTCCACGTTACAGGTCGAAGAAAGCGTCGAACGTAAATCTAGCAGAAGACAAAATTGTGGGAAATTTTGCGTCGTATGATCTAGAGTTAAAAATCGCCTGATTCCGAGTACGGACGGGCAAGATACGCCCGATTTACCGCAGCCCTAGATGGGATGACGGAAATCCGTGAAACTGTATAAAGGGAGGAAATCTAGGTCGTGGGAGACACCCCATACCACGAATTTCGAGCCACCAAAGTTACGTTTTAGCCTCCTCCATAGATCCCATCTCCATGGGGGAGGGCTCCCAAATCCATGAAGGAAGAGGGCTAAGGGGCGGCGCTCCCCTATGACGCCGTCGGCGAAGCGAAGGAGTCCCTGCGCCCTGCGCTGTCCTCTCCACCGTCTTCACCGCCATCTCCATCGCCAATTCCTCCTTGTCTACAATGGTTTATTCTCCCACACACCTCTGTACCGCCCTATGTAAACATGGTGTTTGACGTTATAAATTATTTGCAGATGATCTATTTCATCTATGTCATGTTTGTGTAGATCTCTTTTGTCATATGATTGATTGTTGAATCTCTATGGATGGTTTGAGCTATATATTGAATTTTATACAGTCCTATGGTGCCATCATATGTTTATGCGTGCATGGATCACATCATAGGGTTTGTAGTATGTGTAGAAAGCTAGAGGGAGGTCTGCTTGAGTGACAGAAACATGAGCCCCATTCTAGTGATATGATATGGTTGAGTATTTTTACCTTAATGTATCTTCTATTAGTTATAGATGTTTGCTAGAGTTCCAATCATAAGTACTTGAAATCATTGGATATTGGGAGATTTTTAGCTTTGCCTCTCCCACATAATAGAGGAATATCAACCATGTATTTGACTATTAGATCATGGATAAATCTATCACAATTACCACCACTTTCCCACACTCATGGTACTGTTAGTTTATGGTTACTTAGTATACTTTATTTCTGCAGCACTAACATTTAGTTTCTTGTATTTATTATCTTGCAAAGCTAAACTCTAGTGTGCGTAGAGTTGTATCAGTGGTTGATAGAACTTGAGAGAACATTTATTCTACCTTTAGCTCCTCGTTGGGTTCGACAGTCTTACTTATCGAAAAGGTTACACACGATCCCCTATACTTCTGGGATATCAGGCATATACTCAGCACAAGAGCATGAACTGAACATAATTAAGGGCTCAATCTTAGAGCTAGCTGCTCTCATACAATTGTTGGATCCCATGGATCAACTAGCCCAAAACTGAACCACAACAAGGAAACAATTAGAGCAAACACACCTTAGAGCTTATAGAGATTGCTAGATATGATGTGTATAGCTTCATAGATGAAACTCCATCTCTTCTTCTTCTTCTTCGGGACAGCTCCTAGAGCATGTAGGAGCAGCTGGTGGTGACCTTCCCATGGTTCATGTGTTAGGCTGGATTGGGCAGCTTGGAGAGGATCTATGAGTGTGTTCTATCTCTCTTCATCATCCTCTTAGGATAGCCTATCCATGTATATATAGGCATAGCACCATGGGGGTACCCACCTGTCATTGGAAGATAGATGTGCCTCCAATTAGGGCATTGTATCATCGACCTACTGTAGCACCGGCTTACTGTAGCAGTACTGTAGCGGCCGTATTTGTTGACCCAGGTTTAGCCTAGATCAAAAGACCCTTTAGAAGGACCTGCTCGTTGAGACAGGTTATATATATAATAGTCCCTCCATATCAAAATATAAGATGTTTTAGCATTCTCTAGACAACATGTTTCTAGATATATTTTTGTGTGTAGATTCATGTGTATCTTATACTAAAACATGTCTAGGTATGTTTTTTCTAGAAAATGCTAAAAACATCTTATATTTCGATACAGAGGGAGTATCCTCTATCTACAAAGACAAGTATAGATTTGTAGACATGTATGCAGATATATATTGTACTAACATTAATTGTAATGTATGATATGCAGATCAACAAGTCAATCTGTTTCAGTATCTGTTAGTTATGCAAGGTAACAAAATTAACAATAAATAAATGATGCGTAATTTATGTATGTTGTTATTACTTTATTCAGAATTATAACCTCATACTACATAGCTAGCTATTAATTTAAAATGTTGTGGTTTCTTTCTTATTTTGTAGAATACGCAGAATTACTTGATTGTTTCGAATACAATGAGTCATTGTCGTCACTGCGTTCTAAACATCTACAGTGAATTGTTGATTTCGCTAGAAATCACTATCAACGCTTGGGTTTTCTTATTGTCCATAAGGTTCCAGAGAGAAACATTGGGGGTGCTACACTAGTAAGTAACAAACTAATTAGTCAAAGTTAAATGCCCGTTCACATATTTGAATTCTACGTGCAACATTATTGATATTACTGGTTCAATTTGCAAAAGATTGGAAATGGATTTCATCAACAATTCAGCATCCCCTCGTCAGGTGTACTATCCTTGTCGATGGAACGATCAAGCCATAAATCCAATGTACCGTGGTTTGTAGATGAAAGAGCCGAATTTATGATGTAGAAGATACCATAGAATGAATTTGCTAGCAACGTTGGGATTAAAATCGGATTGGTCATTACTCACTGCGTTGAAAGGATCAACGGTGCTATCCATATATGTCTTCATCAAGTAATATGACAGCTAATATTCTGTATAATAGGGTACTTCAAACATATGACCTACCTCTTGTAGGATTTAGATTAAGGTGTGTGATGATTCTACAGATTAAGTAGTACTCCTGTATTAGGTCATCGTGTACTGCAATGGCAATGCTCAATTATCAATATATGTACTCATTTGCACCAATATAAATCCGGCCCATCCGATAATAGTACTGTATTTCTGAAATTATGTACCCCGTCCAGACATATTCGGAGTCTCCAACAAATCATCAGCCGGCTGTAAATCGGAGCCGACGCTTTCTAGAATACGGCTATTTTTAAAAACCCGCCTCACGTTTATAAATATCCGAATCTCTGCTAGAACGCGGACATCTTGAATCTGCTGGAGTCCGCCGCCTGAATAGGCCGCCTCATGCGACAACGTCAGGCATTATGTTCGGCCGCTGCCGATGCCCAACATATCAGAGTCGACCCGTTTTTCAAAACCGCCTGGGGGTGTCATTTCCCAGCCGGCCTATAAATCCGGCTCCAATAAGGCCTTCTTATCAGCACCTTATGCAGCGAGCCGGTCAGTGGGACCGCCGCAAGCCTATGCACGAGAACTGGCTGAGATAGTGGGTATCGTAGTAGTGCAAGTGGCTTGAAAATTGCTCAATAGTTTCCAAGTGGCTCAGACTTTCAGCAATAGGCCACCAGTTCTCCTAATAAATCGATAAGTGGCCCTTGATTTGCCCGGATATTCACAAATAGTCCCCAATGTATCTTCCTAACTATAGAGATGCCTCCGATTTGAATAGAATTTCATAATTAGGCCCCCCAAGTGGTCATAACATTCCATAAAGCCCCCAAAAGCCCAAATTTTCATAGAGATCCCCAAGTGGTTGTAATAATCAAATGGCCTTCATAGTGCCCAGGGTTTCATAAATTAGTCCTCTGATAACCGGATAACTGTCAAATGACATTTTAAGTGGGCAAGATTTTCATAAATTTATCCCTAGGTGACTGGATATTTATCAAATGACCTGCAAATTGTCTGTGGTTTTCATAAATTGGGCTGAGAGTGAGAGGATAGTTAAATGACCATGTAGTTGGCTAGAATTTTAATATATGTCCCTGAGTGACCGGATATTATCAAATGGGCTTCATTTTGTCTGAATTTTCATACATATGTCCCAAAGTGGTCGGGCAATTACAAAATGACCTCGGATTGGTTTAAGTTTTCCTAAATTGAGAACACACCAACTGGTGGTCACAAAGGGACTCGGGACTTTGATTATTTCCACCTCTCTCTCATCCACTACGCCATTCTCACAATTTTACAAGTATTCGGACAGTACATGCTTCGCAAAACCCTCGCTCCTTAGCCGATTTTGAAAAAAAAATGGACCCAAAGACTGGGTATTTTCAAAATGTTCATGTTATTAACAAGTATGGTCAAATTTTCCACAAATAAAGGACTCCAACACATTCCCACCATTCCAAGGGAATGGTATAGAGGGTCATCTCTTGGAAGACAAACAAGATTGAGCAAAGCCTCGCGACCACCTCATAGTTGTAAAAGAACTCACCCTCCTCAGAGAAGGAGAATACCTTAGAAGGAAGATCTCCTCGTCTCCAAGCATTCAGCAAGATAAAAAAGTTCCACAAAGGTAAAGACTGAAAATGTTGACCTGCAGCCACAAAGACGTATCTCATGACTACAACTCGGAGGAACTCCTGTTGTAAAAATGGATATCTCCTACCTAACGGGAACCGTCCTCTACATGCCTACTAGGCGCCTACACGGACAAAAGTCAAGAAAGATCAATCCATGACTAGTGAACATAAGCTCATGGTAATGGCATGGTCAACATATCAAATATCAAGACAAGAGATAAAATACAAGGTCAAAGATGACACCCATTAGGTGGAGCCCTAGTTGGTCTAGTACACCATGGACCATGGCATCTCTCATCCACATCCCTCATGGACTAGTGTCTTAAATATTACTTTTTTACCCCGCACCTACTAAAAGGGCATTTCCATCCCTAAATGGTCTTGGGTGTTTGTTAGCAACATAAGTGAGATCTTATGGCGTGCTAAGTGGTTTAGAGCATCTCTAGCAGATCCCGGAAAAGGCCTCGACTAGAATAGTAACCGCATCTTTCAGTGCCCAACCCCGAAAATGGGCCCGTCCAAATCCCAGAATATTGGCAAACTAGGAAAAAACAGTTCGAGGGAACAAGATATTTAACTCCGTCCGCACCCTATGTTCGGTTTTCGTGGCCAAATATCCTGTTCCCCGGTTGGTGGGAGTGACATTTCAGCTCGCCTATTCACCGCCCCAAACCTCGCTCGCTCCACCGCCGATCTCCTCGGTTGCACCTCTACTCATGTCACCATGACAGCCAATCGACGACATGGACTTCAACAGGTCACCGGCGACCGGTTTTGTTGCATTACCGAAACAATCGGCCTGCCTCGAGATCCCGTGCATCCCGCTGCTAGCTTCACCATCACTACCCACTTCTTTTGCCGCTCGGTAGAAACGGAAGTAGCAGAGCGTCCATGTCGTCTAGGGTTTTAAGCCCGTTCTGACTGCTGACGCCAGCCCCCCCCCCCCCCCCCCGCGCAATTGGCGGTGCTGGCATGGGTGGTGCCCCGGCTACGGGCGCAACGACCGAGCGGGAAAAATCCCAAACCGAAGGTACAAAGAAGGCGAAGAAACCGGCTGCTCGAAGAGGTGCACTGTAACATCCCTGTTTGCTAAACTAGGGTGTGTGGTGTTGTGTTCATGTCATACATGCATGAAAAAAAAATTAAACCACGTTTGAAACAATTTAAACTGTGAATTTAAATGGTTTGAGAAAAATACCACAGATAGTACTTATTTTGGTTTCCAAAATCTTGTATTGGAAAATATTTCAAACTCACCAAAGAAAAACATGGTTTTGTTGGAAATTTCATAAGCTTTCCAAAAAGTATTTTTGCCAAATTTTATTCTTGCAAAAAGGCCCTCAATCAATGGTTTCTGTTCTGTTTTTAAATGGAAAAGGACCTCTTTGTGTTTTTCCCAAAGTTCCAGGGGGTTTTCATAAACTTGCTGTTTTATCGTCTTCTACCTCTTGCCAGTAGGAGAGCCAGCCGCCGACGGCGCCGTGCCACCTCCTGCTCTATGTCATCGCGAGGATAAGTACTCCTAGGAGGCGTCTAGATCAAAGCTCCTTCCCTAGAACACCCCCTCGAACCCTTCTCTCTCTCTGCTCATGTACGGCCGAACCCTAACCCTAACCGTACGGTCGCCGTTGCGCGCCGACAACTCCAGCCATCTCCGGTCGTTTGGAATCCACCTAGAGGACCGCCTGGATCCCCTCTACCCCCTCGAGCTTGAGCGGAAGCTAGGAAGCCCGGGGAGGACCTCAATTTATCGTCGCCGTCCGTCACTGCCGTCGCCGTTTCTCCCTCGCCGCCGGCGATTCCGGCATCCTCTCGAGTCGCCGTCCACGCCTGCATGACCCTCGTCCTCTGGTGAGCCTCCCCATGCTCTTGCCTCGCTCCCCCGCAACTTCTAGCTCGCCGGCGCCGCGTGCCATGTCCGGCCGCCGCGGGAGGAGGTAGCCGCAGTTGCTCCGGCGACCATTTGGTCTCCCTCCGCCGGCCACACGTTCATCTCGTCCCCTCCACCTATGCCACAACTCAATTTAACGAATTGACCATCGAGGCAGTCGAATTTGAGATCATTAGAGGAGTTCTTCTCTGGCTGACGCAATGATGACATCAGCCTGATGTCATATTTCCCCTGTTAATTAAATTCCAGAAAAAGAATAAAGTTGATATTTTAATTACTTTTGTTTTATACCTCTGAAAAATAAAAGGAAGGTACCAAAATGTTCATAAAAATGTAAGCTACCCAAATATATAATTTTCTCACATGTTTGACAAACTCCAAAAATGGCCATTTATTTAATGTTGTTTAATCATTTAAACTGGAGAAAATAAGTTTTTATTCAATAAAATTAGAAAATTACAAGTTATATACCAAATTGCTCAAAATGACAAATGCAACGTGTTTATGATGTTTTCAACCTCATTTCAGAAATTAAATTTGTACTCACTTTCATAATCGCCCGAAACCCCCTCTAGGATCTATTTCGGGCAAATTTCAGAAAAACTACATAAGTGACATATGAACCCTAGCAACCCAACGATCATGTTTAGGGCTTTAATTTATTGCATTAACTTGCTCATGCATACATGTTGCGCATTGCATCGATGCCATGTTTGATTGTTGTTCTTCTTTTTGGTGTTCTTTCCCCCTCGGTAGAACGCGACTCCGAAGTGAAGGCCATCAACTCCAATGGCGAATACTTGATCTTAACCGAAAAGTCAAGCACTTATTCCCGAAGTCTTTATCTGGTTTTCTTAACCAAGGCAAGCATAACCTCTTATCTGCTCATATATGTTTTCGAAAACATTTGATTCTCGTACTTTGCATTCGATTCCAACGTATTTGATGCTAGTAGATATAGTTCACCTATATATTGCATTGCCTCAATATCCTGATCCACTGCTCCTAGCCGCCATAGATTTGCTTGTGCGCATCGCCAGAGCCTCACATCTGCTTCGCTTAGTTTTATATGTTGTTTACCTCTGCTCCATCCGGTTGATGAATCAGAGCTGCGATAACCTAGTATGATATGATGACGAGGTAAGATGAGCATTGTGTGGTTAACTTGACTAAGGCTTGGACGGGAGGCCACTTGGGAAGTGGTTGTTTGTTCCGAACTTGCCAACCATAGGAGTAAGGTCGGGCACAAAAGCCAAGACTGAGCGTACAACCATGCGCGATGGCCATGAGCCTCGCTCGACTAACTAACTTGTTCGGCTCTATCCGTGAGTCACGTAGTTTGGGAGTTCCATCTGTGTGTGAGTCAAAAACCTTTTGGAGGTGTTTAGGGCATGACCGAGACAAGTGATGGACGTACACGGATCTTGATCCCGCCTCACAGAACAGGTGCCGTCAGGAGGTGGCCAACTCCCTGTTGACGGGGTGGACCTGTTTGGGTTGACTCATGGATAGGTCCGAGCAAGGTAAAGGTCGTGGCCGACAACACTCTGCCGGCACATCGTCAAAATTGTGCCAATAGCTTGGCATTAAGAGTCGGTTGGTACGTGTGGGTAAAGTGTACCCCCTGCAGGGATAAATCTTTCGGAAAGCCGTGTCCGCGTTTAAGGACGACTTGGTGGAAGTATTTTGGCCATAGATAACCTGAATGTGGCGTAAAAGATCTTGACAAAGCATGGAGTCAATAGATGAAGGGTGCCTCCACGGAGATGCCGAGAGGGGTGATCCTTGTAGTATGTGGGATGCTGGGAAATGATGTTGGTAGATTCAAAAGATGATGATTACAGTAGTGAGTTTCTCATCTGTTTCGAAAACATTCCATGAGACGTGCTATTCCTCCTCAATTTGGAAAAATAAAGATTGCTTTACGCAAATCAGCCTTCATAAAACCCTTTCTGAAGATAGCAGATATATAATAGGTTAACTAAGTCTTGTTGAGTACCTCCCGTACTCAGATTTGCTTAATTTTGGTTCAGGTGGAGTTCCTCACTTCAGTGGTGAATCATCGTGGACAATGACGAGTAGTTTGGGGTTCCCAGGTAGCAGCCATGAATCTATGGGCTGGGATGTCGCCTTATGTTGCGGCCTCTTAGGCCTTTTTGGTTCTTGTTGATTAGCAACATAATTTGCCTTCCGTTGTCTGATGTAATGTTGGGTCATGTGACCTCTGTTTGTAAAGATATACTCTAGTTCACCTGTTTAATACAACTTCCATGTTTAGAGTACTGCTTTGATCGGTTGTTGGTTTTGAGCTCATCGTTATACAGTTTTGGCTATGCCTGCATAGTTGTCACAGTCGAGGGGTTGTGGAGCCGATGATCCATGTCCGAGCCCGCCTTCCGATGTGATTCGTCCTGGGGCGAGGTAACCCTAGTAACCCTCGATTGTTGTTGCACTTTCTGGACACATAGCATCTCTATATAGCTTTGGTCCCGTTTCCTTCAGTTTCATACGATTCGTGGACGCTTGGATATGCATAGTTGGTTATGACTAGCATGGATGCAAGGAGTAGTAGACTGGGGATCCAGACTAAGTGGTGATGAATCCAGTCTGCCTGCCGTAGTTTGTTGCGGCCGGGGCTGGTAACCCCGAAGCCCTTGTGGGTCCATGTCTAGGAGCACATAACAGTATGTATATCTCTGGGTCCAGGGTCATGACAAGTCATGGTATCAGAGCAGGACTGTCTGTAGGAAAACCTTACTGCTTGGTCGATGTTGAGTCTAGTGTTTGCGAAAACTACTTTGAAACTCCAAATGATTGTGAAAAACCTTCTTAGGATTCTTTTTACTCCTTATCTGGTATCGCTCTAACTCTGGGTCATCTTACCTGTTTTGATTTGAAAAGGTTTTGCTATCTCCTCTAGTCATTCAAAACCTAGGTGCTTTCTTTGGCAAGACGTCTCTTACCCAAGTTGACCTAGTGTGGAGTCTCTAGAGTCGTGTGAATTCCATATTCTGTTATCTCTTGTTTCAAATGGGAGATTTATTTCCATTATAATCTCTCAGAGTTGTCCGGATTCCACATTCTTACATGTTCCAAAGTTTCAAATCCTGAACCTCGAGATTTTCTTTTCATCTCGAAAGTATCCGTTATCCTCTGCTCAAATACCTCCGGAGCTATGTTTGTCTTCTTGGAAATACACTCCGTGATTGCTACTCATAGTGTCCTTCAAGGCACTCAGATAGTAGTTATTCCTTTCTCAATGTTTTCAACCTTGGACTTCAACCGAAGGTCCCAGAATGTCCTGAATTGCAGTGGGTTGGATCGTGTGGTTTCTTAACCATGTGATGCTCACGCTATCAGTACAGGATGCTGACCTTTAACCCAAGTTCTGTTTCTTTGGATCCTGAGGAATCTGTTCTACCTCGGGATGGCTAGGTAATCTCAGCTCCAATAGCCATAGTTATTCTTTTAGGACTCAATGGGATCACAACAAGAGTGGTCATCATGAATTCCAAGTCCTCGTTCTTGATTCAGCTATATATTTTTTTCTTGGCATGGGTTCTACAAACGAGTATTACCCTGTGCATCATCTTGATCTTAGGATCTCCCCTGAGCACGATTCCACCCTTTAGTTGCTCTCAAGTCTCCATCCGTTGTGTTGGACACCAAGTTGCTCATGTGTATTGGATTCCTCCAATGCATTTGCTCTTGTTTTCCGTCAGAACGTTCCACTTTGGAATGTCAGGAGAAACAAACTCCAGTACCTCGTTCATCTTAAGGACCAGGTCAAAGTTTTGTAATCCGCAGATTAAAGAAGTTTCATCAGCTTCTTTTCCGTTCCACCTTCGAGTATCACACCCTTATATATCAAGAGGTTGTGTTGTGTTTCATGGCCTTAATGATGAAGTGATGCTCTCACACATCCTCACTCCCCCTTTCTCCAAGCTTGAATGCTTGAGAATGATGGGTATGTTCATCGACATGTGTATCTGCTATTCCTAGCAATTCTTTTTTACTCTGAAAATCTAAGAAACAAATGTATCCTTTTTTTAGCACTATTTGTCACCCGGTTTCTATCTAAAGTAGACTGTGTTACCAAATCCGTTCATTCTGGTGCACATTCTTGGTCGGAGAGTTAGGTTCATGTCGAAGCTCTCAAGATCATATCAGTTGCTTTGAAAAGCAAAATTCCGAGACATGCCGACGGGTTGTGATATCCTGGTTGTCTTTCTAGAAGTATCACCAGGTTTTACCTGACCGTAATGTCTAAGAAAAGGGTAATTTGAATTACTCTTTTCTCCAAGAAAACAGTACTAGATACCCTGGACTAGTTGGTTGAGCTTAAACAACAACTTGGAGAGTTGAAAGGCAAAAGCTCCGCCTAACTTGATCCTTTGATAAGGGACATCTAGTTTTCCTCGTGTTGAAGCAGGATAGTATCTCCTTTGCGGAAATGCTATCACTCTACCTCTTGATTTGATTTGGGCTATCGTCAAACCGAGAAAAGATCCAAGGACTATCTTAATGGTGTTTTTACTCATGGTGTTTCCCCGAGTACACCTTCATGTCCTCCAGTCTGACCAATACCTTGCCTCGTTCATGTATCATACGAACCCCTCTTCTTGGAGTGTTATGCTAAGAGTGTTGTTGAGCCCATCGGTGACATTCCTATTTTCTCCAAGTTGCAAGAGGTTCGTGTTAAACAATTGGCACTAATGTTGGAAACTTTCAAGAGACATCTTTGTGTCCTCATGAAGTTGAGTTCTGGATGTTCGAAGTGACTTACCCCGGTCCATGTGCTTATGGTGAAAGTTGTCGCCATGGATCCGAGTAGAGTTTTCTTGTTTCCTCGGGAATAATCCCAAGTCGGTCATGTACGTGTGGAATATTCTTGAGATGGAAGGTTGTTACCTCCATTTACTTGAAGAAGTTTGTGTCCATACTAAGCCACTGACTGATCGTTTGTTAAAAGAGAAGAAGTTCAAAAGAACTTCGTTATCTTTGTAATCATCTTCCCAACAATGACTCCGATGTGTTCCGTTGCAAGTAATCCATGTACATGCAACCGTCTTTCGCAAGTTGCTAACACATGAGTTTTGCAATCTCGCTCATCTTCTCGAGCTTGACATCGTAGTCCATATCTTGAAAATCTAGCATATGTATCTCGTTGGTAACCAGTGCAATCTCTTTGATCAAACATACCGAGTCTGAGTCATCAACCCACTAACCAGAGCTGAATCTCAAGCAGCAACAATGGTTGGTGTTCCTCAAGGGTATCGAATTAGGTCTCTTCAGAATCCGGCATGGTTGATGCTGTGGTTGACACAATTAGCCGGAAGGCCTAACTTTGTAATCCTTTGAATCCATAAGAACAACCAATCTCCGTGAGAATTCTTGTGTGGCTTATTCTAGGAGGTGCCTTACCTTCCTTCTAAACCAAAGTTTCACTTCCACTTGCTGACCTACAGAAGGCTTGTCAGAAGCCGTTATCGGAACCTAAAACATCAAGGATAACCTGGAAGCTGATTCCTCCAATGTCTCTTTGTTGATCCTCCAAACTTTCCTTTCAGTGGAAAAAAGTTCATCATGAGAACATCTCTTGGTGTTTCGTAACCGCCATTGAGTAGTTTCCTTCCTCCAGTTGTTGGTACTTGAATTTCTGTTCATCTCACACATTGTGTGAATTTGTCAGTTACTTCAGCCATGGGGTCTCAACCATGTGGTAGCTGTATTGCTACATCAAATCCACAATAGGAAAGATATTCCTTATTCCTCTCAATGTTTCTATCCCCGTTGGTTATTCATATTTATGGTGTGACCAAGAACTCATTCTTAATTTCGGTATTCCAACATCCTTTGGTTACTCATCTTCTGTCGTGAAGTAACATCCCTGATGGAGGGATAATAACCCGGTAGGCCAACTCCAAGGTGTAACCCGGCCCAAGGGACACGGCGCAGGATCCGGCTAAGGATAATGAAACTTCTAGAAGGCCCAAAGTTTGTAGGCCTCGTAACCCGGATTGTGGGTTGCGGTAAGGAAAGCTAGGGTTTGTAAGCAGTGTCCGGGTAGGATCCAGGGTGCGCCTTGGAGGGCAAGTCAGGAGGGTACGGTGCTTTATAAACCGACCCCTACGTCTAGTTTGGAGAGATCTAAGAACCCTAGCAATATCGCTTGATATCGAGCATCCAGTATAACCCGAGAGTTGAGTTATTATATTAAGATCGGAGACTCGGCGACTTTGATTGCCGGCCACCAGATCGATTACCATCATGTTTTCCTCTGAGCTAAACCCTCTCCCAAACGCCTGTGTCGTCTTGCCCCAAGATCAGTTACCCCCGGTAACGTCTGCCGTGATTATCCCACGACAATCCCGATCTTTGACAAAGTTTTCGACAAACTTTAACGGAATGTAAGTTCCTTCATCTATTGTGTCCACTCCGAAGAGTGAACATGATCATGTATCAAAATTTTCTCTGACGCACGAATTACAGTGTTTTCTCGTGTTCTCCCTCGTCTACGGATATTACTTTGTGGTATCCAAGACCATCCTCTCCATCTTGGTTTTCTGATTGAAGAAACCTCGATGCCATAAGTTGTCCAACCTTTCATTTCCAAAAGGATTTAAAGTCTTGTGCAAAGCTCATATTCTAAATCCTTTCAAGAACCATCGTCCATAAACCTGAAACCTTCTCTCAGTTCCCTCCGTTAACTTGATGTGTTTCATGCGCGATAACTCAACAGTTCTCTATGAACACTCCTGTCATTAGTTAGCCATGAGATACTCGATCTTCGTAAAGATCAATTCCTAAGAGTTTTCCCTCTACCTAAGTTGTAGCCGCTGGAGATCTTCGCAAGTGCTACAGATCAACCTCTTCGAGAAGAGAACCATAAGGTTCGAGAAGATCGTTCAAAACCGGTGTTCCTTCTTTCTTCTCCTTCGGGAATCTCGGGACGAGATTCTTGTAAGGGGGGTAGATTTGTAAGATCCCTGTTTTGCTAAACTAGGGTGTGCGGTGTTGTGTTCATGTCATACATGCATGAAACAAAAATTTAAACCATGTTTGAAACAATTTACCACAGATAGTACTTATTTTGGTTTCCAAAATCTTGTATTGGAAAATATTTCAAACTCACCAAAGCAAAACATGGTTTTGTTGGAAATTTCATAAGCTTTCCAAAAAAAGTATTTTTGCGAAATTTTATTCTTGCAAAAAGGCCCTCAATCAATGGTTTCTGTTCTGTTTTAAAATGGAAAAGGACCTCTTTGTGTTTTCCCCAAAGTTCCAGGGGGTTTTCATAAACTTGCTGTTTTATCGTCTTCTACCTCTTGCTAGTAGGAGAGTCGGCCGCCGGCGACGCTGTGCCACCTTCTGATCTACGTCACCGCGAGGATAAGGACTCCCAGGAGGCGTCTAGATCGAAGCTCCTTCCAAGAACCCCTCCCCCCCTCGAACCCTCCTCTCTCTCTCTGCTCATGTACGGCCGAACCCTAACCCTAACCGTACGGTCGCCGGTGCGCGCCGACAACTCCAGCCATCTCCGGCCGTTTGGAAGCCACCTGGAGGACCGCCTGGATCCCCTCTACCCCCTCGAGCTCGAGCGGAAGCTAGGAAGCCCGGGGAGGACCTCAATTTCTCGTTGCCGTCCGTCACTTCCACCGTCGTATCTCCCTCGCCGCCGGCGATTCCGGCATCCTCTTGGGTCGCCGTCCATGACTGCGTGACCCTCGTCCTCTGGTGAGCCTCCCCATGCTCTAGCCTCGCTCCCCCGCGACTTCTAGCTCGCCGGCGCCGCGTGCCATCTCCGGCCGCCGCGGGAGGAGGTCGCCGCGGTTGTTCCGGCGACCATTTGGTCTCCCTCCGCAGGCCACACGTTCATCTCATCCCCCACTACCTATGCCATAGCTCAATTTAACGAATTGTCCATCGAGGCAGTTGAATTTGAGATCATTAGAGGAGTTCTTCTCTGGCTGACGCAATGATGACATCAGCCTGATGTCATATTTCCCTTGTTAATTAAATTCCAGAAAAAGAATAAAGTTTATATTTTAATAACTTTTGTTTTATACCTCAGAAAAATAAAAGGAAGGTACCAAAATGTTCATAAAAATGTAAGCTACCCAAATATATCATTTTCTCACATGTTTGACAAACTCCAAAAATGACCATTTATTTAATGTTGTTTAATCATTTAAAATGGAGAAAATAAGTTTTTATTCAATAAAATTAGAAAATTACAAGTTATATACCAAATTGCTCAAAATGAAAAATGCAACCTGTTTATGATGTTTTCAACCTAATTTGAGCAATTAAATTTGTACTCACTTTCATAATCGCCCGAGACCCCCTCCAGGGTCTATTTCGGGCAAATTTCAGAAAAACTACATAACTGACATCTGAACCCTAGCAACCCAACGATCATGTTTAGGGCTTTAATTTATTGCATTAACTTGCTCATGCATACATGTTGCGCATTACATCGATGCCATGTTTGAATGTTGTTCTTCTTTTCGGTGTACTTTCCCCCTCGGTAGAACGCGACTCCGAAGTGAAGGCCATCAACTCTAATGGCGAATACTTGATCTTAACCGACAAGTCAAGCATTTATTCCTGAAGTCTTTATCTGGTTTTCTTAACCAAGGCAAGCATAACCTCTTATCTTCTCATATATGTTTTCGAACAACATTTGATTCTCGTACTTTGCATTCGATTCCAACGTATTTGATGCTAGTAGGTATAGTTCACCTATATATTGCATTGCCTCAATATCCTGATCCACTGCTCCTAGCCGCCATAGATTTTCTTGTGCGCATCGCCGGAGCCTCATATCTGCTTCACTTAGTTTTATATGTTGTTTACCTCTGCTCCATCCGGTTGATGAATCAGAGCTGCGATAACCTAGTATGATATGATGACGAGGTAAGATGAGCATTGTGTGGTTAACTTGACTAAGCCTTGGATAGGAGGCCACTTGGGAAGTGGTTGTTTGTTCCGAACTTGCCAACCCTAGGAGTAAGGTCGAGCGCAGAAGCCAAGACTGAGCGTACAACCATGCGCGATGGCCATGAGCCTCGCTCGACTAACTAACTTGTTCGGATCTATCCGTGAGTCACGTAGTTTGGGAGCTCCATCTGCGTGTGAGTCAAAAACCTTTTGGAGGTGTTTAGGGCGTGACCGAGACAAGTGATGGACGTACACGGATCTTGATCTTGCCTCACAGAACAGGTGCCGTCAGGAGGTGGCCAACTCCCTGTTGACGGGGTGGCCCTGTTTGGGTTGACTCATGGATAGGTCCGAGCAAGGTAAAGGTCGTGGCCGACCACACTCTACCGGCACATCGTCGGAATTGTGCCAATATCTTGGCATTAAGAGTTGGTTGGTACGTGTGGGTAAAGTATACCCCCTACAGGGATAAATCTTTCGGAAAGCCGTGTCCGCGGTTAAGGACGACTTGGTGGAAGTATTTTGGCCATAGATAACCTGAACGTGGCGTAAAAGATGTTGACAAAGCATGTATTCAATAGATGAAGGGTGCTTCCTCGGAGATGCCGAGAGGGGTGATCCTTGTAGTATGTGAGATGCTGGGAAATGATGTTGGTGGATTCAAAAGATGATGATTACAGTAGTGAGTTTCTCATCTGTTTTGAAAACATTCTATGAGACGTGCTATTCCTCCTCAATTTGAAAAAAAAAAGATTGCTTTACGCAAATCAGCCTTCATAAAACCCTTTCTGAAGATAGCAGATATATAATAGGTTAACTAAGTCTTGTTGAGTACCTCCCGTACTCAGGTTTGCTTAATTTTGGTTCAGGTGAAATTCCTCACTTCAGTGGTGAATCAACATGGACAATGACGAGTAGTTTGGGGTTCCCAGGTAGCAGCCTGGAATCTATGGGCTGGGACGTCGCCTTATGTTGCGGCCTCTTAGGCCTTTTTGGTTCTTGTTTATTAGCAACATAATTTGCCTTCCGTAATATGATGTAATGTTGGGTCATGTGACCTCTGTTTGTAAAGCTATACTCTAGTAACACATGTTTAATACATCTTCCATGTTTAGAGTACTGCTTTGATCGGCTGTTGGTTTCGAGCCCATCGTTATATAGTTTTGGCTATGCCTGCATAGTTGTCGCAGTCGAGGGGTTGTGGAGCCGATGATCCATGTCCGAGCCCGCCTGCCGATGTGATTCGGCCTGGGGCGAGGTAACCCCAGTAACCCTCGATTGTTGTTGCACTTTCTGGACACATAGCAGCTCTGTATAGCTTTGGTCCCGTTTCCTTCAGTTTCATACGATTCGTGGACGCTTTAATATGCATAGTTGGTTATGACTAGCATGGATGCAAGGAGTAGACTGGGAATCCGAACTACGTGCCGATGAATCCATTCTACCTGCCATAGTTTGTTGCGGCCGGGGCTGGTAACCCCGAAGCCCTTGTGGGTCCATGTCTAGGAGCACATAACAGTATGTATATCTCTGGGTCCGGGATCGTGACAAGATGTGAGATCCTGGCGCAGGGCTCAATAGGATTACTAGGATGCTCATATCAACAAGTTGCAACTTATTTTCCGGAAGCTCATCTTAAGAGAACTCCAGTGTTAAGCGTGCTTGGCCTGGAGCAATTTGAGGATGGGTGACCAACCGGGAAGTCCTTCCCGGGTGCGCATGAGTGAGGACAAGGTGCGCAGGAAAGACTAGTGTTGGTCTGTGGGGCCAGTCTAGAAATCCTAGAGAGCTACCAGGAGTGACAGCTGCCGGCTACGAGGTGGCCGGGGTGTTACATTTGGTATCAGAGCCGACCCTCGCGGTTACACGGGCGTGTGCGGGTCAGTGGGTGGACATGTGGGACATGTGCCAACACTGGGCGCACAGACGAGTGCCAAGAGGGGAAGTTCCTGGACTGTAGGTTGACCGACGAGGGCGTCGGTCTTCTAAGGGGGGAAGGATGTGAGATCCTGGCGCAGGGCTCAATAGGATTACTAGGATGCTCATATCAACAAGTTGCAGCTTATTTTCCGGAAGCTCATCTTGAGAGAACTCCGGTGTTAAGCGTGCTTGTCCTGGAGCAATTTGAGGATGGGTGACCGACCGGGAAGTCCTTCCCGGGTGCGCATGAGTGAGGCCAAGGTGCGCAGGAAAGACTAGTGTTGGTCTGTGGGGCCAGTCTAGAAATCCTAGAGAGCTACCAGGGGTGACAGCCACCGGCTACGAGGTGGCCGGGGTGTTACATGCACCTCCTTCATCCTCTTTGGCTATCACTGCCGACCGCACCGCCATCAACCCACCGAAGGCCACAAACTGTTCAGCAAAATGCCAGATAGGTAAAATTACTCCCCTTTAACTCTTCCGATTCTGAATTGGGTTTAAATTCTTGTTGTCTGCATTTGATTGTGTAGACAAAACTACTCCAATATGGAGGATACTTACTCGATCAAAGCATCCATGGCAGAGTGTGCCGCTTGACGCGGTGATCGGCAATGATCAAACCAGCAAGAGATATCGGCAACGCATCGAGGATGTTTACCACCAAATCATCCCAATCGATTCCCCTTGCTCATTGAGATCACTCCAAGGCTGGTATGGTGTAATCAAGTAAATTTTTACAGTTTGTGGTCTTTTTTTGCACTCATGGGTTCACACTTGCCTCTTTTCCCAATGTATGATTCCATTACTTTTGAAAGATACAAGCAAATGTTGGGGTCCAAAGGGAAGCCATTTTTTCTCCAACATACTTGAACATACTGGAAATGAAAATTGATGGATCAAGAAGCTCCGTCGAAGAAAGACGCACTCGACCATTTGGAAGATGATGCTCCGAAGGGAGCAAGAAACAATGGAAGGTCTCATGTAAGTATGATGGGAAGAGACAGGTTCAAGAGATCGGATGAGGCCTCATGCTTGAGGTGCCAAATGAATGAAATGGTGAAGTTTAAGGATGCATCGATGGAGAAATATTTACAACAAAAGTTGTCTATAGCCAAAAAGAAGAACCAAAAAAGTGAGATGAAGTGGTTGACAAGATGTTCCTTCAAGTAGAGCAATGTCACTCTTGAGGAGAAAAAGAGGAGGGACAACAAGACCGCCAAGGAGGACCGCTTCTTGATTATGGACCACAATCGCATGGAGCCGACGTGAAGAGAGTTTTGGGAGTTGAAAATAGATGCTTCAAAGAAAGAAAGAGCTCAATGCTCTTTTGACCCTTAGTGGAGATGGTGGTGGTGCCGATCATGGTGGTGGTGGTTGTTCTACGACCCATGGTGGTGGTGATCCTATGTCTGGTGATGGTGCCGATGATTTTGGCAACAATGGTATCACTTGATTTGATTATGCATTGTTTTGTACAATCTTGATTGTACCTATTACATTGCACATGCTTTTGGATGTGAACTATTTGGTAAACTAGATTATGAGATATTTGCGTTTTTTTCGGTGTATTGCAACTTCTATATTAATTTTTTTCACATTAACTTACAAATCAAAATGGATATGTTGTACCGTGGGGGCTCGGGCAGAACAAATGCCCTAAGCTCGACTAAGGTGAACATCATGGTCATGTGGATGATGTGATGGACCGATCTATGATTTGGTGATGGTCTCTAGCTCCATCTTTTTCGGTCTATGGTGGCATGAGTTGTCATCTTCTGAGACCGCAGAGTTATGAGGTTGACGGAGGTATGTGATGGCCCCTCCACTTTGAGATCAGGTTCTGGTGCTACACACGAAATTTTTGGTGGAGGTGTTAAGTCATGCCTGGCCGGTGGTGGTTATCCATAACGTCTCATGCGGAGTTTTACAGTCATGACTTATTCTGACAGGTGCTACACACGATGTTTCCTCTGCAGTGTAAAGGCATGTATGTTGCTGCTCGATCGTAGGTGGTGCAGGTGGTGGACCTAAAAACTTCTACAAGCCTGGGAAGACTTGCCTACAATGTCATTTTTTGGGACAATTGCTATAGAAAATCATGATACAAGGCCTCGCGTCGTTGGCATAAATTGCTATAGAAAATCGTATGATACAAGGCCTCGCGTCACGCCACTGGCAAGCGCGGACGGATGCCCGGGGCGAAGGGATGGTTGATCCGCCCATGGGTGGCGCAGTAGTAGTGGGAGGCGTGCCAGTATCAAACATCATCGACTTCCAGTTTCTTGTCCAGCAACATCTGGTTAAGGAGGATTTAGTGGGCAGGCAGGACACGTGATGATTGTAAAGCGGTTTCAACATCGTATTCAAACTTTGGTGGAAACGCTTGATTATAATCAAACATGTTTACACGGAAAATAGGAGAGTGAACCTGGGTATAAATACTCTTGGCTGAGAAAACCACTTTCCAAGTGTCCAAATATTCCGAAAAAAATCTAGACGTACATATACAAGTAATAGGTGATAGTACACGGTTTCATGGAAAAACTACTTCATATTTGTGTTGTATAAAAAAAATATGTTACATATATACTGCTATATAGCATCAAAAAATTCTCCTTCGAGTTCACATTGGTCTTGGGAGGCCCTACCCCACGGGACCGATGCTTTCTTGATCGGTTTACCTACAGGCTACAGCGGATGATCTCAACAGAGTGGTGGGCTTAGTGATGAATATTCCTTCGCATAATGCTCAGGCAAAGTTTTCGTTTTGCAAATCCGAGGATGTTTCTCCATCTAGGTTGTTGAAGAAGGTCTGGGTGCATGTTAAAGGAGTGTCATATCAAGTGAGACATTTCCTTGGTTTTTGGGCTGTTGGTTCTCTCATTGGGAATACTCTCGATGTGGATCTTTTCACGTACCGGAGCTGCCGGATAGTTCGTATTCTTGTGGCCATGCTGAATCCACGGGCACTGGAAAAGAGTTCAAATGATAATGGTCCTTATGTTGGTGCTGCGTTGTGTTGTTAATCTTAGGAAGTATGACTTCTTTTTTCGTCGTGAGGCGGCAGATTTTTATCCGGATTCCAACTCCGTCCTGTATTTTTGGCGGTGAAAAGGGGGTGATGTTGACGAGGAGGATGGTTATGAAGAGGGCTTCGATGGTGATGCGGGTGCCTCGGGTTTGACAGGCATGCAGAACTCACATACCTTTAGTATGGAGATTGATGTAGGCAAGTCAACACATGACTCTAATGTTGGCAAGTCAGTGGCCTCGTTTGTTCCGTCTTCACACCTTTAAGATATGGTGATTTCTCCTTATAATCCTAACCCCCAGACTCCTAGAGGGATTGAGATTGTGGAGAATATCCGTAGATCATCACCGGGGCTGATTTGGCAGTCTTCGCCTTGTTAGTTTGTTGGTCGAGATGTTGGTTTGCTTTCTCTAGCAGGTGCTATTGCGCGTCACTGGGAGAGGGAGGCGGTGGATGTTCGTAGTCCGGAGGTAGCTGGGCTTGAGTCTGCCTTGGAGACTGCAGCACCCGGATCCAACCCAGGTTGTGGGGCCCCGGTGGCGCCTGCGGTGGGCTTTGGTGCTGCGATACTGGATCTGGGGGAGGATACTTCTTCGACATTGCCTCTCCTGAGTCTTTCGGTGGACTGCCACGGTGATACTGGCGTCTGGGTGGGTGTGCACTCTTCTTCCGCTTTGTCTACGTCGTCCTCCGTGGGCGGGACAGCCCCTTCTTCGCACAGTTGTCCCCGCTCGCACGAGGAGTGGAGGATGCATCCGACTTAGAGCATGTCTAACAGGACCCGTAAATTTTCGCCCTCTAAATCGCGTGTAGAGGGCCCTGTATAGGAAATCTAGGAAAATCCGTGCTCAGTTTTTCGAGTTCGTCTAGCAGTCCCCCTATATCCGCCCCGTATGTTTAAATTCGAACTACGCGGGAGAGAAGATAAAACTCGATTCCATTCATTGATCAGATCACCATTGTACAAGAACTGCTCGAAGCTGAAATCTAACCTAATCTAGTCGAGGAAGACGACGGGGCCGGAAGCCTCCATCGCCTTGAAGGCCTCGACGTCGGCGACGGCCTTCGCCTCCTCCTCCGCTTTCGCTTGCGCCGTCGCCGCCGCGCTTGCACTGCTGCAGCAGCTCCCTCTCCGCGAGCCATTTCTCGAATTTGCGGCCGCTCATCGGCCGCGGCGGCGGGTCGACGCTGTAGTATCTTCCTCCGGGGGCGTAGTCCTTCAGCGTGTCCGGCATGGCGTGCGGCCACGCCACGTACTTCCACACGCTGCGGCGGCTCCCTGCAACGGAGTGTTTGCAGTGGAGCCGCCACGCCTCCTCGAGCGTCTCCGGCTCGCGGCGGCGCTTGGAGCGTGCGGTGGAGGAGCCGGAGGCGTCGGGGGAGCTCATCGCGGTGGAGGAGCGGAGAATGCAGCGGCGGCGCGTGAGTAATTTCTCGCCGGAGCTGCGAATGCGGCGGCGGCGCGCGGCGGAGCTAGGGTTGCGGGTGGGGGGTTGGACCCCCACCCCAACCCTCACCCTCTATATGTACGGGGCGGAGGGGGCGGTGGAGCAGGCCCCGTAAAATTTTGTTACGGGCCAGGCGGCATACGGGGCCTGCTAGACGGCCGTTTTGGCACGCGCCCCGTATGCCGCCGGAATTTTACGGGGCGCTCGCGTGATACGGGGCCTGTTAGACTTGCTCTTAGTTGGCTCCATCTTGCCTTGTACTCCACTTCCTATCGCGGTGCCACGCTGCAGCGGGAGGTTTGAGTCGGTGATGGATGGAGCTAATGCTACAGATGCAGATTCCTTGATGAGGGCCATGCGTCGCAAGGCTGAGTTCAACCTCGATTCGCAAGGTACGGATAATGCTTCTAAATCTTTTCCTTCTTTTTCGTCTTTAGCTATCTCTTCAAAGCTTGCTAAACTAGGTGTTAAGCTAGGTTATGATAGCTATCAAATTTCTGTTTCGACTCGTGTCTTGAGACATGTGGAATTTGACCGTTTAACGGTTATTCCTAAAGTCTCGACTAGTCTAAGCGCCACCTATCTAGATGATGAGGAAGAGAATGCCACATCAGATGGTAAGACTCTCTCTCATTGAGTTGGTGAAAAGTGTCAGAAGTTGATTTGGATGTCGACAGCCCTTTATTTGAGCTAAAGGCTTCATGTCGGTGATCCAAATCTTCTTCTAATAAGAGGTCTCGGAAAATGTCCAAATTATCCAAATCCCCCATTATTTCCCAATGAATAGTATATTTGAAAATAGCAGAGGTCTTAGTGACTTGGATAAACATTTGGACTTTGCTGATTCTGTTAGGGATCATAATTTGGATTTTTTTTTGGGTACTTCTGAGACTGGTAGGCGTAATTTCTCGCAAAGCGTACTAAACCGTCTTTCCGGTGGTGTAGATTTTGTGTGGTATTCACGCCCGCCTAGGAGACGTTCTAGACGTATTTTACTCGGAGTAAGGACAGACACTATGGAAGTGTTAGCGGTTATGGATGGTGAGTATCATATCAAACTTAACATTCGTAACAAAGCTGACAATTTCATATGTAGTCTTGTTACCGTGTATGGACCTGCACAGGAGTAACCCAAGGATGATGTTCTCGTGGAATTGGTTAACCTAGTCAAAGATAACCCACATCCCATAATCATTGGGTGGATTTCAATATGCTAAGGTTTCCATTCGAGAAAAGTAAGGGCCGGTTTGACAACAATTGGCCTCTTTTGCTCAACGCAGCCATTGATAACTTGAGCTTGAGAGAGATTTCGATGGATGGAAGACAATTTACATGGGAAAATAGTCTGCCTGAACCCACATACGAGGAACTAGACCGGGTACTTATGGATACGGAATGAGAATTAAAATATCCCATGGTATCGGAACGGGTTCTAGAACTTATTGAGGCTCTGTTAGACCACGCTCCCATCCTTTTGACAACCGGATTGCCTAGACCATGGTGTAATAGTCGGTTCAAGTTTGAACTTGGATGGCTACACCAGGAGGTCTTTGCTGAAATGGTCAAAAGGATATGGGAAAACTTGTTGCTGGGACAACGCCAATCCAGAGGTGGAATAATAAGATACATGCTCTACGAAACTACCTTATCGAATGGGCTCTTCATACAACGGGTTTACTTAGAAAAGAAAAGCAGCGACTATCATCAATTATTGATGAGCTCGATGCATCAGCGGAAATCCAGCCTCCATTTGTGCAAGAGATTGAATTGAAAATCAATCAAATGCTCAGATTGCGGGATTATTGCGCGAGGAGGAGTTTAAATGGTATCAACGATCGAAAGAACAGTTTATTCTAGAATGGGACTCAAAATATGAGATATTTCCACAGTGTTGCCAATGGTAGACACAAGAAAAAACGTATTTTTTCCTGGTACAGGATGAGGGTACGATCGAAGGCCATGAGCAACTAAAGTCGTATATTACTAATTATTATAAAGGACTATTTGGAGCTTCGAAGCAAGGTCACTTTTCCTTCGATGAGAACCAAACGGCGGATATCCCACAGGTTTCTAGTAAGGAAAATAGTATTCTCACCGCACCTTATTCTGAGGAAGAGGTGAGAATGGCTATTTTCCAAATGGAAAACAACAAAGCCCCTAGACCTGATGACTTCCCGACTGAATTCTATCACAGCTTTTGGGAAGTTTAAGCCTGGCCTACTCCAATTGTTCTACTGCCTTCATAGTGGACAATTGAAGTTGTTCCGTCTGATTTTTGGTGAAATTATTTTATTACCTAAGGTTAAAGAGGCAGAAAGGATCCAGCAATTCATACCTATTTGCCTCCTTAATGTTAGTTTTAAAATATTTACCAAAGTTGCGACGTTAAGACTGAATACCGTGGCTAATCATGTGGTTCGTCCTTCTCAAACAGCTTTTATGTAAGGTCGTAACATCCTTGATGGGGTGGTTACTCTTCATGAAATGGTCCATGAGATGCACCGCAAGAAGTTGAATGGAGTGATCCTAAAACTTGATATTGAGAAAACATACGATAAGGTTAAATGGTCCTTTCTTCAACAGACCCTTAAAATAAAAGGTTTTTCCTCTGAATTTCATGCATTAATTCAAAGTTTCCTCTCCGAGAGAAAGTGTTGCCATCAAGGTCAATGATGACACAGGACGATACATCCAAACAAAAATGGGCTTAGACAAGTCCTTTGCCGCCAATGCTATTTAATATAGTGGCGGATATGCTCACTATTTTAATTGAACGTGCTAAGTATGATGGCCAAATTGAAGGGGTCATTCCGCATCTAGTGGATGGTGGTTTGTCCATACTTCAATATGCGATGATACAATTCTTTTTATGGATCATGACATCGAAAAAGCAAAAAAGCTGAAGTTAATTCTCTCAGCGTTCGAGCATTTGTCGTGGTTAAAGATAAATTTTCATAAGAGTGAATTGTTTTGTTTCGGTGAGGCCCAAAGCCCCAAAATGATCTTTCTCATTATGCCAAGTTTTTTGGCTGCGCAATGACAATTTCCTATTAAGTATTTGGGTATTCCGATTCACTATCGGTGACTCACAAATGCTGAAAGGTAACTGGTTGAGGAACGTTTACATACTAGGTTACACAACTGGAAAGGTAAATTATTATCCTTAGGGGAAAGATTAGTACTCATAAATTCAGTACTTAGTAATATGGTATTGTATATGATTTCTTTCTTCCAATTGCCAAAAGGGGTTCTGGAAAGACTGGATTATCTCCGATCAAGATTCTTTTGGCAAGGGGATAATGAGAAGAGAAAGTATCGCTTGACTAAGTGGAGTGTGGTTTGCCGACCTAAATAACAAGGGGGCTGGGAATTCATGACCTCGAGGTCAAGAATAGAGCCCTCCATGGCAAGTGGCTTTTTAAAGTACTGACTAAGAATGGAGTTTGGCAGACCGTCCTAAGAATAAAGTATGTTGGTTCACAAGCGCTATCTCAGGTTTAGTGGAAGCCTGGTGACTCTCACTTTTGGGCTGGCATTATGGCCACCAATTTTTTTTTTCGCATGGGTCTTTCTCAATTCAGGATGAGTCGGCAATTAGATTCTAGGAGGATATTTGGTTGGGTAACACCAGTCTTCGAGAACGTTTTCCGGCCTTGTATAGCATCGTGCAACATAAAAGCGATACACTCGCCAAGGTAATGGAATTTTTCCCACCTAATGTGTCGTTCAGAAGAAGTTTGTTCGGTTCTAGACAAGCATCATGGAATTCCTTGGTACAAAGTCTTGCTTCTGTGCAGCTGACGCAAGGATCGGATAGATTTCGGTGGAACCTACATGAGAATGACAAATTCTCGGTGGATTCTATATACAAAGCTTTAGTGCAGTCTGAGATTCCAGTTGTTAATTTTAACAAGATCTGGAAGATGAATATTCCATTAAAACTAAAGTGTTTGCATGGTATCTCCGTCGAGAAATAATTCTTACTAGAGACAACCTTGCTAGGCGGAATTGGCAAGGAAACAAATCGGGTGTCTTTTGTCCTCAGGACGAGACTATTAAACACGTTTTCTTTCACTACAATTTTTCTAGATCTATATGGTCATCCATTCAGATAGTCTCGAACTTATATCCACCTAGAAGCATTGTTAATATTTTTGGCAACTAGCTCAATGATGTTCATTCTAGGTTTAAGCAACTGATTATGGTGGAGTGATTGCCTATGTAGAAATGACAAGCTTTTTAATGATAAAAATATTTCTCTTATGCAGGTCATCTACCGATGTACGGTTTTGATCCGTTCTTAGGGCGCCTTTGCAACGTGTGGAGCATCGTTCCCTGTTCATGGAGGCGTGTAAGCGGTTTGAGGATTCCGCGAGAGCTCTTTTACCCTTCATAGATGGCAGCATAATCTTTGGATTGGTCCTCCAGCAGTTTACGTGTCTTTACAATTTTTCATGATGATATGTAATTCGTCTTTTTTACATTATTTTGACTCATTGTGGACATGTGGCTGTGTGCATCTTAGCTATGCAGAGGCCGGGTACATGTTTAAATCTTTTAAGTAATAAAACTCCCGTTATCGAAAAAAAATCAAAATTTTCTTTTATTGTAGAGACAAAGTAAATACAATACCCAACAAAACACATGTGTCGTGCATTTGGTTTGCACTACCTATGCATTTGAATTTGTTTCAACTTTTTCTTGCATTTTAAAAATATGATCATTTGAATTAGGGGAGCATATGCCCCCGTTAATTTTAGCCACACTTATGTTTACACAGCCTTGCGTCGTGCTCTTTTTGAAGGCGATGGCTCAAAACTCAGCTTTGGGAATGAAAATCCCGAGACTGACTTACGGTTGGACTCGTCATCATCGGTACACATGCGGAGATTTCTTCTTGGAGGCTTTGCCGAAGAGTTATATATTTTCTATTTGCTTCTTCCTTTCGTCATAGTGTTAGTGGTAGTCATGGACATACTGTCACGAGGTATGAGGCTTTGAGTTTGTTTTCCTGTTGTGTTTGCCGGACTTTCCTGGTTTTTAATAATACGTGGCTATATGCATCAAGTGATGTAGAGGCCGGGTTATCCTCCTTTTCAAAAATAAAATATTTATAGTGTTTTTTTGTCCTTTTATTTTTCTTTTTTAGCCAGATAAGGCCATGGTGTGAGGTAATTGCTGATCTCTTTGTGAGAAGCAGCACGGTAACCTGAAGAAAATATCTCTGATCAGGAGTGCCGGTCAAAAGTTATGCTTTCGTATTCTTGTCACGGCAAAGGAAGCAGAGATATCTTGTTTTCTCAACCTCTACAAGAAGATATGGTGTTTTAATTGGATGGGACTTGTCACTTGTGTGAAGATTTGATAGCAGTTTTGAAACCAATAAAGCAAAGGTTCCCAGCATGCTTTGGTTAATGACATCAGCTGTCAAGTAACTACATGAGATCAGTGTGAAATGACAAGGTGAGATTTTATTCCTTGTTTGGTGATGTAAAATAAAGTCGGTGCAAATTAGGTCCAGCAGATTTGGTGTTAACATGAACTTGAAATACTCAGATACTTGGAGTCAATTAGAGGAATTATATTTGTAGTGAGCATTGCAGAAATAATTAAGCATGCACATCCTTTTTTCAGGGAAACATGCTGAACATCCTAGTATGGGATCAACTTAAGAACAAGGTTTTTGCGTGGTATCTTCGTCGAGGTGTTATTCTAACTAAAGATAACCTTGCAAAGCGCAATTGGCATGGTAGTAGAACATGTGTCTTCTGTCATCATGACGAGACTATACAACACTTGTTCTTCGAATGCAATATTGCTAGTTCTATATGGTCAATCATTCAAATAGGTTCTACCTTATATCCACCAACAAGCATTGCTAATCTTTTTGGGAATTGGCTTAATGGTGTGGATAAAAGGTTCAAAAGGCTTATTAGGGTGGCAGCGCTTGCCGTTATTTGGTCGCTGTGGCTATGTAGAAATGACAAGGTTTTTGATGATAAAAATTGTTCTCTCATGCAGATTATCTTCAGGACTACAGCTATACTCCGTACTTGGGTACCGCTGCAGCGTGTGGAGCACCAGGATCTTTTTATGGAGGTGTGTACCAGACTGGAGGTTACGGCGAAGGACTTTTTATCCCGGCATGGATGGCTTCATAATTTGCGGATCGGCCCTCCACATCATTAGGCGTTTACTTTGTTTGTAATGCGTCTTACTTTGGTTCGTTTTTCTGTCAGCTGTGTGCATTTTTAAATGCAGAGGCTGGGTGTAATACTTGAGTAATAAAAGCTCCCTTTATCAAAAAAACAAAACTAAGAAAAATAACTAGCTAGTGGCCTGGCTGTCAGCAACCACCAAGTCAAGTCACCAACTGGTGTTCCTTTCATTCAGCCTCACTGCCTACCCAGACAAAAACAAACAACTCTTTCTCAAAGAGAAGTTTAGCATAGCATAACATGGAGGCTAAATAAACAAACTGATCCTCGTTTGTACCTTATCTCAGTTCGGAAAGTTGCCACGAATCATTTTCCTTAGTCTCCTTGCCTTTTTACTATGTAGAGAAAGCCTAGGTGGTTACTCAACTTCATATCTAAGATGCAGCGAACACTGAAAAGGTCCACGCAAATAAAGCAGGATCACAGATTGGTTCGACGCAAAGCATGCATCTATGTATTTACTAACTGTGGCAGTTGGATTGCTACATATTTGTAATATAATACAAGCGAAGCACATTAAGAAGCTTCTTGATAGATCTACGTATGCATGGTTATTCACCTGATCGACAACGTAGCAGGTTGTACGAGTACGATCAATAATAGATATTTTTAAAACAAAAGTACCTCATGAGTCATGAGAATATGAGATCACCTAGCCTACCGTCCAATCCTATTAACAAGATAACATAATAAAACTTGGCAGGAGACCTAAGTAGAGCACACTGTCATGTCTCTAAATAATGCTGTCTATGATCAGATTCCTTTAACTGACCAGTTAAAACCGTTTGAAATCATCCTGTAGGGGAAGCTTCAGATAGATTACATTTTTTCCACGAAAAGAGATAGATTACATACATAATCAATAGTATAACTTTCCACTGACAGTGAAGAGTGTGATACTGAGCTGAGTTATACTTTACTTTTTTTTTTTATAAAGGGCTTTTATTACTTAAAAGTTTAAGCCAGCTATACTTTAATTACTTGCAGGTATGCTACCATGGCTAAACATATGAGGTTGATGTCGTTGTTCGTTGCCACGTGATGTTCCTCAAAGCCTACCCAGCCTGACAGGCGTTGATCGGTTCAGCATGACACTTGTTTTTTTTTTTTGATAAAGGGCTTTATTACTCACAAAGTTCAAGCATTACACCCGGCCTCTGCATCGTGAGATGCATACAGCCGAAATCCGAAACTGAAAAATAAACAGAGCGACAATGCTACAAAACATCCGCTGTAGACTGTCGATGCTATGGAGCCGCTATCCGTAGATCAAGCGGCCATCCATGTGGGATAAAAATATCCCTAGCCACCTGCTCCAGTGGTGCACATGCCTCCGTAAAAAGGCCTCGTAACTGTCGGGGGGTTACCCCCGAGTAGGGTAAAGACAGGTGGTAAAGGCCGCGTACGGAAGAGAGGTTTGGCCGAGTAGCCGACTACCGGGTACTCGCTACCCGGTCGACTGCTACCCGGTCTCACCTCAAGATGGCCAGAAGGAGATATCAATCAGTTTCTACCATGTCGAGTAGAAGGTTTGGCCCGAGTACAATTGGCGGGAACATTTGGCGGGAAACTACTCGGACAGGAAGTCAAAGGAGCCGTTCTGACACAGGATCCCGCGTATCCTGGGTCCGTACTTGGCAGCATTCGAACTACTGTTCACGTGGGGACGGTCTGTCTGACAGTGACAGCATGCAAGCAGTCGGTGGCAGGATAAGGGGGACCTACTCTGTGACTAGGTACAGTGATACCAGTCTGTCCCCTAGTTTTGCCCAACGACTTTACGGAAGCAGCCAAGACCAACGACCAAAGCTGTCAGCGGGTACTCGGAGAAAGGACAGTGTGCACACTATGTCGACACTTGTCTAGGATTTGGACGTATCCGGCTAGGGCACCATGTATATAAGGTGCCCCGCCGCCTCCTGCGCGAGGCATACTCACAGAGGCTCATATGCTCACGAACGCTCTCACTGGAAACCCTAGAAACCCTAAGTCCTTGACCTAGCTCTACTCGGAGAGGGGCAAGGGGCTACTCGGTAGCATTACTATTTGTACTGTACCTACTCGGAGAGACACCGTAATACAAAGAGAAAGGCAGGAGTAGGGGTTTTACCTCCTCACGAGGGCCCTGAACCTGGGTACATCGTGTTGTTTGTGTTGTGTGGATCTTACCTCACGCGGCTACTCGTCGCGTGATCCCTCCCCGGACACCTCCAGCGTCCATCGTCCCCACATCTTTAGCCATCCCATGGCATCTGCCGTGACACCACCACGACAGTAACTCCCTTCGCTGTAATGTGGACCACGAACGGAGAATACATGTGCTCCTGAATAGAGCATGACACTTGTTTGTTATGTTTTTGGTTTTTCTTTACCTTCCTTTTTAATAGTTTGGCTGTTTGCATACTCGGTGTCTCAACAAGCTCTTAGCAGGGAGCGCTGTAACTAGGAGCCATAAATGGTGTATGTGTAATTTAGCTGCGATGAACATAATGTTTTTTTTCTTGCAAAACCTAAAAAAAACTAGAAGCCTATTCCCATACTTACGCCATTTTTCAGATTTTATTGTTTAACCAATCCAATGCCCATGCTCTAAAAAATTAAATGCACCAATCTCTGCAATAATCATGTGATTGCAGGTTCTGTGTCCTTAAGATAAACAATATTTGACTTTTTGTGAAGAACTTAGGTATCTATCTTATCAAGTGGTATGATGCATTTGCATGGTGTACTCCTGGAAACCATAGGTAGGTTAATGCCAAAGTTGCTGAACTGTATGACAGCCATGATCAGGTTCATTGTTTTTCTCTCCTACTTGTCAGGTTAGTGTACCATTTGCTTGCGTAACTCTACTTGAGTGATAGTGGTGAGTAGTACAGTCCATTGTTACTACTTGGATTTCCCTATATGGAAATGACATACTCTTGCCTGAAGCGGCAGGCTATGCCGTGCTTGGACGTATTTCCCTTTTTATCAGAAGTCCGTGGCAATAGTACTGAGCACATGGACAATTCAGAAACATTCAGAATGACACATGCTGAAGAGTCTTATCTGCTCAGTATGTATATGCATTATTGAATCTCCTCTCAGGGTAATACATCACTGATCTGTCTCCGGCATCCAAGTTGTCTACAAGCCAGGGCAAGTCTACGCTATATCGGTGACAAACGATGTATCAATGCTTTTCCTTCCATTACAACACCTAAAGCCTAATTTCCTCCAAGCCTTTGTCAGTGGCTGTGAATGATGGCAAATCAGAAGCCTGAATGACATATTGATGTCAGTGCTTGACATGAAAGAAAGCTCAGGTTAACTCTTTTTTAAAAGTGAATAAAGCAATATCTTCCTAGGATACTTATCTTTAACTTTAGGTCTTTTTTGTTGACTGACACATCCAAAGATGATAGTAATGTAATCAGAAAGAACTTTCAGTCAGCATAATTTTTCCTGTCTTACTACTGATACGGAGATAACCAGGATTTGCTTTCGAGGTTAGAGATAACAAGAATTTTGTACTGAGACACCTGAAGATCGTAGCAATGTCACTTACTGTCATTTACTCATTTAGCATGATTTGTGCTGTTCTTATTATCGAGATAACTAGAATTCTGAACAATGATGCAGTCTCTATTTTGCATGAAGAAAGACCAGGGAGCAGTCTAATCAGGATGCTAAGATACCAACAAAATTAAGATGAATTCGATCGTGAGCTAACAGCGCCTGAATGGGTTACTCTGATGAGACTAACGTGAAGCCGGAATCAAGATGGAACAGACCAGCTGGTGACCGGTCAGACACAAGGTGCGGCGTCCATATGTCATGCAATCCAATCTTGTCTGGTTCTTCACTTTTGTAGGGTGCAGATAGGCCTGGCCTATGGTTCTTTACTTTATGCCGATCTGTGTAAATCACACTTTAAGTTAAATCATAGTAATTTTACATGGAAAACAAATTTGTCGAACAAAACTTGTAGCTTGTTGAGATAACCCAACGGCCGCCCCCTAAGGAAACAGAAAAACCCTATCCCCCCACCCGTCTGTTCGATACTGACAGGTCCCCCTCTCTTCTACTTGCTCCTCCGGTGATGAGATGGGTGAGGAACTCGGATCTGCGCTCAGCATTATAATTAGATGGCTAAACTTTTTTTTCAGGAACGCGCGAGAATGCACGCCTTTTTTATATAGATAGGGAAGATAGCTAAACTTAGAGTTTGCTCAACTCGCATTATGTTATGGTGGCTATGGCGATGTTGTCCAGAGAATAATGTTCCCCATCACGCTTGAAACAATAATTCTAGCAATCTGTTTAGACTTGCTATTTACATACTCTCTATTAGATTCCATGACTATCATACTCTCTATTAGATTCCATGACTAGTTTAATTTCTGTTTTATTAGTCATGTTTTATCTACTGTTTTTATGGATTAAATTATGTAAAACATTTCTCATATTTCCAACAGTCGTTAGGTAGTCTAAGGAACTCGATATGATTTTTATTATGTCTACTCTACAGTAACTGCTGGTGAAGTTTTGTAGCAGATCCGGCTCTTTGCCGCTAAAAAAAAAAAAAAAAAAAAAAAAAATAAACTAATGCGTCCTTCGGGCAGTGCTGATATATAAACACAAACTCCATATAATTCTACCATTGTCGTTCGTGAAATTGAGGACCATTGGAAGATTGTGAACAACATTGTAATCTTGCTTTCCAAAGATTCGGAGACATGTGCCATGTATATTTTTTGAAGATGTGTGATGCCGCTTCCCTTGAACACGCCTCATATGGATCTTGCTGCCTACAGCATGTTACGCCAACTGCAGCCACGGACAATCTGTTCGACTTTCCTCAAATGGATCGAAAGATAACTCCAGGCATAATGCAACCTGTCAGGCATGGAGAGGAAAGCAGGCAGTTCACGCACTGCTAATTTCATGTTCCTTGTATGCGAGTAGTGTGCTGATTTAGCTCGGTACTCCCATGGTTTGTTTGTTTCACTCCAGTATCTCACTTCTTGTATTTGTTCACTTCTTTCTCTCTAAGTCCATTGTCCATGTTACGAACTAGGCAACATGATCCTGAATGCAAGCAGAGGAAGAATGAATAAGTAAGCATCCGACCCAAGGTGTTCATTGCAACGCATGGCGTGTTTCCAATGACAGAGCAGTCTTGTTGGGCACTAACGGATGAGGATCACGCTGCAGTGAGGTTTCTTGTGGTCTGTAACTGCTGCGTGAATGATCCTGCTCTGCACACTCCCTGTTCCGTACCGGAACTTGATATGTTTTTTCTCTAAGATCTGGGTAATTCGGTGCATCATGCAATTGATGTTGGAACTCATCCACCCGTTAAAAATCTCTACCTAATAATAAAAGCGTTAAGGCTTCCCTGGTTGGTTGCTTGGTCGGTCGGTCCGTCATAGAAATTGCCATCCAAATTGACAAAAATTACCCACCGTGCCACCTATAAGTTCGTATCTATCTATACTATACCTATCCTTATTTTTTTTAATATTAGAGTCACGAGTGCTTCCTTGGTTAATTTCGTCCGTGTCAAAAAAAATAATCGACCGCGAGTCCGACTGTGAGTCGTGCACGTCATGGCCTTTTAAATTCTGCACAGGTCGAGTCGGTTACTTCTTTTGAGTTGTGAGAGATATTCAAGCTCATAATTTGGTCCCGATCGCTCCAGGTCAAGCCCGCAGCAAGGAGAGCATCCATCCATACGAAGCGAGGTTGAACCTGACACGGACGCTAGCTCCATGTCCGTCTCGATTGTTCTCTCATTAATAACCACCGTCGAATCCCAACCTTGCAGCATGCACCCACATCGTGCAGATTTCGTCGCCTCCCCTTTCTACTAGGTCAACTCGCCCCACGCCTCTGGTCGATGTCAAGGCGCTACGTCGTCTACAGTTCCTCCGGCCTCGTCGGTTTCGCTCTACATCTCTTACACGAGTTCTACGAAGATGACCTCGCACTGTGAGCCCGGCCGGGACCAGAAGATCTGAGCTGAGAAACTGTCAGGGCGAGCCGGCGCTACAAGCGGTGGCATCGGTCGTCATCGACGCTCCAGGCTACAAACGCCATGGAGAAGTTGCTTGGTCGACAACATCATCCGCATGCTTCGTCTGTGGCACGAGAGGACAAAGATTTTTGTTTATTGGCCCAGGAAGAAACTGCTCCCGGCTCCTGACGATGCTCTCCATCGGTGCTAAGAACAGATGCCATCTTCCCAATAAACTTGACAAAACCTGGTGGCTTCTATTTAGAACTTAACGATGATTCCCCTGTTGTCGCCTGCCTACTATGTAGAGGAAGAAGGGGGGTGCGGCTGGGTGTTGGTGGCGTCGCTGCCGTCTACATTGTGTGCTGACGACGGCCGCAGCGCAACAGACATCCTCCGTATTCCTACATGCCCTCCCTGCAACTGCTCTAAATACTTTAGGATCAGCGACGGAGCGTGCCTGGATTGGAACAAAACTGTTTCACTTCTTACCCTCCCATTGCCGGTCAAAAGATACAGTATACTGTATACATGTCAAGAACAATTATACCCGGTGGATCAAGACCATGTAGTGCGGTAGTACACTAAGAAGTGAGATAAGAAAAGTCAAAGTAGTACGTACACGATAAATTATACGTTTTCCTTTTTCGGCGGTAAAATTTATTAAACTTTGACTAACTTTATCGGGAAAAATACTAGCATTTATGACACCAAATTAATATCAATAGATTTGTCTTGACATGAAGTTTTAAAATATATCAGTTTGATGTCATATATATTGCTACAATTTTCTATAAATTTGGTCAAATTTTAAAAAGTTTGACTAAGTGTAAAAGTAGATGTACACTTGTTCGTGGACGGAGGGAGTACACCATCAGGCATATATTGAGGTGTATTTAAATACAAAAGTGCATGTATCTAACACTAAATTATGTCTAGATACATCCAGTTTTGTCAAACTTTATGACATTTAATTCCGGAGGGAGGGAGTAGTATATTGTAGAATGCCAATAGGAAAGAAACAAACTAAATATAAATAAAAATATAATCCCTAGCAATGGGGTCTCGCATCCCTCGATCTGCGTGTTGTTTAGCTTTGTTGGAACCCCAGAATATGTTAAATCTCAATGTGATCATTGCCATTTGGAATGCGCGTGGATTAAATTCTCTGGCTCGTCGAGCTGCGGTTTACCAGACTTTGGCCAGTCTAGGTGCTAGTGTGGTGTGCTTGCAGGAGACGAAGCTGGAAGTGGTTACCCTCCAGATTGTGCGGGAGTGTTTGGGATCGGCCTTTGATGATTTCTTTTTTCTTCCGGCCAGTGGCACTAGGGGAGGTATTTTGCTCGCCTGGCAGTCCGCACACGTTACGGTCTCAAATCCACACCTGTCAAGGAATGCATTAACGGCAAGCATTTCGGTCGGAGGGCAGCAAGGCTGGTGGTTCACAGGGGTGTATGGCCCTCAGGGCGTGGAGGAGAAAAGGGAGTTCTTGCAGGAGCTGCGGGACATCAGAGATTTGCATGCTGGCCCTTGGTTGGTGGCTGGCGATTTCAATCTGATTACTGATCCAGAAGACAAAAACCAGGGGGCCTTGAACAGACCGCTCATGGGCCGTTTTCGCCGTACCTTATCGGCGCTGGAGAAAAAAGATGTGTATCTCAATGGTAGAAGATTCACGTGGTCCAACGAGCGGCAACAACCTACTTTGGAGCGTCTAGACAGGGTCTTCTCAACAGTGGATTGGGAAGAGGAATTCCCGGATGCTTTCCTCTCGGCGGGCTCTTCGGGTCCTTCGGATCATTGCGCCCTCGTACTGAGCCTCGCCCCTAATCTGGAGTTTGGTCATAGGTTCCATTTCCAAGCTTTCTGGACAAAGGTGGATAGCTTCCTGGAAGTAGTCCAGGAAGCGTGGACGTCAGTAGATCAAGAGGAAAACCCTTTCAAACTACTGGATAAGAAGTTCAGGGTGACGGCTAATCGCCTGGCTAGTTGGAACAGTAAATTCATCGGTAACATCAAGCTGCAAATTCTGTTAGCAAACGAGGTGATTCTGAGACTAGATGTGGCTATGGAGTCTAGGATCCTCTCGGGGGAAGAGAGAGCTCTGAGGAAATTATTAAAAGGGAAGCTGGTGGGGCTCGCTTCGTTGGAAAGGTCCTTGGCTAGGCAGAGGGCGCGGATTCTGTGGCTGCGGGAGGGCGACGCATGCACAAGATTTTTCCATTCACAGGCCAGCCATCGCAGAAGGAAAAACTTCATCGAACATCTGTTGGTGGATGGAGTGCGACGGTCAGACCATGAAGATAAGGCGGAGGCCGTGGATGAGTTTTTCGATGGCGTCCTAGGAGTGGATTTGGAGAGGCAGTTCTCCGTGGACCTTGACTTCCTGGATCTCCCATCTGTGGATCTTAGCAACTTGGACGAGGATTTCACAGAGGAGGAAGTGTGGGCCGCAATTAGAGGTATGCCGTTGGACAAATGCCCAGGACCTGATGGATTCACGAACAGGTTTTTCGTGGCGTGTTGGAGCATCATCAAGAATGACATCATGGCTGCCTTCAGATCTCTAGCTAGGAGAGATGCGCGGGGCTTGGGGACACTGAATCAGGCCTTGGTCACCCTGTTACCCAAGAAGCCTGGAGCTGAGGATCTCAGGGACTTCAGACCAATCAGTCTCATCCACTGCTTTGCGAAATTGGTGGCAAAAGTTCTGGCAAGCCGTATCGCGCCGGTACTACCACAACTTGTGGGGGTGCACCAGAGTGCCTTCGTGCGTGGGCGTTGTATCCATGATAATTTCATGACAGTCAGGGAGACAGCGAGGAAGTTACATAGTGCAGCCATTCCATCGGTTCTGCTGAAACTCGACATCTCAAAAGCTTTCGACACAGTCAGCTGGTCTTTCCTTGTGGAGGTCTTGAGGAAGATGGGTTTCGGGAACATCTTGATCGCCATCATTTGTGCGCTGCTGTCCTCGGCTTCTACGAGGGTTCTGGTAAATGGTTGGCCGGGGGCAAAGATTTTCAACAAGCGTGGACTCAGGCAGGGGGACCCGCTTTCACCGCAGTTATTCATCTTGATCATGGAGGTCCTTCACCGTATGATTGAGAAGGCTACGGCCTGTGGAGTGCTCACCAGACTGTCTCAGAGGGGTTTGAGGCACCGGACCTCGATCTATGCGGACGATGTAGTAACTTTCCTGAGACCTACAACCCGGGATTTCAGAGTCTTGTCGAGGATCCTGGAAGTGTTCGGTGAGGCGTCAGGTCTGCGCGCTAATTTGGAAAAATGCTCGGCGCATCTAATCAAATGTGGAGAGGAGGAAGCAGATCTAGTTACACAAGAGCTCCAATGCCCCATACGACCTTTCCCTATGAGATATCTTGGGCTGCCTTTGTCACTCAGAAAGCTCTCGGCAGCTCAGCTCCAGTATATTGTGGATAGTGTGGCGGGGCATTTGCCAGGTTGGAAGGCAAACCTTCTCAACAAGGGTGGGAGACTCGAGTTGGTCAAAACCACGCTTGCGGCAGTGTCATTCTATTCCATGATGTCTCTGGACCTGCCAGCCAAAACAATTGCAGACATTGAGAAGATCATGAGGGGTTTCTTGTGGAAAGGAAGGAAAGACGTGCACGGAGGGCACTGCTTGGTGGCATGGCAAAGAGTGTGTATGCCCAAACACCTAGGGGGACTAGGCATCCCAAATCTCCAGTTCATGAACCAGGCGTTGAGAACGCGTTGGCTTTGGCTTTGCAGGACTGACGCCTCCAAGCCGTGGAATGAGTTTAACATCCAGGTTCCCGGAGTGGTGAAACACCTGTTCGAGGCAGCGACCACTTCTGTGATTGGTAACGGGGCCACCACCTTTTTCTGGAGCGATAGATGGTTACCTCAGGGAAGAGTGAAGGACATTGCCCCATCACTCCTGAAAAAAATCCCAAAAAGGGCCCGTGGAAGCCGCCGGGTGCGAGAGGGACTGACGGGAGGTTGGCTGGACGACGTACCCCCAGATTTGAATGAGCAGGAACTCCGGGAACTTCTAGCACTGGCAGACCATGTGGCCGGAGTTACCCTCGTTGAGGGCGTGGAGGACTCCTTCCGGTGGAACTGGGAGGAAAGTCATGTTTTCTCAGTCAGATCAGCCTATAGAGCCTTGTTCGCGGGATCAGAGGGGCTCGCCGGTACGCAACAGATCTGGCGCTCCAGGGCACCAAACAAATGTAAATTCTTCATGTGGCTTGCGCTGAGGAACAGGTGTTGGACGGCGGATAGGCTGAGTCGCAGGGGGCTGCCACACCCTGCAGCCTGCCCCTTCTGCAGTCAACACGTGGAAGACATCAATCACCTGCTGCTGGGTTGTGTCCTGGCCAGGCAGGTGTGGTCCGAGCTGTTAGGCATTTGGGGACTGGCCGAGTGGATTCCGAGTCAGTTGGACAGGGTTGAGTCTTGGCTCCCAGCTCGGACAGGAGGCGGAGCGGATCAGAAGGACTTGTGGACGGCGATCACCCTTGTTTGCTGGTGCCTATGGAGGCATCGTAACGGGGTGGTGTTCGATGGACTCCAGCCTTCGGTAGGCAGAGCGCTCAGGATGATTGAGGCGGAAGCTGCTCTGTGGATTGCCGCCGGTTGTTTCCGGAGTAGTCTTCGTCAGGTAGAAAAGTGGCGGGTTGGCGAGTAGTTCCTTTCTGAGTTTTTGTAAGTGGGTTGCGTTCTGTGCGCCTGTGCCAGACGCGTTGTAGCCGGTCTCGGCCTCTTCTTCCTTGAAACCGATACGTCTCTCCAGGACGTATCCTTAAATAAAAAAAGCACGTGCTTCGCTACGGAAGTTGTGATAACCAGGTTTGGTTGGGTTGAGAAACTGGGTCGTGGACCGCCTTCGTGTCTAACAAGATTAGTTGCATAAAGATCTTTAATTCCTCCCTAATATAAATATAATATGGAAAAAAAGAAGCTCATGTTGGATACATTGGGGACTCTCCGGCTCGTCGAGTGCCGATGATAGGCGTGTGCGGGTCGACCGAGGCTGGTTTCCTGCCCGGCGACATCCTTCTCCATGCTCCGTTCATTCTTAAGCCGACTCTCATATTCTTGATCACACATCTGTCATAACTCAGTCCACACCGTAGTGTGGAGCTCCGGTTCAAGATGCGAACGTTGTTGTTGGTGTTCTGGCAGATAGTGTGCGGACTCGAGAAAGACTTGGCCTCATCGTCACCGGGCGGCGCCTAAATGCCTGCCAACCTTGATCTCGTGCTAGTAGTGCAATGAAAGATGTGATCCCAGCCGGTCAAGCTCCTGAAATTTAAATTCGAATGACAATATCTGAGATACATTAAATCGCTGATTAAGTTAACTTGTTGTACTTTCTCTTCTACGAGCAAACTTCTTAGATACATAAATTTCAACCGTCAAACTAACTAGATCAAATGGACAAGATCGCTTCAATATTGAGCTACTCGGCATAGTTAACCAAAGAAAATTAAAGGGTGTAGATGCGTTAAGCCATCAACAAAGCGGCAATTTGATGTCGTGAAGACTTCGGAGTTTGAACAGGCACTGACATATTATTAGAGCTAAATTGTACTCCCTCCGTCTCAAAATAATTGTCATTGAGCTCAGTGACAATTATTTGAGATGCGGGGAGTAGGATGTGTCCTCCTCTTCAATCCCTAGTTACCATATCCGTGTTGGTAGTATTACACATATAAGTCGTGAGACTCCCCGCTCCCGACAAGCAACTATCAGTCTGTAACGACGAGACGCGTGGATGGTAGCTGAATGGCCCCGACCTGGCGGCCATATATACAAGAGTTGCCTATATCTCCGCCGCCTATATCGTCGCCACTACTGCGGCGCTGACCAAGCCGATCCGTCGATGTAGAAGCAAACAACGAAGTATGTATTCTGCTATTGTCTCGTTGTTCGTGGCTGGCCTCTTTACAGTGACGGAGCTTAGGCAAAGTCGGGGGGCCACCGTGCCCCAGCTTTGGACACATTCCTGAAGAAGCCTCCTCCCCACAAAGATTGGAAGATATTTGTCATTCCCCCTGCAGTTCCTGTCAAGCTCCTCCGGTGCCTCTTTACGTGTCTTGCTTTAATTAAGGCCAATAGAAATTTCAGAAATACTTTTCTACTTGCACGCATGGGTACAAGAGCTATCATCACCGTCCGGAGGGTGTCTGCTGCTTTGGGATCCGGATCAAGAGAATGGCAGTGAAATATTTCTTAGAGATTTCATGCATTTTCTGATATAGGTGGCAGACAGAGCGACGTGACATAAAGCAGCAGGATTCGCGGTGACGTGCCGCACAGCAACCTAGTCGATAGACAACTATTTCGCCCTCAATCCATGATGTCTACACACGCTTCTATTCATGTAGACAGTGTTGGGTCTTCAAGTGCAGAGATTCGTAGAACAACAGTAAGTTTCCATTAAGTGGATCACCCAAGGTTTATCGAACTCAGCGAGGTAGAGATCAAAGATATTCCTCTCAAGCAACCCTGCAATTACGATACAAGAAGTCTCTTGTGTCCCCAACACACCTAATACAATTGTCACTTGTATAAGTGCACTAGTTCGGCGAAGAGAGAGTAAAATACAAGAAGTATGGATGGTTATAAGTGATAATATACATCTGAAATATAAAAAAATAGCAGCAATCAAACATGTAGCAGAACTGGTTGAAAACGGTCTCAATTCTTAGAAACAAGGCATAGGGATCATACTTTCACTAGTGGACACTCTCAACAATAATAACACAATTAAATGCATATATATCTCTCTTAACTACGCTACTCTGAACCAATCTCCGGTCGGATAACAAACATCAATCATTGCGTAGGGCTGCAAAAAGCACTCCTTAGAGATCGCATTTCCCCATCTAGATAATCCTCATGCTATCACCATGAGACCTAGATGGTTCCAAACAAACACCACAATTTCATAGGGTCATCCAACACAAAATATAAATATCATGCTAAACCACAAGGTGCACACACTGTCACCATTACACCGTGATCAAAGTGTCTACGAAGATCTCATAACAAAACCACTTGAATAGCATGACAGGTGAAGAGTAACATCTACTTATTCAACTAGATTAAAAATCTCATGATCACATAAAGATCACATCATGGAAGAGAGAGAGATGAAACACATAGCTACCGGTAGAGACCTCAGCCCTGAGGGAGAACTACTCCCTCCTCATCATGGGAGACAGCAACGACGATGAAGATGGTGGTGGAGTCGATGGAGATGGTTCCGGAGGCACTTCCCTGTCCCGGCAGGGTGCCAGAACAGAGATGTTTGTCCCCCGAAACTTGCCGGCGGCGGTAGAGGAGCTACACAACTTTTTATGGAAGGGGGCCGATATATCTAGGGTTTATGCATCGGGGGGAAATAAATAGGCAAAAGGGCGACGGAGGTGGGTAGCCAAGGGGCCACACCACCCCTGGCCGCGGCCGGGAGGGACACGCGCCCACCCATGGTGTGGGCACCCCTGTGCGCCTCTCCGGGTCTCCTTTGGACTTCGTTGATCCTTCGGTGATTCTAAGACTTCCGGGCTTCAAATCGTCCAATTCCAAGAATATTTCCAGAAAAACTTTTCTGAAACTAAAAACAACATAAAACGGGAACTGGCTCTGTGGCATCTTGTCAATAGGCTAGTCCTAGAAAATCCATAAAAATGACATAAAGTGTATAAGAAACATGTAGCATATAGTATGAAAACAACATGGAACGTCAGAAATTATGGATACGTTTATGACGTATCAACATCCCCAAGCTTAGTTCCTACTCGTCCTCGAGTAGGTAAACGATAAAAACAAATAATTTCTGAGGTGACATGCTACCAACATAAAATTGATCATCATAAAGTAAAAGCATAAGTACGTTGAGATCGTAGTACTTCAAACATAGGCATGATAGATATAATTTTAACAATGAAACTTAGCAATCACTTTGCATGGTGAAAAGTAACACAAATAGAGGATCATGAATAATAATGCACTTGAAAGTTATACGTTTGTTTCGAGCATAAATCGCTTGTCCTTAAGTGTGAAGCAAAACATAAATGTCAGGACACCTTCAAAGTTCAAGTGGTGAATAGAAATAAATAATTTGAGAACAGCTAATAACATATCATGAATCAATCAATAATAATCTTTGGGACTAATTCACATTAAACTCGGAATGACATCTATGCTCTCTTAATTGTGCATAAAGTTAGAAGATGAAGACTCAACCTAAAAGTAAAAGAAAGGCCTTCCGCAGAGGGAAGCCGGGATTAACTCATGTGCTAGAGCATTTTATTTTATTAAACAGAGGTTTTGAAAACATTTTTTAGAGAGGTGTATGCTTATGTCAACGAATGGTAAACAGGAAATACAGTACATCACAAGGCAACTAGACTTCACAAGAGCGGCTCCCATTGAAGGACGCATCTGTTATAGAAGGTCATCTCTCTTTCTCTTTTGTTTACACAATTCTGCTTTGACTGATAAATCAGGGGCAAAAATAGTGAGAGAATTTTATAGTAACCAATTTTGGGGGTGGGCACCCCGCTGCCAGCTCTTCTATCATTTGGATAAGCGGATGAAGCCACTAGTCTAGGTGTGTAAAGTCCAATCAATAAGTGAGAGAAATATTCTCTATTTACGTCCTCACAAGCTAAAACAAGGGAACAAAACAAGAATAATTTTGAAAGTTTAAAGATAGCACATGGGAAATTTACTTGGAGTGGCGGTTAAATACCACATGTAGGTCCGTATGGTGGACACATTTGGCAAACTTTGGTTTTTAGGAGTGGGATGCACGAGTAGATCTCATACTCAGTACAGTTGAAGGCTAGCAAAAGACTGGGAGCGACAAATCAAGAGAGCAATAATGACCATAATCATGCATAGCGACAGAAACATTATTAAACAAAGCATAAAGGGTATTACAATTCAAAAACTAAATGATAGGCTATAAGTGACTAGTTTGTAGTCATAGACATGGTGTAAGCATGCGCTAAGTCAACAAAATAAAACATTCGAAGGAGAACACCACAAATTCATGCTTTAATATGATAAAAACAACTCATGATTCTTTCAATGGAACATTAAGCACTCTCAGCTATTTGAGACAAGTCATTATACAAAAACAACCACTAAGCATAGAATTAAAATAACATCTAGCATGACATGATAAAGTCTAGCCATAGTCCAAACAATCTTCTATTTGCACCGTTATAAGCACGAAAATTGTACCATTACTTTCCAACACCAATCATTCTATACTAAAAAAACTCTCCAAGAGATGTAGCAATGAAATAAGCAAGTACTAATACTACTCTACTAGAACTAACAGCTATGAATAAGAGATGCATGAAAAACAGGAGTTAAAAGGATTTACAGTAACTAGAAGAGAAACTAAGAATACGAGCATGATAGAAAACAAGTATTCATATGAAAAGGCGGAGCGTGTCTCTCTCCCACACAAGTATGGTGGGTTACAACTAAGTTTATTGCAACAAGGAAAACAAAAGAAAAGAAAACAAAAACAAATAGACGCTCTAAGCAAAGTGCATATGATGTGACCGAATAAAAATATAGTTTCACCAGAAGTGACCCGATAAGTTGCTGAAGAAGAAGGGGATGCCTTGGACATCCCCCAAGTTTAGACGTTTGAGTCTTCTTAGAATTTGCTGGGATGAACCACGGGGGCATCCCCAAGATTTGGTTTTTCACTCTTCTTGATCATATTGTATCACCCTCTTCTCTTGACCCTTGAAAACTTCCTTCGCACCAAACTCAAAGTAATTCTCATTAGAGGGTTAGTGCAATAAAAAAATCAAAGTAATTTTTTTGGGGGCACTTATGTTGCTCAAATCAAAAAAACGTAAAGAACGAAAAGTTTCAGAATTAGCCGAGGAATAAGCATAAAAATTTGCAGGCCATTTTGATCTTTCTTTGAATTATGTGATTTTTTACGGTGGACAGCAGAAATCTGTTTCGTGCGCAGAAATCCAAAACTAACACCAACTTTCGCTAGAAACTTTACTTGGCACAACTAATGCGAGAAAATAAAGATACAAAGGGGTTGCTATAGAAGTAAACAACACCTTGAATCAAAGAAAACAGAGTAAAACATTGCAAAAATAAAACCATGGGTTATCTTCCAAGAAGCGCTTTTTTAACGCCTTTTAGCTGGGCGTGATAATTTGAGAAGATGCGCACATAAGAAATATGAATTGAAGCAAAAGAGAGCATCAAGAAGCAATAAAACAAATTTAAGTCTAACCCACTTACTATGAAAAATAATATTATAGAAAAACAAGTCAATAAAGCACAAGATGGCTAGTATGGGAAGACAAAATAAGTGCAACTTCAAAATTTTCAACATAAAGAGGGGAAACTTGATATTGTTGAGATGCATAAGACTATGTTTCCCTCATAACTTTCAGTAGCATCATGAATGAAATTAATAATATAACTATCACAAAACATTATTATCATGAGCCACATGCATAAAAGAATTGATACTCTCCACATAAGCATAGTAATTCTCATTAATAGTAGTGGGAGCAAATTCAACAAAATAGCTATCATTATCATTCTCATCACCATAATCATAAAATATTGGAGGCTTATTGTAATCATAACTAATTTTCTCCTCAATATTTGGTGGAACTAGAATACCACAATCATTATAATCATCATATATTGGAGGCAAAGTATCATCAAACTAAATTTGTTCCTTCGTGTCAGGGGGACTAAAAAGATCATTTTCATAAAAACTAGATTGCCCAAGCTTAGATTTTTTTCATAGCATTAGAAATAATGGTGTTCAAAGAATTCACAGTAATAACATTGCTACTAGAATGAAAATAAAGTTCCATAGGTTTCTTAATTTTCTCTTCAAACACTTCATGTCCTTGCTACGCCTTGATGGTGCCAGGAATTCTTTTTGCTATGGATGGCGTGTTGGGAACCCCAAGAGGAGGGTGTGATGAGTGCAGCGGTAAGAATTTCCCTCAGTTAAGAACCAAGGTTATCAATCCAGTAGGAGAAAGAGGATCTTCGGAAGGTTGATGCCACTGACGGTGGTGATGGCGCCTCACCGGTGTAAGCAACAACGCGGAATCTGCACACAACAAAACCAAAATACTTTGTCCCAACGGTACAGTGAGGTTGTCAATCTCACCGGTCTTGCTGAAAACAAAGAATAGACGTATAGTGTGGAAAATGGTGTATGCTTGCAGTAAGTAAAGGAAGCAGGGAATCGTAGTGGTTTGTTTAACAGTGTAGGAAAATGGACCGGGGTTCATAGTTTCACTAGTGGTGTCTCTCCATAAAAGATAGTATGCTGGGTGAACAAATTTTAGCTGGGCAATTGACAAATAGAGGTTGTACCGTAGTGCACATTTATGACATGATGGCTACTATGATATTTAGTGCGAGCATTACAACAATATACATAGACCGTAATCCAACTGCATCTATGACTAATAATCCATCCTCGGGTTATCATCCGAACTCTCTTAGGTATTAAGTTGCAAGCAACAGATAATCGCATTAAGAAATTTGTGAAATGTAAGCAATGATTGTGCATGCGGGCACTCACACCATTGTTTTCTCCATAGTGGCAACAACGCATCCTCCCCTGTAACGTTTCTGTCACTCGAGCACAGGCGAAAAGGAGGCATGAACCCAACTATTCAGCATAAATACCCCCTCTTGGAGTCACTAGCAACTACTTGGCCAGAGCAACCACTAGCAACGGAAAGCATGCAAGATCACAAATAACATATGCAATAAAGACTATAATAAACTTGGCATGAGTTCAATATTTATCGGACCCCAGCAAACACAGCACATAGAATTACATAAGAACAATCTCAATCATGTTAGACAGCTCACGAGATCTAAACATTGAGGCATAGGAGGAGAAGACAACCATCTAGCTACTGCTATGGACTCATAGTCCAAGGATGAACTACTCACGCATCACTCCGGAGGCAGGCATGGTGATGAAGAGGCCTCCGGTGATGATCTCCTCTCCGGCAGGGTGCCGGGAGACAACTTCAGAACCCCCTAATCTAGGGTTGACGACGACGACGGCTGTGGAACTATTCGGGGATTTTGATCAGGTGCCTAGGATTTTCCTCCGGAGGGGAATAAATAGGCGAAAGGGCGATGTCGGTGAGCCACCAGGGTGTCCTCACCACCCCAGGCGCGGCCTAGGGGGGTCGCGCCTGGCTATGGTGAGGGCCCCCTGGTGCCCGTCTTCGACTCCTCTTAGGACTTATGGATGCTTCCGGGAAAAATAGGAACTTCGGGATTCTTGGGGTCCAATTCCGAGAATATTTCTAGAACAACTTTTCTGAAATAAAAAACAGCAGAAAACAGGGAACTGGCACTTGGCATCTTGTTAATAGGTTAGTCCCGGAAAACGTGTAAAAATGCTATAAAGAAGGGAGAAAACATGTAGCAGTTGGCATAATATCAACATGGAACATCAGAAATTATAGATAGGTTGGATATGTATCAAGCATCCCCAAGGTTATTTCCTACTCGTACTCGAGTAGCTAAACAATAAAACAAAATAATTTCTGAGGTGACATGCTACCAACATCACTTGATCATCAATAATGTAAAAGCATAAGTAAGCTGAGATCGTAGAACTTTAACATAAGCATGATAAATAGAACTTTAATAATAAAGCATAGCAATCACTTTGCATCATGAGAAGTAACTCAAATAAAAGATCATGGATAACAATGCAAAGAAAGATATACGTTTGTTTCAAGTATAAAGAAATCATGGCAAAGTGGTATTTCGCAAGTCCTTAAGATTGGGACAAAACATAAATGCCAGAACACCTTCAAAGTTCATGAGGAACACTAGAACAAATAGTTAGAGAACAAGTAATAACACATCATGAATCAATTAATAATGTTTCTAGGACAAATGCACATAAAACTCAGAATGGCAAAAATTCTCTCTCAACTGTGCATAAAGTTAGAAGATGGAGACTCAACATAAAAGTAAAAGAAAGGCTCTTCGCAGAGGGAAGCATGGATCAACTCATGTGCTAGAGATTTTATTTTATTAAACAGAGGTATTAAAAGTTTGACACTCCTCCCATCCATCTTACACAAACCATGGCTAACCGAATCCTCGGGTGCCAGTCAACAATCACATACCGTGGAGGAGTGTCTATATTTTAAGAGAGGTGGATCACTACCAAATTTCGTGCGATCCGGAACGTTTTGAGCGGAACATTTTGATAACGTCGCGCGTTTTCGACGCGAATGGCTGAAAAGTGGAGTTTGCTCTCGACGTATTGGTTTGGTCCGTCGCAGACTAGTTTTGCTCGAATTTTTGCTAGTTTTACGTCGCGGATTTTCATCTCTGTCCCAATATCCTACTAAGAGCCCAGTTCCTTCGATGAAACTTGCCTGGTCACGTAGAACGTCGCGAATTTTTCTTGGGGCCACACATCCTGCCCCGTGTGACTGGCTACGACCGACCAGTTGATTCCTGGACCCCACTTGTCATCCACGGTAAATAAGCATGAACATAATCTTTGAAATTAAGCATGCACATAATCTTCGAAATCATCACAGTTAACATTACAGTGAACAAGCCGTTTCTGAAACAAATCACAAAAAGAAAAGGATAGACACCGGACCTAGCGTCCGAGCCAAAGGTGCACCACCGCGCCTCCGCCAGCGCGGTTGCATCTTCATTCTGCATCGAATGGTGGATCGCTTCTGCGGTGTCGGCCTCTAACTTGACAGTGAAAAGCCGGGCGAGCATCGCTTGCCGGAGCTCTTCTGCCGCGAAACTCTCTAAGGACGCTAAAATCCCCGCCTGCATGTGGGTTCACTGTAGGGCCTCGTTGTGGAACTCCATGGCAAGATACTCCTCCTTGTCTTACTCCTCGATGTTTGAAGGTGAGATAGGTGGAGCCGGAGGTGGTGGTGCGCGGGACGAGTTGGCCTGATGCACCTCGCGCTGGTACGCCTCGCGGGCACGCGCATGCTCCGCGCCTTGCACGCTGCGCCGGAGGAATTACCTGTGGATCTGCTGCTGGCGGCCCTCCTCGCGACGGCCAGACATGGTACTAGTGGATCTGCGCACAGCGAAGAGGAGTAAAGAGGTTTGGCACAGACGGACAGTTTAGGAGTAGAGAGGAGAGCATTATGCGCCTATATGGGGAGTCGTTGCATTATCCACGGTTTGGGAGTGGAGAGGAGAGCTGACCGGTATCCCACGTGACGAGTGTCAACCAAATTACCTAATATATAGGAGAACTAAATTATAAAATGCACTCTTAAATGGAAATGAATTGACATGGTTTTACATTTGCAACAATGGATACCCTAGTACTAATACTAATATACTGCCTCCTCGGCCTCTTCGATGTTTGTTTCGCGCCATCATCTCGGTTACATGCACTCCAAAACATAGAAAATTTATAGTAACTGAAATTAGCATCACAAAAGGTTCAACAACATGTCCACAGTTAACCAGAACTTTTTTATGCCAACATCCACTCCGAAGCCACATCCACAGTTTCACATCATCCAACGGATATTTTCCTATGCCAGCATCCATTCCAAAGCCACATCCATAGGTTCACATCATCCACTGGAACCTTCCGAAACCGCGTCCACAGAAACAATAGTAGAAAAGCATCATAGATGTTTAGCACATCTACAAAAAAGAAGCAGATATATTTCCAAACATACAAAGATGAGTGACAAAACTGCCTCGCGTGTACAAATGACACAAGTACAGAGGTGATAAACAGCTAGACCCGGTGGCATAAACAAGCTACTAGGTAAACGCTACTAGGTCTAGAGGAGTCTCCCTCTGCATTTTAACATTGCACAGTTTAATCATCAGCACTCTGATCAAACACAAATATGGCACTCTTTTTTCTATGGTACGCCAACTGTTGGAGACATTGCTGCATATTAATCATCTGTAGAGAACCAAGCCTAGATAGGGGCCTCATAGTAAAGAAGCACACACAAAAAAATGTTATTATCGAACAATTGCCAAGGAATATGCAGAACCAATATGGCTCATGCATTACAGAAAAAATCATAATTGGGGCCTCATAGTAAAGAAGCACACAGAAATCAATGAGATCATCGAACACTTAGCAAGGAAGATGCAGAACAAATGTAGTTGTACACAACACTAGGTAAATGCTAATATCTCACCGAGATAAGGTGTAGAGTTTAATCATCGGCACACAGAACAGAGAATGAACTTAAAATAAGCAAACCTCATACATACATTGCAGAAAAAAGTCCAAAGGGTCAAGCTCCACAGGACCAAGGAGCATGAACAAACAATGTACGTGTAAACGCTACTAGGTACTGGGGAGTAATCCTTTGGATTTTAGCATTGCACAGTTTAATCATCGGCACATGCAACAAAACAGAGAAATGAATAACCGTTAGACTCATTGGCAAGCAATGCAGGTTGACATAATCTAATTAAAGAGCAAAGTAGTTTTACCTCATTCCATATTCTTGCAAGAAACTTAGAATGTATCTCAACTTCACATTGATGTCCTTCGCACTCTCCAACATGGTGTCTTTTCCCCTCTAAAGCATGTCACACTTCTTTTCGGCTACTTTCAAAGTTTTCTTCGCACTCTTCAACTCAGAATCAAGCTTAGTAACCAAGCCGTGCATGATCATATAGCTTCTCTTTTGTTCCCGCAGTTTCAACTCGAGTGCTAGCATTTTTGAAGCTTTCATCGCCCTGTCCAGCCTGTCCTCGCAGCAGACGAAACCGATTAGCTTCTCAGCGCTGGTATCATCAGCCAGCTTGCAAACTTCAGAGAGACGATGAGATTCAATTGTCTCAACTGACTACTGCACCAATTTCTGAATTGTCTCAACTGACTGCTGCACCAATTTCTGAATTTTAGTACGCGACATGCTGCAGAAGTCATAGCCTGCACTGTGGTCCTATAGCCAAATACGAAAAGAATAAAAAATCAATGAAGTGCCGATGAAGGCGAAAGGAGATAGATTAATTTTAAGAGAACATTTGGCTACAGGACTAATTTATATGCTATTTACCTCGGCTATCTGAATAACAGGGGGCTTTGCAAGCTTCGAGGCCTTGTTCAGATCGATCTCCATTTGGGTGTGGGAAGCAATCTCCGAGGGCCCTGTAACGGTAGCGTGAGCTAGATCCATGGCGTGGTAACTTAAAACATCAACGGTGACCTACATCCGCCGGCATTTAACTTACATCCGCCAGTATCAAACCTAGATATGCCGGCATCTAACCTACATCGCATCGTTTGGTTGAGAATGGGGAAGGGAAGGAACCATGGCTTACAAGTCATTGTTTGAGAACAACACCGAGGACGGGGGAGGGCAAAGCTGTGGCAGCCGCCCTTGGGGCGGGAGGGCAAAGTGGAGGCTTTTTATGGAGGTCGCTTTCAGTGGAGGAGTAGCCGAGTGGGCGAGGAGCGCGGTGTGGTGGAGATTTGGCGCGTAAACCCTGGCGAGTGGGACCCTGCGTGAGGCTGTTTCCGTGGATATTTTGCGCTCGGCTGTTAGTCATAATTTATTCTTGTTTTCGGATTGAAAATAAAAAATATAAAAAGAACCAAAAGGAAAAAAAAAATTAGAATCTGGTCGCACTTTTATTCAACTTCTTTGGATTCTTCTTTATTTTAGTTAGCAAATAATTGCAAAATAAGACAGTGCCTAGTGGTGGGGGGAGGGGCTGACTCATTTTCACGCACCAAAGATCGAGTCTTGTTACTCACATTTGTGATGTTGCAACAACTATTGTCTTATTAGGCATGATCCGGTAGTAAAGGGATGTGACAATTCATTGATCGACCGGATCAATGAGTTGTCACATCCACTTATTACTAAATCATGCCTAATAAGTTGTTTTGACATCCTTAAAACATGATCGGGTTAAGAAACATATACTAATATAATATATATATATATTAGGTTCTTACATACCAACATGATAGAAATTCTTTAAAAGTTTTTACTATGCACACACCAGACGACACTACCAGAAGTAAGAGATAACACAAACACAGCGTGCAAGCTGCAACAACGAGCGCACCGGCAGCAGCTACATCATGTACTGCCGCTTCCGAGCATTCATGGCCCTCCTGGCCTCGTTGGAGTAAGGCCAAGGAGGAGGTTCCACAAGATCTGCGAGGATATCCTGCGCAAGCAGCTTCTTAAGGAAGACGCCGGAGGCAGCGTGCTTGGCCCTAACATGGGGCGCACGATACTCAGAGCCATTTCCCACATTGGCGGCATGTCGGATCAAGCTGTAGCGATCGTTGGCTATCCTTCTGACACAAAAAGGGCTGAACAAGTTGCCGTTATAATGGTACCGAATGGTGCCCGCCTGCAGCTTCCTCATGACATGCCTGCTCTTCGCAGCCATATCGTCCTCATCCGAGCCGACTTCCAGATCTTCTTACTGCAAATTTGCAATAAAACAAAATTTAGCAACACAATTTTATTGGCAAAATAGTAATATACCTAACCAAATCACAAAGAACATAAAGAAATAGTTCTTCATTTATTTGCATACACTTCATCAAGTAACTTATTTAGCAGATGCGCCCTAAAGAGGACATCAATGTTGAGAAAAATGTGTCGAATTTTATACAAAATCACAGTTTCCACTATATATATTTGGTGAACTAATGCACAAAAACAGATAATAACACATCAAGAATTCATTGATGATCTAAGATAACATTCAACAGATTAATATTCTAATCAGGGCATGTTATTATACCTTACCAGATCAAAAAATATCATACAAGAATCGTTCTTTAATTATATGCATAAACTGGATCAAATAATTATCATGCACGGGGGTACAATTTATGATTTTGCAACAAATTCATAATGTGTCAAGAGTGTCTGCGAGGCAAACTAACTACACTAATTGAAAATACTTCCAAAAAAAATAGAATATCTAACTCGCATGCATGCTAACATGCACACAAAAAACTAGAAGTCATAAGAACAGATGCAACTACAACCTCTGAATCTCTAAAATACAAAAAACCTGCGAACCCCTAAGTACAGATGCAACTACAATCTCTGAATCAACTCCAACAGCTCATCTATATTTGATCATCCATAACTCTATATAGAAGATCATTTAAAAAGAATCATGCATAGATGTTATTAGTTTCACAGCAGAACATCTATATTCAGGACATCTATATTGTCAATATAATGTTATAACTATCATTCATCAAATTTATTTTCCAGCGACTCTATTTTGAACAACGACTTTGTGAACGACTGTATTTTGGGTGATACACCAAAATTCATATCAACAAATCCTCCTTTCAACAATTCTATAAATTCAATAGTTTTAGTAGAAGCAAATGATTCTAGTACATGTCAAAATTTAGTGTCTAGTACATGTCTATTTGTCTACAATGTTTTTTTCCCTTTGGTCTCTATAAAATAAAATAACATGAGTAGTGCATGTTGAAATCGATAAAATATTCCCATATTTGGTTTGGATGATTATCTAGCCATCCCCAAATGTAGATGATGGGTAGAAGAATTTAGTGACATGTATAAATAGATGATGCTATAGATGATCTGTAGGTAACGTTTTTTGCCCTCCTTCATCCATATTTGGTTTAGATGTCAATATAGATGAGCTGCTGGAGATGCTCTAAAATACAAAAAATACCTGCGAACCCCTAAGTACATATGCAACTACAAACCTCTGAATCCCTAAAATACAAAAAGCCTGTGAATACCTACAGATGCAACTACAAACCTCTGAATCCCAAATACAATGCAAATAGACCTCTGAATCTTGAACTTGCGTGTATAAAAAACCCTCGAACCTCTTGGTACAGATCCAACTACAAACCTTTTAATCCCGAATACAAAAAACCTCGAACCCCTAAGTACATATGCAACCGCAAACACCAAAAGCCCAAACTTTACAAAAAAACCAAAGTATACATGCAACTACAAACACTAGAAGCCGAACTTGCGTGCAGTCATGCACAAACCCTAGATCTTTGACAATAAACTAAGCCGGCCTGGCCATAGATACCTCAGGGTCCTGGTCGTCGACGTCCTCGTCGAACGTCTGGCGATCCCCGTAGGGATCACCCAGATCTGCCAGGAGAGGGAAAGCACCAGGCGCCTCCACCGCGGCAGGAGCAGGCGGTGCTATCGAAGCGCCATGGCCGGCCGACGAACCTGCGGCGGCGACGACATCCCGCGGCGACGACGAACTGGAACTCCCATGGGCAGCTCATGCAGCGACGATAACAGAAGGGACAACGCCGTCGTTCTCCTGCTGCGAACCTTCCAGTCTGCGGAACCGCCTCGCGGTTGTGCGCTTGGCAGTTGGGAGAGAAGGAGGGCTGGGAGACGATGCGGCCGGGGCGGAGTGGGGTTTTTTTTGCTAAAAATGGGGGAGGGGGGAGAATGGATGGGGGAGAGAGGCGATGTGGCATGATCTTTATATACAGAGTGCCATTTTGAGGTCGCCCTGTTTCGACTGGTCGCGATGTCGTGTGCGCATGCATGATGGGAACGCGTCGGCTGACTTAGTCAACACAGAATGATGTGACATTTAGTCACTGGCCAATGGGGCCTAGGACGCCGCGGGGCCACCAATCAATGACCTAAATTTACCACAAAGCTCACCCCACCAAGTCAGCGAATATCAAAAACTCTATCGTACGTGTAGAAAAGAGGATACCGTTTTATACGTGTACGCATACAAAACAATATGGCACGTGTTTGCTTGCGAAACGTGGTACCAATCTTTGCCAAGTTAACTACAAATAATGGTACGTGCAAACACAACTACCATGTGTATGCAGCCAAGGTGATGAACATGTGGTTACGTGCCAACATGCCTTGGACATGCACACGGCGTCGTGCAGGCGGTGGTTAGCCTACTGCGCGTAATGGCGACGACGGGACGCGACCTGCATCAGGCGGCGGGATGGTGATTCGCCGCTGCCACACGCCTAGCATTAACGTGGTACGCAGCCTTCCCAGCTCCCCAAGCGGCGACAGGGTCATTGCGGTTTGCATGTCGCCGTCATTTACTCAGACGGGGCGCGTGCTCCGACGCGTGCACCGACTACACATCTTTTCTCAATGGTACAGAGCATAGATCATGCAACAAATGTTTAAAAAGGTGTATTTTACTACACAATTTCGCATCGATTACACAGAGTTTGAGTCCTGGCTCCGCCACTGCCGATGCGTCCTCGCCATAATCTCACCCATCGCCACGCGGCTTCCTCTCTTTCGACGATATCATGCCGGCCGCCTCCATACTTAGTGGGTGACGTTCACCCAGTAGATGGCGCGCCGTGGGCTAGACCCGCTGTGAGACGACAACGGGAGTGGCGACGATCCCTTAGATTGGGGGTACAACGAGGAGGCGGATGGGGAGGAAAAGCCGGAGCTGCCGCAGCAGGAGGCGGCGCAGGAACCGGAGCAGCGTCCTCCGTTGTGGCCTGACCAGGTGGTGGCGTACAACTCGTTCACCACATGGCGCAACGAGGAGGCGTTTCGCCGGGTCCGATCGGGGTTCGAGGAGACGGGGGCAGCCGCCGAGCTCCAAGAAAGCTCTCTCTGAGCTGCACATCTATATATATCGAACCGAATTAACCAAGCACCCATCCCATGATCATTGTGTCGCTGAGCATAACCGAAATGATATGAGAACTACATCCACTTATTAGCGTACAAAGAAATTTATCATTCTGAGCTAAAATTCTTGCTCAGTTGACCGACTCAAAATGGTTCACAATCTTCTGAAAACAATTATATCCCCCACACGAAGAACCTGTAGACACTATGATCTCCTTGCAAATATCTCAATCTCTCACCCAATATACAACAAATGAAACCACATAAGAACAGTTGAACCCCAAATTTTTCTGACCTTTTTATCCCATTTTTCCCTTCTAGAAAAAAACCCAAGACAAATAAAAAGAAAATCAAAATCTAGACTCAATGACCAACTCGTAGTTTTGGGAGAGACCCTCGTGGAGCAATGATTAAGCCTTCTGAATGTTGCCGCCATCAACTCTTGGCTCCGAAGACTGACATTGTTGCCAACAAGGTACTGGCCCCTGACTCCAGCACATTCGCGCTTGCTTTCACCGGCTAAGAAAGTAGCGCCGAGTCCTTGGAGGGGCCCGCCTCTTGCTGTCTCAGAGCCGCCGCGCGATCGCTCTGGTGAGCACGCGTATTTTTTTTGCCAAAAATGGCCCTTGTGCGAAACTAATGTCAAATCTGGCCTCCTTGTGAAACTATTTTCATATTCACCGGTTGTATCAATGAACTATTTGGCGCCGAGTATTTTTCCTGCTGTCTCAGTATTTTCTTATCTCTGGTGACTAATATTCGAAGATGTATCTGCAAAACTTTACTTCGATATTCTGAAATATGTTTATTAAATACCAGCTCCATACGCACCCAGAGCAAAATTGAATTTCACCTATTTTTATCCTTATCATGTTTTAAAGTTTGATTTGGTCAAGCACTATTCGAAAAGCTATCCATAGCATAGACGTTCTTTGACTAATATAATTTTCGCATAACCGAAAACCGTCAACACTTGCAAGCATATTTCTTATCAAGTTCTTAAATATATATATATTAAAAGTACAAGAAATTCACCCTTTGTAAAGGAAAATATATATTATATCACAATCACGATACTTTTTAGACACATAATCTACCATCAAAGTTCATATTAAATTTGAAAACATCATTTCAAAAGTTCCAAAAGCTCATACATCTTAAGAGCAACGACATGTATCTTTCTTATTAAATAGAAAAAATTCAACGTGACATTTGAGAGTAATTAAAATATACAAGATTTGGTTATACGAGACGTAACATCATTCGACCATTAGATGGTTGATTATGAAATTGTACAAGATATTTTAGAAGGCTTAAAATAAGAAATACTATCACCAACACTTGCTTCCTTAAAGTATAAGGATGTCACCGAGAGGGAAGGGTGTGAATAGAAGGTTTAAAATTATTACTGTTAATACTATAATAAATACGAAATAAAACTAGCATTTAATTTATCAACTACAAAAGCTACAAAAATAAGGTTCACCCATGTGCATCAACAACTTATGCTAAGTAAGATACACAACCAAGTGATAGCAATAGACAACTTTAAACACGATGTCTATCACAAAGGTAAATCTATAAGTAAAGAGTTTGGATATAGAAATAACCAAGACATAAGGAGACGATGAGATAATTTCCAAAGTTTCTTCCACAATGAAAATACGTCTTCGTTGGAGGGGTGTGGAGCCTCCAAGACACTATGATGCGGACGTGATCACACGCTCGTTGGGTAACCCCAAGTGGAAGGTATGATAGTCTACCAGAAATTTTCCCAAATTAAAGAACCAGGGTTATCAATACAGTAGGACTTCGAAGTCTTGGAGAAGGTTGCTTGTTGTCTGGCGCGTCAACAAGCGTGGACCTGCACACAAAACACAAACTCTCCCTTGTCCCCAACTTTCGAGAAGATTGTCAATCTTCCCGTCTTGCTGAAAACTAGAGAATTATACGTATAGAGTATTGAAAAGTTAAAACATAACAGAAGTGAAACAATGGTGGAATTTCTTGAAAGAAGGTTGCAATAATGAGGAAAACAAGACCGGGTGCCATAGTTTCACTAGTGGTGTCTCTCCAAAGAAAACAAACATGCTGGGTGAAAAAATTATAGCTGGGCAATTGACATATCATGAATGTATCACAATACTATTATGACGAGATATAGTTCACGGGTTCTAACATTGTACGAATTACGTCAAGGCATATGTACCTCTATCCAGTATGCATCCATATCTAAAATTCCACCTCAAGAAGATATCCGGCAAATCTCTTTGATATTAAGTTGCAGCAATGAAGTGATTTCTTTGTGTGCAACAGAAAAGTGCATTAAGAACAATACGTAATGTAAAAAGTGGTCCTCATTCGTAGACAAGAGAGCCGCTGTTTTCTCCCTAGTAGCAACATCACATCCCCATTTGTCACGTTTCTCTCACTCGAGCACATATGTAAGAGAGGCATGAACCCACCATCTAGCACATAAACCCTCTCTTGGAGGTGAAAACAAATACTGGCCAATATAATCGTAAACACCGGAGAGCATTGCAAGTCAACATTAAAATTCTCTACAAATATAAGTGAAGCAACTCAGATTGACATGAACAAATAATCATAATATCATGGTTCATCGGATCATAGAAAACACTACATGCACAATTACATAACGATGGTCTCGATCATGTGAGGCAGCTCATGAGACTCTAAACATGTAGGAATAGGGGAGAGAACAACCATCTAGATACTTCTATGGACCTGTAGTCCCGAGATGAACTACTCAAGCATTTGTCCATAGGCAATCATGGCGATGTAGAGGCCTCCGATAACGATTCCCCTCTCCGGCAGGATGCCGAAACAGAGCTGCAGAAGCCCTATATTGGATTTTCGAGGTGACGGCGCCTCTCAGTATGTTTCATGGAAAACAACTCCGTCCTCGAACGTTTTAGGGTTAGGGAAAATTTATAGGCGAAGGGGCGACGAGAGGCGGTGGCCAGTGCAGCCAGGGGCCCATCAGGCGCGGCCTAGGGTGTGGTCACGCCTGGCACCCCCTGTCCCCCTCCTGGCTCTTCTTTGAACTTCGTCTTTGTTCCGGGTAAAAAACAATCTTCGTGGATTTTCAGCACCTTACGAGAATATTTTTAAAAAACTATAGAAAAACAAAAGAAAACAACAACTGGCCTGGGACATCTCATTAATACGTTAGTCCGTGAAAACAATCGGAAAACAAAGATAAACATGAGAAAATATGTGGAAAACAAAAGGTATTAGCTAGAAAACAAGCATGGAACATAAAAAAATTATCGATGCGTTTGCAACGTATCAAATTCCCAAGCTTATTTTGTGTTTGTCCCCGAGCATAAAATTATACATATATGTTTGAAACCCAGAATGGAAGAACCACTTTCTTTGGATACTTATCTATTTTCTCTATACCTTCATAAAACTTTTCGCAAGAACGACGACCAAACGCTCATTTGGGGCTGTATTTAAAGTTGTGGAATCGGAAATCAACAACATATCATTCTACTATATGAAGCAAATGTGTTTTCAGCTATCCAATCTCGGGTGTGAAGTTTCTTGTTTCCTTTGGTTCGCTCCATTGTCTCACATATCTATGTATACATAGTAAATTTCCTCTCAAATAAAATCAGAATGGTGGCAAGTGAAGTAGAAATCCCGTACGTATATAAACAGCCAATGGAAAGGGTTCAATTCATGGCAACGTGTTTGCCGTGACAGCACAAAACGGATGATGGGCTCATAAATATTAAGTGAAGCGGTGATTTCTTGAAGCTCACACAAATATTGTTTTTGTATATTATAGTGTAACAATGATTCCTTTGTTTATGGTTCGAAGCTGAATCCTGAGTAGAGTAATACTCCCTCCGATCCGTGTAATGTGTCGAGGGAAAACAATATAGGCCGGGCAAATCTCTAGCTATACTTCCGACACTTATTTAGCATCAGAGCGAGTACGAGAAGAAAATAAATCTGTCGGGGCCTGATCGCGCCATCAGCAAAGGTGGCCGAGTTCCTCTGGCATGTGGCCCTGTCCCTCGAATTCGATAAGACGTTGCTTAACTCGTGACTTGACTGTCAGCCTGACCAATTCGGCGGCCCACCCCAACCCCATCACCAGTTGCAGGCCTGCCTGCAGCCAGTGTCCGTCAGGGCCATGCACCACTCACCAAAAAAAAACTTTGCCCAGCGATAGTAGTACAGTAGGATTCAGGGCGAGACTATCAAGGCAAAGAGACATGGCTCGTTGGCGCCGTTGCGGCTTGACAAGGAACCGCGTACAGAGTTGGTACTGTACTAGTATTTCACTTTCGCGTGCCAATCGTACGGAGTATATGCTTATGAAATATGAAATCCACTTCGTATCACCGTTGCACGCAGTCTACTCCAGCCGGCAACGCAAAATGCCATGGCTTGACGACCACAATTTCCAGGTTTGCATTGGACCAAGTAGCCTTTTGCCTTTCTCTCCCGCTAGCTCCATCATCGATCCGAGCAAGCCAGAGCTTTATGAACATGGGTTTCAGTCTCTGGTTTTGGCACGGCCCCGCAAGCCAGCCTCCTGGTGGACAATAAAGCGTGACGACCGTTTAGCAGGTAGGGACCAGCTCCCAGAAAGCTCTCGCTGGGTTGCACATCTGCTCGCAGGCAGACAAATTAATGGAGTTTTGCCAGGCCTAGGGTACAACAAAGTACGATACGCCAGCATTTTTTCGGTGGCGACATATTTGCGTCGCAAGAAAAGGGCTAATACCAGCTCTAGCCCGCAACAAACATAGTAAAAGATGATCGAACCGAGGCTCCATGCCGTGGTTAGAGGCTGATCTCGTTTCAAGCCTTCACTTGTCAGAGGCTAATATACGGGCGCGTGGCCAAGGATGCAATTTGGTTGCTCAACCAATCAGAGGGGATTGGCACGAAGGATTTTGGTATCGGAATGCTTCTACGTACTAGACTACTAATGAAGTACTGTTATACTGCATCTACGTACACAGAGCGCAGCGCACACACGTATTCTCGATCCCCTTTTGACGTCGCTTAGAGCGACTCCTGATTGGCGCCGCTGTCGGCGTCGGTGCCTCCGCCGCCTGATGTAGGCCGCCGTCGCCCGATTCAGTTTGCTGCCCGGCCGCCCACGCCATATACATGCCGACCTTTTACTCCGCAGCGCAGAGCGACTGCTGATTGACGCCGCTGCCGGCACCGCTGCCTCCGCCGCCTACTGCAGGCCGCCGTCACCCGATTGAGTGTGCTGCCTGGCCGTTGCCCGGCCGCCCGCGCCATATACATGCCGACTCCGGCCGTCCGCCGCGGCACTATACATGCCAAATTAGTTCGACGCCGTCCGGTACAAGAGCCATGCTTCGACGGGGGCAAGTTCTTTCCGACGTTGTAGCTGAAAGGGCTCCTCAACGCTGCCAGCACGGGAAGTGCGTCCTTACTGGGAGTGCGCCAGGGGAGGATGTGGTTCGACGGTGTATGCGGTAAGCCACGTCAGTATCGGTCAAGCAATTTAGTTTTCGCTGATTTCTTGGCGCGCCCCCAAAAATAATCCCCCGCGCGCGCCGCCTCACGCCCACGCAAATTCTTAACTGCCGCAATATTCTGATTGTATTCCAAACTGAACAGGTCCTCTCCCCCGAAACCAATCTAGGGCCTGCTCTTCGACGGGTGCCTAGGCGGCGTCCCCTGCTTCAACTCCGACAGCCTGGTGCCCAGGAGTTCATCTGCTTCCTCTGCCATGGACAACCAAACATCACGCAGCAGCGATCACAGTGTTGTGCCAAGGTATCCATCTTTTTTTCCTCTGGCCCCTCTCTCTGTCTCTGGAGCTGACCCATCTCTCTCTCTCTCGAACTGACCCCTCTTTCTTGTTAGATTGTCAATACGAGTTTGTTGCCTTCTGGCTGTAGATTAGAGCAAGATTGCAATGGATATATACTTCCTTAAATTAATTTGCAATGTAAATACACTGGTTCCGTCTGTGGAAAACAATGACAAAATAAAATCATTCACTGCATATTGTTTTTCCTATTGGTCTTCTATGTTGGAACTGAACTTTGATTGTAATTTGTTTGGTGCAAGCAGTGGTTAATTTTCATTGAAATATCAGCGATAACTTGCAATCTAAATACCATATGTTCTTGCTGTGTGTCGAGCTTCTGCTCTGGTTGTCTTCCTGTAATGCGATGTTTAGCTTGATTTTCTAGGTTCTGTTGATCCTGACTTTGATCTAGACTGTGGGGAGGCAATTTTGGCTATTCTAGGGACATAGTTTGATTGGTACAGATGCTTGTACTCTAATATATGATATATTTTTTTTGATAAAGAGCTTTTATTACTTAAGAAGTTTAAGCATTACACCCGGCCTCTGCATCATGACAATGCACACAGCCGAAATCCAAATTACAACGAAAGTAAAAAACGACAAGCCTAAACAAATCATGTAGACGTAGATGTTATGGAGCTGCTATCCGTAGATCAAGCGGCCATCCATGTGGTATAAAAATGTCCCTCGCCACCCGCTCCAGCTGTGCACATGCCTCCATACAAAGGTCTCGATGCTCCGCCCGCTGTAATGTGGACCACGAACGGAGAATACCTGTACATCTGAATAGCACCTGCATACGAGAGAAATTTTTATCGTTGAAAATCTTGTCATTTCTACAAAGCCAGAGCGACCAAATAACGACAAGCGCTCCTACCCTAATAATAGTCTTAAAACGTTTATCTATCCCATGCAACCAGTTACCGAATATATTCGCTACTGATGTGGGCTGATAAATGTTCGAAGCCATATGGATAGCGGACCATATAGAACGCGCAAAAGAACAATCAAAGAATAAGTGTTTAATCGTCTCCTCATGAGAACAAGAAACACACTTAGTACTCCCATGCCAATTACGCCTGACAAGATTATCCTTAGTCAGTATGACTCCCTTTCGAAGATACCATGCAAAGATCTTAATCTTTAACGGTACCTTGAGACGCCATACATTTCTAAAAATATCGACTGGCATATCCGATTGGATCAAAGCCCTATACATAGAATCCACCGTGAACATACCGTTCTTAGTAAGATTCCAACGAAATTCGTCGATACCTGGTGTGAGATTAACCATAGTTAATCTATTAACCAGTATCTGCCAAGAAGCCAGTCTAGGACCTATTAAATCTCGTCTAAACGTAACATTAGGAGGTGATGTTTGCATGACCGTAGCCAGCGTATCTTCCTTATGTCGCGCTATAGTGTATAATGCCGGATACTGTTCTCGAAGAGTGGTGTTACCTAACCACTTATCCTCCCAGAACCGTATTTGCGATCCATCCTTAATCTTAAATACCCCATAGCGAAAAAATAAGTTTTTGTTCGCCATAAGTCCAGCCCAAAAGTGTGAATCACCAGGTTTCCACATAACCTGTGAGACTGCTTTCGAACCTATGTATTTTCGTTTAAGCAGGGTTTCCCAAACGCCATCGCTGGTCGATAGTTTGAACATCCATTTACCAAGTAAGGCGGAGTTCTTGACCTTAAGATCATGAATCCCTAGTCCTCCTTGATCCTTTGGGCGACAAACTACATCCCATCTGGCCAATCGATACTTCTTTTTCTCGTTGTCACCTTGCCAAAAGAATCTTGATCGGAAATAATCCAGTTTTTTCAGGACTCCTTTTGGCAACTGAAAGAAAGATATCATATACAATATCATATTTGATAGTACTGAATTAATGAGTACCAGTCTTCCACCTAGTGACAACAATTTCCCTTTCCAACTAGCGAGTCTCTTCTGCAAACGTTCTTCAACATGGCCCCATTTTGCATTAGTCAACCTCCTATAATGTATTGGTATACCCAAATACTGTATGGGAAATTGACCTTGCTCACAGCCGAAAAGTTCAGCGTACTGTGTAGCTGCATCATGTGCCTCGCCAAAGAAGAACAATTCACTTTTATGGAAGTTAATTTTTAATCCAGATAGTTGCTCGAACACCGAAAGAATTAGTTTCAGGTTCTTCGCTTTCTCCAAATCATGTTCCATAAAATGAATTGTATCATCTGCATATTGAAGAATAGATAATCCCCCATCAACAAGATGTGGAATTACTCCCTCAATTAGACCGCTTTCCTTAACTCTGTCAATCATGATCGCTAACATGTCTGCCATAATATTAAACAATATAGGCGATAGCGGATCACCTTGCCTTAAGCCTTTCTTGGTTTGGAAGTAGCGGCCAACATCGTCATTGACTTTGATTGCTACACTACCTCCCTCCACGAAACTGCGAACTAGAGTACACCACTCCTCTGAGAATCCTTTCATACTTATCTTTGATCCACAACTTGGATTCTAAAATTAAATTTAGTACGTGTCATACACTGAATAATTGATTTTTGGTTGCTGATATTACACTTTATCCAATTGATTCTTTATTTCTGTAGCGATAGAGATGACAACCGTAGTTGGATGTACAAAGAAAGAAAAGAAAAGTTATTCACTCCAGCTTGGCAACTTGGATTAGATGATTTTTTGGATCATGCATTCTCATTGCCTAATGCTGCTCTAGATGGGGAATCACATTGTCCCTGTACCAAGTGTTTTTGTCGTCATAAGCGCAAAAGGGATGCCATGCCCACACATTTGTGCAACGACGGTTTCATGTTAGGATATGAGAGATGGACTAGTCATGGGGAGTCGGATACACTTGAAATTGTAGAACATGATTATGAGGATGTAGATCGAATGGATGATATGCTAGTTGATGCAATCGCTGCAGAAGGAGTTTCTGTAGGCGACGAACCAACCGAAGCAGCAAAGAAATTCTATGAAATGCTCAGAGAAGCTGATAAACCACTCCATGAAAAAACCACACAATCATGTCTATCCATTGTAGGAAGGCTAATGACTATTAAGACACGACATAATCTTCCAGAAGCTTGTTATAATGAGACCATGACTCTTATACATGACATTGTTGGGGAGGATGATGCAAAAAATCTTCCCGCAAACTTCCATAGGTCCAAGAAGCTTGTGCATAGTCTAGCAATGCCTTACGTCAAGATTCATGCATGCCCCAATAACTGTATGATTTATTATAAGGAGACTGAAAATAAGGACAAATGCACTATATGTAAGGAACCTCGATATGAGGAAACAACCACAAAAAACAACTCTAGGAAGATACCAAGAAAAGTTTTGCGGTATCTCCCTATTACTCCTAGGCTACAATGGTTGTACATGTCACAAAGCACTGCCAAGCACATGGACTATCATGCAAGGCCTCGTGACGGTGAGAAAGTAATGGTTCACCCTTCCGATGGAGAAGCCTGGAAGGAATTCGATAAAGAATACACATATTTTGCTAAAGAAGTTAGGAATGTGAGGCTATGTTTAGCGACTGATGGCTTCACACCTTTTGGTATTACAGCAGCCTCATATTCTTGTTGTCTTGTATTTGCTGTACCTTATAATCTTCCACCAGAAATGTGCATGAAGCAAAGTAACTTAATTCTTGCACTAGTTATTCCTGGTCCAGATTATCCAGGAAAGACCCTAAATGTTTTCATGCAGCCTCTAATTGAGGAACTTGACAACTTGTGGAAAAATGGAGTATATACTTTTGATAGCCACCGAAAGCAGAACTTCACCCTAAAGGCGGCTTTACTGTGGACTATTCATGACTTTCCTGCTTATGGATTAGTTGCATGTTGGAGCACACATGGAAAGCTAGCTTGTCCTATATGTGGATCTGACATAGACACATTTTCATTGAAGAATGGGAAAAAACCATGTTGGTTTGATTGCCATAGGAGGTTTCTTCCAACTAACCATGCATTTCGTAGGAGTATGAAATGTTTTTACAAGAATAAAAAAGTTCTCGGTTCTCCACAAAAGCCCATGTCTGGAGAAGATTTTTATAAAGAACTTCAAAGCCTTGTCCCTGATAAAACTGGTAACAGTACATTTGCCGGATTTGGGAAGGAGCACAATTGGATAGGTGTAAGTGGTTTTTGGCAGCTAGAGTATTTTAGGAAATTGTTGCTTCGTCATAACATAGATGTAATGCACAATGAAAAAAATGTTTCCGAGGCATTATTAAACACGTGCCTTGATATTCCTGATAAAACTAAGGATAATATCAAATCCCGTCTTGAAATTGCTAAATATTGTGTTCGGCCAAAGCTACATGTTACCAAGGATTCGAAGGGTGTGTGGAAAAAACCTAGAGCGGACTATTGTGTTGATAAGGATGATAAAATTACCATCTTTAAGTGGTTTAAAGAAGTGAAGTTTTCTGATGGGTATGCTGCTAATTTGAGTAAAGCTGTCAACTTGGTTCAAAAAAGATTCATTGGGTTGAAAAGCCATGACCACCACATCATCATTGAGCGCCTTATCGCAGTTGCACTACGAGGCTTCATCCCAGAAAAGGAATGGAAGGACATAGCTGAGTTAAGTTATTTTTACCGACAGTTGTGTGCCAAAGAAATTGAGCCACAACGGATGCGTGAACTTGAGAATGAGATCCCTGTTTTGTTATGCAAGCTTGAGAAAATGTTTCCACCTGGTTTTTTCAATGTAATGCAACACTTGATAGTTCATCTGCCATTTGAGGCAAGGGTTGGGGGGCCCGTGGCATATCGTTGGATGTACGTTTTTGAGAGGTATGCTAATATTTCTATCATCAATGTGTATATTGTACTACAGTAGACTTCTAGCATTTATAACTCAAACCCCTAATAATATTATAGGGCAATGCACCACCTTCGATTAAAAGTGCGTAACAAGGCAAGAGTGGAGGGTTCAATCGTAGAAGCTTGCATTGTACAAGAGATCACAAATTGTGTTTCTCTGTACTTTAGCGACCATGTCCGCACCATATGGAAGAAGAATCCTCGATACAATAATGGAGGAACACTGGTGCGGAATGACGGGTGTACCTTAGATGTGTTTCAACACGAAGGAAATCTACATGGAAAGGGTACTGCTGTTACCCTCACAGAGAAAGAGTTGAATGCAGAAAGTCTGTACATTTTGACCAACTGCTCTGCTGTGGATAGATTTAGAGAGTAAGTGCTAAATAATTTACACTTCATGTACTTAGTGCCACTAGTTTCTAATAATATGACATCTACAGAGCATTTGAAGAAGAGAAATATTTGAGGCACCCCAATTTGACTGTAGAGGGCCTTGATAAATTAATGACACAAGAATTTGTGGAATGGTTCAAGATTGCTGTAAGCCGAGTTTAATCACTCATTATATGATTTAAATTCGATTACTACCAAGTTTAATAACCAGAGCGTTTTTCACTTTATTGTAGTGTAAAACTGTTGAGGATGAATGTTCCAATTATATTGGATAGTGCTAAACAGTTTTCTAAAATGCAGAAACTCAAAACCGGTGTAGACCCTGGAATTTCCGGTACTTGGCTTCACACACACAATTTGCATCGAGGGACCGAGCAACAGCGCATATGCAGCCAAAGAACTTCTAAACGCTGGGTAAGTAGAATGTTTTTAGCTTACAAAAAATAATTTAGTCATAATAAGAATAATGTCCATAGCTTAACAAAAAAATTGGAATAGGAAAATTTTGACAAGGCAATGACAAAAGCCCATGGAGAAAACTGGGAAGAGGAGCATCCGGAATTAAATGCACAAGTCATCTATGAAGCAGCAGGTAGAATGCCACATGGTAGGCTGGGAATTGGAAATGAGTTATTTACCAAAACAGAGAAGTCCAAGATAAATTCTAGAAGGGCCTCGTTTTCACAGCCAATGCCGTCAGCTAGGGAAGACCGTCTTGAAAGAGAAAATGACTATTTGCGAAGGGAGAACAAGCGTTTTCGAGGCTACGAGCTGGTTATGCGGGTACTATTATATTCTGTTGTAAATTGTAGTCTATGAGCGATGTGGTTAAGCTAACAGAATAAGCTGAGAAAGGAGGGCTAGACTATGATGCCATGATGCAATCAGTTGACTTGGTAAGTTAACCACATCTCAGAGATAGGCTTGGAACAATACAACTATATAGTAATGCATCTTTTGTGTTGATACAGGCGACTTCAGATTCTGAAGTTGGATGTGAAAAGAGACAAGATGCTGATCGTCGCCTTGAATCTGAAAAGGTCAGTTTAACATAGATTAGCTTATACTGAATCTTTAAACATGATTTCACTTGCACTAAGAGCACAACTTTAGTTATGTGATAGATTAGCCAATATTCATCCTTACTAGCTTGTTGGCACTGGACGTTCTTGGCTGGCTCAGTTGCGATTGCTTGCCTACTTCCTGGGCACTTGTATGTTCTATTTACAATGCGCTGGATGCACTTGGCTGGTTGGGCTTCTGCTACTTGTCTACTTCCTGGGAATGCACTTGTGTATTGTACACAAGGGACTAGATGAACTAGGACAGATGTGTGCTGCTAATTTTTTCCTTATATAATATTTGTGACGCAAAACTGATTTGTATTTTGTTTGAATGGGTGTTGCTATGGCTGGGCTGCTGCTACTTGCCTGCGACTTGGGCTGCTGCTACTTGTCTACTTACTAGAGGCTACATGAACTAGGATGGATGTGTGCTTCTACTTTTTTCCTCGATCTTAGCTGGCGTAATATTTGTGACGCAAACTGTTGTGTATTTGTTTGAATGGGTGTTGCTACTTCCTTGGCACTTTCTTTTCAAAAATCTTCCTTGGCACCTGTGTGTTCACTTTCGTATTTCTTATGATTATCTACTTGTTTCTTATGAATTAATGATGTACATGCATGTATAGGGAACTAGAAGGATACCCCGCGCGTTGTTGCGGAATATTTTTCAGAAAATTATTTTAAATTTTGAAATGGTATAAGATGCCTAGAACCTGAAATTTATTTAATTGTGCAATTGTATAGCATGGTGGAGTGATCAGCTCACAAATTGAACGGCTAAAATTTAATGACATAGATGATTGGATAGTGTGATCTTAGAAATTGGACACTAACAAATAACATGGATAATTGGATGGCTAAAATAATTTACGATGTGGCTCATTGTTGCGAATCGTTTACTAAAACGTTTTATTAAAGAAATGTATATAAGGCAGATGAAATATAAAAAAGCAGTTATAAACGATCAAGCGAAGCATCCATATGTATCATGTAAGATTAATGATACCTTACAAAAACCATCTAGATTAAAAGATACATTATCTCAATATAGATTGCATGTAATAAGATTGTTCCGTTTTAATTAACAAAACAACATGAAAATCAAATGCGTGCATGAGTTGAGTATTGTTACTTTATAATTTAATTTTTTTAAGACAACATATTTTTTCCAGTGAGCAGCTATGTAATCTAAAATATATTCCTTGACAATTGTAACCAGGAGCATTTTTCCAACCTCCTGCATAATAAAAAAAATCTCATTAGTATTGTATGAATTTACACCTTTTAATGGACTCAATCATAATCTAACATGAACTTCTGCTACATGCATGTAATGTATGACTGTGACTAACAGTAACACCGGTTGATTCCGGTGCACAATAGAGAAAGCGAGTCCTTCAGCTCCTTGAACGTTTCATGTTGGAATTGGTGAATCAGACTCAAAGCGTAGTTGGGTACCGCTGGCTTCTAATCCTAGCTAGTCCATTCGATATTGCATGTCCACTGCATTATTTTTCTCTGGAGAAACAATTCAGAACACAGACACGTCAATGATCAGGCAAGGTGTCTCTAGAGTACACTGAAACCAGTACGCGCAATAATGCAATTCAGTAAACAATTTGGTTGAGATACTAATGTGTAACATTTAACATTTTGACTGACCAAGTATTTTTGAAAAGGCTGAGCACTATGCTTCTCGGAAAAGGTAGCAATATGCAACTGCAAGCAATCGATGCTTCTTCCGGTGCGATTAACCATCCATCTTCCTGCATGCAAACAGTTTTCTTTCCAGGTTATTGATATATATCAAATAGAAAGACACCTCCCTGCCACTCCACAAAGAGATCTAATACATGGATAGGTTACGGAAATCCCAAAGAGTGGTACTGTTTGGGTAGAAGAAAACCCACGAACGTTAGGAAGATGCGTAACAGAGTGTATGCATATGTGTCCAATACCTTACGATAGTGGTGGGTGAGGCCGTCGAGATCTTCGAAGAACATCTGTATGTGTATGCACTTCCATCGATCTAGGCCGCTTCTGCTATGCGGAGAGATAGTGCTGGATATTTCTTAGGACACGGGGGCGCTGTAACGCAGCGACTCCAGATAAAACCTGGTGGCAAGATGGAAGGTCGGGTGCTGGCGGATTTTGAGCTATGAGAAATATGATTCAATTAATATATGTTGTCATGAAGGGGATATGGAAGGAGTCGTATTACGAACAATCCATGGGATTAATAGAATAATGGTGAGTTAGTGGGGAATGGAGAGGACATGAGTTGCAGCCATTAAACTACTCCAATATCACGGTGTGATGATGGAGAAGATTAAGGTCCAACCATCACTTTTTGTGGGCGATTGGAGATGGGCCACATATAGACCGGAGCAGTGGTCTGCGTGTCGTGCCTTTTTGCTTGTTCGGCATGAAAGAAATACTAGCAATCTGCCTGTGCGTTGCAACAGAATAATCATACCACATAATTAATCTGGTTTCACAGGAACAATATTTTTTTTCAAACAACTTGTAGTGGTGGCGTCGCCTCGCCCTCTTACGGTAACGGTTAGGGTGCGGACCAGAGGAGAGGAGGACCAGTAGTAAAGCTTCGCCTGCTATAGTGACGGGGAGGGTGTCGACCGGTATCAATTTGGCGAGGGCGCCGCCGTATTTATCAGTTGGAGGCATGCCGGACTTGTCCGTCGCCTCGCGTGGTGGAGTGGGCGGCGAACAGACGGAGTTGAGTGGGAGGGCTGAGCGTCAGCCAGGGAAGAGGTGGCCATGGTGGGGGCCTTGTGGCTGCAGCCTACACGATGGGGGAAGGAGATACGGGGATTGAATAGGCTGGGGCGACAGGCTATGGGCTATGGCCTATGGCATCAGCCAGGGGTGTTTTGCTGAAAGTTGACATCAGCCAGGGGTGTTTTGCTGAAAGTTGACATCAGCCAGGGGGTGTTTTGCAAAGTAATGTTGGATTCTAGCCTCTCAATCTCAACCACTCGTTGTAGATCTAACGGTACTGATGTCACAAAGGCAGGCACACCATCATCACCAACTGTGGTTTTTATAGTAGTAGTAGATAACGGACGCATGGAACATGCAGCCTAGGCTTAGGAACAAAAATGAACGGTTATATGATTAACATCGGATGGTTGTGAATAGGTGATGATGTGGATAGGCTGCATGTGAAGTTAGAAAAATTAGTCTAAAACTTTAAGCCGGGAGGCCACGGAGCGTTCTCAAGCCATCTGCCAATTTATGACTATGCCATGTGGGCCACTGCAGGCGTTCTACAATCCATTGCAGCCCCGCACTCAGAACAACCAAAAAAAAAAGCTTGGCCCCTCTTGGTCTTTCTCCTCTCTCCCGATCTCCATGGGTGTCTAGGGTTCCCGGACGGCGGCCGACGCCAGGCCCCAAGCAGTGTGGCTACTCCACAGCCTCCTTGATTCCTCCCCCACCCGCTTCCCCCTTTATGGCGGCATCCTCTCCATGAATCAGTGCTAGGGTTTCCGGCCGGCGGCTGCTATATCGCTTCTCTGGTTCTCTCCCCTTCCCAACCAGTTTAGGTTCCCTTCTGGCGGCGTCCTCTTCAGGAACTAGCGCTTCGGGTGAACTCGCCCCCAACGAAGACGCGGATGTGAAGTTCATGGCTGGACGCCCGCTGCACTTAATTTGAGGTACAAAACCTCCTACGTCGCCCTCTGCTATTCGTATGGATACGAGCCCATGGCAGCAGGTAGGGTGGCTGCACCTCTGCCCTCCCCGCCGAGGGCGAGCTCATGGGACTTCTCCATGTGTTCGATAGCTATGAAATGATGCGGGCTGCATCCTCAATGGTTTGTCAGATGCTATAACTTTGAAATTGGTAGCTGAATTTGAAGTGGTACTCTTATGTCGATCTTTATTTTCGTTTTCCATCCAGTTATTCTCTAGCAGTATATATATTGATACGTGCATAGCTAAGTTTACATATGAATGAGTTGCATATAAATGCAGTAGAACAGCCTGTGTTATTAAATATAGAGCTTCAGATGGGGCATGTAAGTTAGCATTGTAAATAAAAATAATGCTTGGATGTATTTGTTCATCCAAGCATCATTATTGTTTACCTTATTTCACGCACCAGTTCTAGAGAATCTCACTCTCCAAGTTTCTGATGTATTTGTTCAGTACATAGACTGTCTTTATATTATTCGAGCTATCATTTACCGTTGACCTTATTTAAAATTCTGCTTGGTACAGACTCGAGAGATAGCTATACCATGAAAATAAACTAAAACATGTTAGAACAGCCATTTGCATCTGAAATGATGTGGTATTTGTTCAGACAGCTTTATCTTATTCATATCATTACCGTGTGAAATATTCACCTTGGATTTTGTTCAAGTAATTCCTAAATATTCCCTATTCTCTAATGATATGTGACTAACTTAGTAATTATCCCATTTTCAGATTGAAGTAACGGGTTACAATTGTGCAGGAAGCTGGTGCCGGTAGCCAGCTACAGGAAGAAAACGTTGGTCCTAGCATGGCATTAGGAATTTAGGATGCTATATGTAAGTAAGAAAAAGAATGCAGTGACATGTGTGTTGTTTGATTAGTAGAAGGGCGTATTTTAGTAAGAGTGTGCAAAAACTCCATTCAGCCAACCTATAGCCAGATTAGGAGATTTATGTTTACTTTCACAATGCAAGAAATCTAATCAGTAGTTTAATGGTACTCTATTAAATGTATTTTTGAGTTATGGGGTTTTCTTATGATGTTTGCTTCATTTGTAGAATGTCGCGGGGCCATCTGTTAAGCTCCTTATGTAACACTAGCTTCACGCCCTGCCAGAGGAGCTTTGGAGGTACAAAACCTTCTATGCCCCTCTCCTTAGCAAATAAAGGTTGAGTTGATTGTTATCATCACTGTGGTTATTATAGATAACTCCCTTCTTTTCTTCAATTTTCTGTGCATCTTGGTGCTACTTTTTCCGAGGATGTTGCAAGTAAAACATTATAGCATTTAGATCTGGTAGTTGAATTACATATTATTCCGTTGCTCATTTGTGTGGTGCTATTGGCTGAACTAGGCCACTTAATATTTTCAGCTCGGGTAATTTCTACACCATCGATTGTTTGTTGCATATTAATTACGACTGTTTTTGTTATAGTACCAATGTTTCTTTCTAGATCAGCTGGCTTAATAATCTATTATGCAGAAAAACTGATAGAGAAAAAACCTGACAATTCTCCTATCCTTGATCTTTGTTCTTACATTGTTGTTATAGCTAGGCTTCTCATGCTCTAATTTATTACATTGGTTTGCTTTCCTAGCTCATGTGCATAGGTGTCAATACTTCTCTGATTGTCTTTACGGCACATGAAGTTCACTTTCCTAAGAAAATGTATATCACAAGTATCCCTTTTTCATCAACCCATTTTCCCTCATAGGTACCAAGGGACACCTGATGTTTGTATGTGACCATGATCATGGCACTATGAGAACAAGAGAGTAACTCCTTTCGGGTTTTTTTTGGTATTGGACAATATGATGATTCCAGCATTGGGTGTTCCATGTTCCATCCAAACAGGAGGGTGGCCCTTGATTAGATTGGAGATATCCTTTTATGAGACTAAAAGCATGCCATTCCTTGATTTATATATTTTATACCCATTGATTCTATGCCGGCGTAATCACCAGCAGCTCTGCGCCTCCCCGTATGATGTGTTTGCAGCCATCATATATGGGATGAAAGCAATCTGGGGACATATGTTTGGATTGGTCGAGATTGATTTCCCCTAAGCCGCGTCCCCGTCATTAACCCTCACTTTATGAATGACACATATTCCAGTTTGGATTAGTATGAAATGAAGCTAAGCTGTTATGTATGGTTAGATTGTTGCACAACCCGTGAGGTATTTACAGGTGTTTACACAACTCCATCTTCCCTTATTTTCCATCTTTTCTCCCACCGTTTAAGTTTTAGATGATCTTTTCATGCAATACGTATACCTAGATACTTTTGTTATCTTATTTGAGATACCAGTTGTCTATACTGAGAGTTTGCAGAGCCTGTGTATGCTGATGTGAGTACTCCTTCTAATCTTACATTCTTCTTTTCATTCCGATGTTCCGGTTTGGTTGTTCATTTGTCAGAGACGATAGGCGCTAGATGGTTCTTTCTTGGAAGTGATGCGAAGCTATCATACTAAAAAAGAGTTCCATGTCTATTTTTATCAATTTATGCCGATCTTAGAATTCTGGTAGTGGTTCTTAGAAGTTTTTTTTACGCCTATAACCTTCTGTGATTACTGGATAGCTGGTGAAGTTTGGAAGCTGCACCATTACTTTCAAAAGGAAAGGGACCACTAGAGCAGATTGAATATTTTTTTCTTTACAAATTAATGTCTGCAGCTCTTTCGAAACAGTTCTCATTTCAGCAGGAGCCTACTCTATATGGACTAGCAGGTGTAAATCCAGGAGAGGAGAAACTCATTTCTTCCCACGTCACAGCTATCTGGGTGAGTAAAGTGGTGTGGGAAACTTACTCTCGCCCAATAACTCAGTTGTCATAAAGATTTGTTTGTTCGCGGCTACCGACACAATCGACGATCAAGATTAATTCAGATGCTTCCTTCGATCATATTTCATTTCCAGGCGCGATGGGCATCGTGGCTCGCAATTCAAATCGCGGTGTCATCATGGCATGATGTATTAGGTATAATGCACTTCCCAATGCATTTTCTGCTGATGCTAATGCATGCAAAGATGGAGCGCAACTCACCGTCACCCTGGGTATCAAGCATATTGCGCTGGAGACTGACTGTCTGAATTGTCAACTTGTGGAAGAGAAGAGATAACCACTGTTTAGAGATCATTTGTGTCGTTTAATAGATTGAGACACTCAATAAACAGGCTGACACTTTCTCCATCGAGTATATCCCAAGGGAACCTAATTATTCTGCACACTTATGTGCTTTACAATTGAATCATGTAATATGTAGTAGAATGTGACTCTGCTCCCACTTTTCTCACGATATGTCTTTACTATAAATGTAACCTCTGAAGTGAGAATAAATCAAGGATACTAGTGGTTGCTTCTCCAAAAATAATATACATCCACAAATAATAATGTACAAAGTGCGCACTTATTGATTCTAAAAAATCTATTGGCTTACCTTTTCTCATTATGAGTTTTTAGTGCTTAAATCAAAGTGATCTTGCTGATCTCTTGAGTAATGCCATCGATAATACTGCATGTGTTTGAATATATACAATGTTTTAGGAACAATACCAAAACGTCTTATTTGAAAATAGAGGGGGTAATATTTTTGATGAAATATTGAGGCATGTCCTCATTCATAATATGTATTACAACTGGGCATTCAGGATCTCAACCGTCTGAGGACTTATCAATCATGATAATCATGCCGAACCCCGTCCAGGATCTCAACCGTGTGAGGACTGAAACTAACCATGCGACAGCTACTTCTATGATCACTGCGGCAACCACGGAAGGCCCAAACACAAAGCAGCCGGCGCGGCGAAGCGCGTCTATCCATCTAGTCATAAATGATCTTTAGTGGGGTTTTGGTTTATAAGAGATATAGATGAGAAGCAATACACACAGAAGTCCTAGTCCTGAGAGTAATCAGAATATTACTGGTGATGAGGATGACAACAATGGTGATGAGGATGAGTACGGTTATGGCGAGCATAACGATGATGGCGATGGCTACGACTATGGTGATGGTTATGATAATTATGATGTTGATGATGGCGAAGATTTTTGATGCCAAGAAAAGTTCTGTTGCATTCCTTAGCTTATGACATTGTTTGACCCTTACATATTTGTTATTATCTGGATCAATTATTTACTTTGAGAGGTTACACTAAATATAATATAATACATTCTTATTCATGTGTGATTGTGTATATCTAAGATGTTATCAAATGCCCCAACTGGTGAAAAAAAAATGCATGACAACCTAGGAAACATCTCTGATGTACCATAAGCTGACGGAAACTTTGTAAAAACGACGGTGTGCCTCGGCCTCTCAAATTAACAAATATGTGACGGGTTGTGCACACAATCGGTAAATACACTAACTGAGAACTATTCCAACTCTTGGTTATAGTGACCCCTACGGGAAACATGTACCATCGACTATCCGTAAGACCGACGGGAAACATATATTGTCGGCTATCCATAATACCGACGGGATTAATCCACCGTTGGAAAAGAAATACCCGATTGGACACCGTCAGCTTTAGGCGTCGTCAAGTTGTTCCGTGTGGCTGATGGCAAGAACTTGACCGACGGCTTCCCGTCGGGCTATTGCCATGGGAAACTATATCAACCGACGGTACCGTCGGCTATGCAAGTAATGGCCGACCGAGCAAAGCCGACGGGCCATAGCCGACGGTACACGGTCGGAATTAAGTATAACCGACGGTTTATAAAAATAGCCGACGGTAAAGTGGCCCTCGGCGAAAAGGGGAAATCTAGTAGTGAATGCTTCGGTTTAGGGCATTATTTGATTAGCACGATTTTTAGAACGAACAGAAAAATTGCAGGGTTGGAATGACATATCCTATTTAATTATGCAGAATAAAAAATCCAGGATTTTGGGTTATTCTTAGCCTCACTCCTACAAAATTTATGTTTTTGTTTCATGTGAACCATTAAAAGGCATCTCCTAAAAAAATTATGTGTTTCGAAGCCGTTTAGAACCGAAGTGCATGACATGTCAACCCTTTGTTTTATTTTTCTTTTCCTATTTCTACGTTTTTAAAATCTGCAGTCCAAAGAGGCACTTAATTATTTTTCCCTATTTTGTCACGGAGGGCGATTTTTCTATTCTATGTACTATGTTTTGGTCTGTACTTTGATGAGTCACTTTTCGATCTCTCGAATCATTTTTTTTCTTCAGTTTGATGGGTTACTTGTCTGATATCCCAACTCTGTCTTTTTTTTCTGTGGTGATCTCTAAATTTTCTTCATTTTGCGAAATCTTTGAAAACAGAAGTTTTTTACATAGCCAAACTTGTCGCAATGCAAGTCTTTGTCGCTACCAGAATTATTGTGTAAGTATTGATAGTAAATTAAACACTTTACCATGTAATTGTGGACGGTATTATGAAAAAATTGCCCTATTAATCTTGCCACATTTGCACTTTAATTAGTTGTGAAGTTCACACCTTATACACATTGTTATTAATTTCTCTAAAAGAAAATTGTTCAATGCTAATTGGACAACATGACTCCATCTACTGTTAGAAACAAGTTTAAAAGTAACCCCAAGAAAAAAAACACTATGATTGAAATAACAAGAAAAAAGCCCACGGATCGGTTGAACCGTATACCTTTTGATCCTTACAGACCATATCAAACCAAGAGTTCCCTTCGTGGTATGATTGGTTGTTCAACTGCCCCTGAAACTTAAAGGAAGAGAAGGGCGAAGCATATACCAGTGTTTTGCCAACGGCACGAAGCGAATCTTGCAAGCCAGCCTAGCCCTACGCCTAGATTGATATTCACAAGAACTACTACTTACTATCGGTATTCACAAGAACAATAAGTTGAGAGGAGGAGCAATAAAACTGGACGAAAGCCTCTATCAATTATTTATTAGCTTAGTTTTTTTTTTTTGCTTTCTTAGTACCCAAACATATTATGCTTTCAAACTCCAAATGCATATCCATACCAATATATAAAGCATGGACCTATTTCTGATTTAAGCCTTCCAAAATGTTTGGTTCAATTTCACAATTAAACATCTATTGGTCAGAAAATGTTATATGTTCTTCTCATAACTCCAATTGCAGAAATATTTAATACTCTCAAATGTCACTTTGTATATTTAGTTTTCTCTTTAGTAACAAAGTTGCACGTCATTGCTCTGAAGATGTGGGCACTATCCAAATTTTCGAAAGATGTTTTCAAATTAAATAAACTTCGATGCCAGATATATGGGACCCAAAAAGTATTATGCTTGTGACATACTCCCTCCTTTCCATATTATAAGCCGTTTTGGCAGTTTAGTTTGCAAAAACGGTTTAAAATATGGATCAGAGGTAGTAATATATACGCCCTTTCTAAGAAAATCGTGCATTTTTTGTTGTTTTTCCAATACGAGAAAGGAAACATGTACGTAAGAACTTGGTAAGAAATTATACTCTAGTGTCAATATTTGTTTTTTACTCCCGTGTCTCAGTTATATATTAGTCAGAGAACATGCGTGATTGTACTGTACTATGCGTAGTTTTATCAAATCGTACTGGCCCCAAAGTCAAAATAGCGAAAATAAAAATTCAAAATAACGACAAGAGATGGCTGAACCGAACAGCTACATGCCACGAGCTGTACAGCAACGTGCCGGCGAGCTCGAGCGAAGAGAACAATCTAAAAAATAAAATAAAAACTGCGAGCTCCCCGGAATGGAAAGGCCAAGAAGTCCAGAGCCATGGATCTCGGCTCCTCCGTCTTCTAGCCAAGACCCAATAACTACTTCCCCACATTGCCATTGCTAGCATTCTCGCCGGAGGGATCGCGCGGCGGCTCTGAGGCAACAGTAGCAATGGCAGCGGCAGCAGAGTCGGACACCGGGAGCGAGGCGGGCGCCGCCGGGGACTCGGCGGTGTTCGCTTCGCCGGTGAAAGCGAGGGCGAGGGCGCCGGAGTCAGAGGCCGGCGCCTCGGCGGCGACGATGTCGGAGTCCTCGGAGGCCAGGGTCGACGACGGTAACATCCAGGAGGCTGAGTCGTCGCTCCGCGAGGGCCTCTCCCTCAACTACGAGGTACTATGGAGCCGTTGCCTCTAGCTTCTGTTCTTTCTTTTCCTTTTTGCCTGATCTGGGAATTCGCCTGTGGTATGTTTGTGAGGAATGGGATGGAAAGATCAGAAAATTTCGGGGCCCAATTGTGTGCCTATGTCATGTCATTTGCTGTATTTTGGGGGGACATATCGGGATCTTTGCGCGGAGATCGTAGTGCCTACAAGGACTGATGGTTCTTCATGTCAGGGATGGCATTGTTTTCACAAGGTTGGGGCCCATTTTGATTCGGTCAACTGAGCAAGAATTCCTGCTCAGAATGATAAATTTCTGTTCCGAATAAAGCCTTTGGGGGAGATGTAGGATACCAGGATGCTATCTTGTGGAAATGATTCCCCATGTTTGGACACTCGTATTGATGATTTTTTTTTTTGGATGAATCTGAAATTTACAAGGGAATGCAGAACTCGACGGTACTGAAATAACTCAAGGATAAATGTGGAAGATGATCTTGCTTTTAGATGTTGTAGCCGTATGATCATGGATTGGTCGGCGTGTGATATGTTATCCAGTGAATTTGGGAGCTACCCAATCATTCCGGCACTAGTAAGGATGTTGTGGGCGTATGATCATGGATTGGTCGGCGTGTGATATGTTATCCAGTGAATTTGGGAGCTACCCAATCATTCTGGCACTAGTAAGGGATTTATGCACTCTGTTTTGCTGTTGTTAGGATATGATGGTACACGTCTGGTCAAATTCACAAGCAATGTGCATGAGTGACTCAATGGGAAACAGATGCGAAAAAATGTCATCGTTTAGTTCAGCTGGGCAGCTATTTGATCTTGTTTAGTCTTTGTGGTGGTAAAAATATTTCATTTCCCTTACTTCTGTATATGGCGCAACAAATGATAATAACACCGTTTTGTTTGATGTTTATGTCACCCTGGTCTAAAGTTACACAATTTCCTTTTGTGGTGAGTTCGAAAACATAAAAGTCTTCGAGTTTCTACTTAATTATCTACGGAAGTTTTAAGTGTTAGAGATGCTTGTTTGTATCTTTGATAAAGTTATAATCGTCATGAATTATTTGTATAACAATGGGACTTAGTTTATGCCAAGAGTTCAGAACACCGAATTAAATTAAACAAGTATAAGCTACAATTGTTTGATTGTGATTACTAAATAGTGAATACAAATGTGCTAAAATGTTATTTGTGCTTGACTAGCTAAATCCTCCTAAATTATGGTTGATGATAGGCTGGTGGCAAAATGGAATACTCAGCAGCTACTCTAATTTATTTCTGCTAACTGTGTTTTATGTATTTGCTTCTAAACTTAGGAAGCGAGAGCTCTCCTTGGGAGGCTAGAATATCAGAGAGGAAATGTAGAAGCTGCTCTCCGAGTATTCGACGGAATAGACCTTCAAGCTGCTATTCAGCGTTTGCAACCATCTCTTTCAGAAAAACCATCTTCAAAGCGGAATAATAAACTAAGGTCAGATTCATCGAATTCAGGATCACAACATGCAGCTAGCCTCGTTCTTGAAGCCATTTACTTGAAGGCGATGTCTCTTCAGAAGTTGGGTAAAGCAACAGGTACGGATTGCAAACTTCCACTCTGACCATTTTGTTATGCTTGTTGTGACACCATGAATCCATTTACTTGCAGAGGCTGCTCAACAGTGTAAAAGCGTCCTTGACGCCGTCGAAAGTATTTTCCAACGTGGCATACCAGATGTGATGGTTGAACAAAAGCTGCAGGAAACTGTCAGTAAATCTGTTGAGCTTCTCCCAGAACTTTGGAAGCAAGCTGGGGCTTATCAAGAAGCACTTGCTTCTTACCGGCGTGCTCTTCTTAGTCAATGGAATCTTGATGACGAATGCTGCACTAGGATTCAGAAGAGATTTTCTGTTTTTCTGTTGTATGGTGGTGTTGAGGCAAGCCCACCAAGCTTGGCTTCACAAACGGAAGGTTCATTTGTTCCTAAGAATAATTTGGAAGAGGCAATCCTTCTGCTCATGATACTATTGAAGAAGTGGTACCTTGGAAAGACTCACTGGGATCCCTCAGTCATGGAGCATCTAACCTTTGCATTGTCACTCTGTGGCCAGACATCTGTTCTTGCCAAGCATCTTGAAGAGGTTTTACCTGGAATATACCCTCGAACTGAGAGATGGTATAGTCTTGCCCTTTGTTATTCTGCAGCTTCTGATAATAAAGCTGCATTAAATTTGCTAAAGAAGTCTTTAAATAAGAATGAGAATCCGAAGGACATAAATGCCCTGCTTTTAGCTGCTAAGATATGCAGTTCGGACTTTTATCTTGCTTCTGAGGGTGTGGAGTATGCAAAGAGAGCAATCGCTGAGGATGAATCATTAGATGGGCATTTAAAGAGTGTTGCGCTCCATTTCTTGGGGACTTGTCTGGCTAATAAGTCTAAAATGTCTTCGTCAGATCATCAAAGATCTCTCTTGCAGGCTGAGGCTTTGAAATCACTTAGTGAGGCATTTTCTCTTGACGGCCACAACCCAGATTTAATATTTGACATGGGGGTTGAGTATGCTGAGCAAAGAAACATGCATGCTGCCTTGAAATGTGCAAAGCAGTTCATTGATACAACTGGTGGATCTGTTTCTAAAGGCTGGAGGTTGTTATCTTTGGTTCTTTCTGCACAGCAGAGGTATTCAGAAGCAGAGGTGGTGACTGATGCTGCATTAGATGAAACTGCAAAATGGGAACAAGGGCCACTACTTAGAATAAGGGCTAAACTGAAAGCAGCCCAATCATTGCCGATGGAAGCAGTGGAAGCATACCGTACCCTTCTTGCTCTTGTTCAGGCACAGAGCAAGGCTTATGGATCTGTGAAAAATGGCACAGAGGTTTGTTTTCTCAATTAGAAAAATGTCTCGTTAAGTTTGATGCAGGTTACATCTAATTTAGTATTCCCGTGGAGCTTGCTTGAAAATGTTTATTTGCTAATACAAGATAGTTCTGAGATTGTTTTAGACATGAAACCCCTTATCTTTCCTAGTTAGTTTGGAGTGGCATTGGCTCCTGACACTGAACAATGTTGTTCCGTAGCAATATCCTGGGAGCTGCTTTCTTGTTTGTATTAGCTGCTGCAACAAACTACCACTATGCTTTCATCAATGCGCCATATTATTTTTGTTGTCTCATTCTTTGTGAAAATTATTTCAGGAAGGGGACAATAAAGTGAGTGAGTTTGAAGTTTGGCAAGGTCTTTCCAACCTGTATGCTAGTCTTTCGTACTGGAGAGATGCTGAAATATGTTTGCAGAAGGCTAAAACTCTGAGAACATATTCTGCCACGACACTTCATGCAGAAGGTAACGAAACCTTGGTCACCGATTCATGAATTGTGAGCCATATCTCTTGTTATTGGTAAAGTATGAATTCATCCTTGCGAATAAGAGCATGAAACTCCCCATGTCATTTGTGCCTTGAGTGTTTATTGTCATGCATAATATAAGTGATTGCCAAGCTAATAAACAACAAGTAGAGGTGAGTAAAGTGTTGAAATTTTGATTCACTTTATTCTTCTTTCACATTTATCTAGGTTACGCATTATTTAAACTTATTTGGAGATATCCCTAGTTCTTCTGTCAAATATTATGTTACCATCATGATTTGTTCCTTTCTTTCCAGGTGACATGCATGAGATTCGTGCGCAAACGCAGCATGCGCTGGCTGCATACTTGAATGCACTCTCAACAGAGGTAGATCATGTACCATCCAAGGTATCCATTGGTGCTCTGCTGTCTAAGCAAGGGCCCAAGTATCTCCCCGTGGCGAGGAGCTTCCTCTCAGATGCCCTAAGGCTTGAGCCTACAAACCGGATGGCATGGTTCTACCTAGGTCAGGTCCACAAGCACGACGGGAGGCTAGCTGATGCTGCTGATTGCTTCCAAGCAGCCTCTATGCTCGAGGAATCAGACCCAGTAGAAAGTCTCCGACCGCTCTGATGGGTCACCTTGAACAACTTGAGGTTTCCTTTTTTTGTCGGCAATTTTTTCTGTCTCATCTTCTCCTTCTTCGGTACATAGCTGGGCAGAAATTGGAGGCCAGCTACCTGTATTTTGTGTTCCTAGGAGCCACTGTGTTCTGTCACGCTGTTGTCGACAGATGTTGTGTAATTGGTTGCTAAGTGGTGTATAAGTTGCTTGCCTAACTGATGTTACATCATGTGTGGCGGTAGAAAGTAAATGTATCGATATCACCCGTTTCTGTAAAAGGTTATAAAGAGTCGCCAGTCGGCGAGTAACTGTTGATGCGCTTTTTTTTTTGCGACAGTACAGTACCTTTCAGCCATTGTTCTATTCGCTCAGTTTTTTTTTTTTTTTTTTTTGAAACGAGGCAAAAGCTTTGCCTTTATATTGATATAGAAGGAGCAAACAGGAAGGACGAGGCCTAAAAAGAAAAAAAGATACAACATGAGTCGACGTTCATGTTGCCCTAGCAACCAAAACCGACACTACCACGGCGGAGGCAACCTCACGCAAGACGGAGCCCGGAGCCGCCGCACCGACATCCACGCCGGCCCCGAGGCCGTGTCCCCAACCTAGCCGTCAGCCATGTCGCCCAAGCAACCAAAGCTGACACTACACACGGCGGAGACAAGCTCAACGCGAAACCAAACCCGGAGCCGCCGCTCCGATTTCCACGCCGGCCCCAAGGCCACGCCCCTAAACTAGCCGACGGCCAAGTCGCCCTAGCAACCAAGGCCGACACTAAACACGGCGGAGCTGAGCTCAACGCAAGCCTTCCGGAGCCGCCGCTCCGACATCCACGCCAGCCCCGGGGCCGCGCACCACCTGCCCGATGACGAAAGAGTCGTCGCCTCCAACCACCAGCACCCCACAGGTCCCTCCGGCCGGCGGAACATCCAAGGCGAGGCCCCAAGAGGGAAGCGACGCAGGAGCGCCGCCCTCGCCCGATCCCACGAGGGATCTAGGGTTTCCCTCGGAAAACCCGGCGCGGAGGGGCGAGAGAACATCGCCCCAACGACGCCTTCAAGAAGGGCGCGGCGCCCGAAGGCGTCGCCGTCGTCGGCCTTGGTAGCACCGGGGCAGGGCTTTCGCCCGGCGATGTGTCGCAACCCCCGCGAACCGCCCGCCAGGGACCGGCCAAGCCGCCAACACCAACTCCGCATGCCGCAACGCCCGCGACTCCTCCTACCACGGGCAGCGCCATGCCGACCACGAAAACAGTCATAGCCGTAGCTCTGGGGCCGTCGCCCCGGCTTCCTCCTCCATCGACCAGCACCACCGACAACCACTCCACCCATCGGAGAGGGGCCCGAATACCGTAGCGCCCTAGGCCGGAGCACCGCACCGCGCGGAGCACCGGACAAAAGGTACGGCGACTCCCAACACCATGTTGGCAGCAGCTCCAACACCACCATCCACCGGCCACCACGCCACCAACGAGCATCCCCGCCGTCGCAGCCAAGCCCTCCCGCAACACCACACGCCCGACCCCCGGCAACCACCCCCTGGCCGAGCTCCACCATGGCCAAGCATGGAACGGACGCACCACCACCCCATGCAACTCCCCCGTGCCGTCGCAGCCACGCCCAGCATGGCCCGCCCGCCCAGCAGCGCCGGGGCCTCCCTGCTGCAGCCAGCCACCGCCATGGCCGTCCAGGCCCGCCAGGTCCATCTGGCGCAAAGGCCAGCAACCCCACGCCGGCCATCGCCTGCAGCTCCACCGCGGCCCGCAGCACCACGCCGCGCCGCCGGAAGTTAAGCACCACACACGGCCGAGCCCAGCGTCCGCGCCGCCACGAAGCGGGCGACCTCGACCTGTCGCCAGCGCGGCCAGGTCAGGGATCGCCCCCACAAAATCCGGGCACAAGGCCCCGGATCCGCCACCCACCCGTAGCCCCGCGGTCCCGGAGCCGCCGCTCCGGCTGCCAGCGCCGACAGCGCGCCATCGCCGTCCTAGCTCGGACCCGACGCCCACCGCGCAGAGAAGAGGACCACCCCCGCCGCCAGTTGTTTGGCAGCGGGGAGACCGCCACTGCCGCGGCATGGAGGCCGGCGACAGCAGCGGCGAGGGGGCGCGACGAGGGAGGGCCCGGCGGCGGTGCGGGAGTCGCCCCCGGTGTCGCGCAGGGTGCGCCAAGGGGGAGGGGGGCAGCGACATCCAATGTTCGCTCAGTTTTCTGAGTGAGCTGAACTGCTGAAGCAAATGTTGAGAAGCTGAAGCAAGAGAATAAATCGATCTATATCTCTTGTTTGATCAGCAACACAAGAACAAACTGCAAGACCATACTAATATATACAGAATTGAACACTATTACAGTAAAGTTTATAACGAGTCGACCAGTAATTGTTGATGCTCATTGCTCTGCACTCCCAACCATTGTTAGCGGAGTTCAGATTTCGAATGAGACGAGCTCAATAGAATTTGAACACCAACAATGTATTGGCGCATACTACCTCCATCCCTAATTATAAGACGTTCTGGTAACGTCTTATAATTTGGAAAAGAGGAAGTACTCACTTGATTTGCCTATCTTCTTTGAGAACAATTTATTGACACATAGTACATGAGAGAACTACAACCTAATACAGAAATGCACTGACATTTCATTGGCTAATCTTCCCTGAAAACCCAATGAAAAGAAAGGGAAAAGACAAACAATAGCAATTTCTTTCAGCCATTGATGCTGATTTAAGAGTTGATTGGGTTTACTCCCAACGATTTTTTCACACGCATCTGGCATTTTAAGTCAACAACGTACACATACCATGAAGCTGTAGACAAAGGTTCTCATTACACCGTCATGAATTGCATTTTATAAACAGTTCATTTCTAGAATCTCTTCTCTTACACAAAGAAGACACTGATCAAGAAAGTACATTACAGGAAAGGTAGCCACAGTTCAAGGTGTAAAAACACAAAAGCTATCGAGGAGAAGAATTCCCCACAAGATTTGACAAGAACATAGGCAATGCGAGAAATAAAAAAATAACGAACTTCAGAGGACATTCAAAAGAACCTAAATATTAACAAGCATGACATTTTATTATCGGATGTGTTTCTAGGCTATTGATGAGAAGAATTCACCACAAGATTCGATAAGTTTATAGGCAATGTGAGGAATCCGCATGTTGCAGAGTAGATGGAGGTTGGTTTTCACTTTGTGAAGGAGGTCCACAAGCTTGGGTAGTGAGCGGTGAGCCGTAAGGCTGTCAGTTCTCACTAGCTCGAGCCACCCTCAAAGCTCCACCACTATCTCAAGCCGCCCGCCAAGCTCCCATCTACATAACAGTGTTGCCCATCTTTTAATGACGCATCTTCTAACCGGACTCGATTAGCTCCGTAGTCAGTGTGCGCAAGGAGTGGTACATGTCGAAGTGCCGAGGGGGTCTCTGCCCAGATAAAGCCATGGCGGCTAGATCAACATTCAGGAGGACAGACTACAAATTTGGACCTAATGACATTGATCTTAATATATTTTATATTAAACTTTCATACTTATTTTAGCATGCAACCGTCTTAAATATTACAATGTTATATTTCTTATTTGAAATTCATAACCACGCAAAAATTGTTAAATGTAATATACTTTTTATATAGTCTCAACTCATATACTTGAAAAAAAATACGTTTGCCTTGTGCTAAATTTAACCTATATTTTGTAGCATAGTTTATTTCATCAATTAATTTGGATAACTTCATAAACTATGTAGTCTATATATTTATGGTAGAGATGTCTAAGGATATGGTCTAACAAATATCTTAAAAGTGGATTTTTAATGTACGATTTTATGCATATATACAAAAAATGTCTGGAGCATAAATTGAATATTGACATGTATTTTTATCCCTAATTATCATGGTCGAATATGTATTGCAAGTTATAATGAGTACAATAATGAGATGACAATGTGTGCATGATGCGCATTTAATATTAAAAAACATTGTAATAGTAATCGCCCGATGAATAAATAAATTAAATTGATTTGACTCTTGACACGTAAATACAATTTAATTGCTTGATATGGTCGTTTGCAACCCGCTCGGCACCATTTTCTCTATACAAGCGTCCATGCATGTAATGTTTTATGCACAAATTAAACATGATACTCCCTCCTATCGACATGGTGGTGAGTGTCGCTTGTCGCGGATGACGATACCATCTCCGCCTTATCGACATGGTGGCCCTTATCCACATGGTGGCAAGCGTTGCTTCTCCTTCTCCTTGCATCAGGCACTGCCACCGCCACCGGCTCGCCGCACCATTGGTAGGGAAGGCAAGGGCACAATGCTCCCTATTGCGGCGTGTTGGCGTTAGCCAGAACAGCGATGGCCATCCTGTGTCCAGTCGCCTCCCACCAGTCTTGTCGCCCTCTGGCATTGAAGCGAAGTGACCTGAACATGCCTTCATACACGTCGCGAGTGTTGCACTCGTGCTCAAAGAGGTCAAGCCACATGACAAAGTTCTTGTAGTTGTTCTCGGGAAGGTCCCGCAACTCGTGCACCATCATATTTTGGAAGCAGAGGAAGGCCAACTAGAAATGCTCGGAGTGACGAGAATGGGCAGCATGGTAAGGCCGCTTGCACCTAAAACCCAATCCTTCAGGTTGGCGGTAGTTCGTCCGGATGAGTGGTTCATACCGGTGAAACTGCACACCTTCTGAAGATTGGGACTGTCCTGCCCCCTCTCGCCGTCCCACATAATGGACCGCTAGAACCGTCGGCCTCGTAGTTGTGCGTGTGTAGCCGGCTTAGAAATAGAATGGGGGGAGGGATAGGGTGGTGCATGATCAATATGGCACTGCGAGGCACACCAGGGCGCGGGGGGGGGGGGGGGGGGGAGGGGGAGGGCTTTTACATCGTCGGATTGGCCGAGGGCCAATGGCGCCAGTACAATGTGTACGCGTGCGGAAGGTGCAATGTCGTGCCGACACGTGGACTTGCGGTGTTAATGACGCGCCCGCGGAAGCGGAAACGATGGTCTAGCAACATCGCCCACCTAGAGAACCAACAAAGTGGGAGGCACCCCCATTACTCCGCGAACCAGACTTTACGCACCGCCATTAATCATGACTGACCGGGCGTAACTTAAACTTGAAAAGATCGTAATTCGGAAGATTGGTAATTCCTCAGACTTAACTTAAACTTGAAAAGAACATTCTTCCAACTTTAAATTATTCATTACAATACTGATTGAACAAAAATAACTCTTATTGGAGTTCACATATGGATCTTCATCATTGACTTGAGAATTCTTAGTGTGATCTTCTATGCATCAAATGCAAATCTTCATTATCACTCAAGAACTTCTTCCTTTCAGCATTTGCTTCGTCAAAAGTACTTGCAACTATTGCAAGTGTGAACAATTTAGTAGTATCTCATACTAATTAATTTGATAAAAATTATGTCAATTACAAACAACATTTAAATTGGCTTCTGTCCCACCCGCGGATGTTGCTCGTTGTTGCGGAAGCAAGGGAGTACGGATAGTGCCACATATTTATCAGAGTAAGGGTCGTACCAATCAATATTTAGACAGAGGCCAATAAAAATTAACACAATTCATAAAAAAACTACCGTATTTGTATCTTATTTTTAGCCTACCATGAACTTAATGAGTGTAATTTCCTTACTCATTTGGCATAGATCCTTTTTTTCTGAAACACTCTGACTGTAGGGCAAAAGCCCCACAGCATCCCATCCCTTTATTAAAAGTAGAAACTAAAATTTATGTACAAAAAGAAGAAAGAAACCAAAAATTATGTACAAAGACCACCAACATCACTAATCAGCTAGGGAAGATTATTAATCCAAAGCAACAATTCCTCAGCATGTTTTTTCTTCATTTTGTGCTGCAGGATGGTTAAATCATGTAAGAATCCCCTCCTCCATCCAGCAAAAGAAGGCCTCTGATGCTAAAAAATCTTGCCATTTCTTTGGAGCCAAATATGCCTACAAGCAACAATCACCACTTCCATAAAAAAAGTTCTAGCAAATTGCTTTCTTGCTTGACTTACACTCAATTGTATATCAGTAGCTTGGACCCAAGAAATCTGAAGATAATTCCATATCCTCTGGCTAAAATTGCAAACAAAGAAGAGGTGCAAACGATCCTCATGCACTCCAAGAGGACACAATACACAATGGAAGTCATCAATGACCTCCCAATGCCTTCTCTTTAGTAAATCCTTTGTATTTAACCTGTCCTTTATAAGCAACCAAGCAAATACTTTCAGCTTCATAGTACATGAAGACTTCCAAAGCCATTTATAAATGGCAGGGGTGGCTAAAGGCTTAAATATCCTCTTGTAGAAACTGGTAGATGTATAATTAGGCCCCCAAGAATAACCCCACTTATCATTAGCATTAGAAATAGGATTCTGAGCCACAAATTGGTCCATCAGCTGGAACTCAACAAAAGCTTGTTGAGATAGAGGAAGCTGAAATAGCTGATAATTCTCCTCCAAACTATAGATATCAGCCATTGACAAATTATCATTGAGCACATAGGAGAATAGCCTAGGAAATCTCACTTTAAGAGGGACAGCGGAATTACCAATTTGCCAATTATCTTGCGAGAATAAAATAGAAGTACCAATACCAAGTTTTATAGTAGACACTGCTCTAAAATTATCAACCTGTTTCATGACATCCCTCCACCAGAAAGAGCCCCTCAAGATATCTCCATGAGGCACTTTATCACTGTAATAACCATCCCAAACCAGGTGAACCCAAGGCAGGTCCACCTTATTGTAAAATTTATCCAGAAATTTAATCAACAAAGCAGCATTTTTCTTCTGGAAATCTACAATACCCAGCCCACCACAAAGTTTAGGCAAGGTCACCATTTCCCAAGCAGCTAGTGACCTACTAGGGGTCTCAGAATTCCCTCTCCATAAACACTGCCTAAGAATTCTATCCATCTGTTTAGTTATACCATGGGGCAATTGCAGGGTACACAAAAAATGTAGTGGCATGGAAGAAAGGGCAGAGTTAATGAGCTGCAGTCTTGCACCTTGAGACAAGAGGAAGAGCTTGAAGCCAGCCTTCTTTCAAGTTTAGTGACTAGAGGCATAAGGTCCTTGATATGGGGCCTAGTTGTACCAAGAGGCAAGACAAGATATGTGAAAGGTAGGGTCCCTACTTGACAACCAAAATGAACATCCAATGAATTCAAGCACTCCTCATCTACATTGATTGGCAGCATTTGGGATTTATCATAATTAATTCTTAGTCCAGTAGACAAAGAAAAATTCTTTAGAGCCTCCTTTAAACAAGCTAACTGGGTGCTATCAGCAGGCAAGATAAGCAAGGTATCATCTGCATATTGTAATATTGGAAACAAAGTATCATGTGTCTCAATAGGCCTAGAAATGAGTCCTTTATTCATTAAGTCATTGAGCACTCCTTGAAGTAGTTCAGACCCCAGGACATAAAGGAGAGCAGTCAGAGGATCACCTTGTCTTACTCCTCTTTTAATAACAAATTGCTTTTCAGGCACACCATTGAGCAGAACTGCAGAAGATCCTGAGGAGAGAATCTTCTTGACCCAATTAATCCACATATCATTGAAACATTTTTCCTTGAGGACCTGGATGATTGCCTCATGCTCAATAGTATCAAATTCTTTAGAAAAATCTAGCTCGAGAATGATAATGGGCTTCTTAGACATATGGCATTGGAAAACATATTCAAAATCCCAGGCTAAGCAATCTTGGATTGTTCTTCCTTTAATAAATCCATATTGATTTTGGCTCACACATCTCTTTATTACCTTCTGGAGCCTATTAGCAGCCAACTTAGTGAGAAATTTAAGGCAAACATTGGTTAATGAAATAAGCTTGAAATCATTAACCCCCTCAGGAACCGGAACCTTAGGCACCAATGTGATATAAGATCCATTCATATTTTCCATATTAAGAGATCCCCTATGAAAATCAGCAGCCAGCTTATAGAAATCAAATTTTACACTGGGCCAATATTTTTTAAGGAATAACCCATTAAAACCATCTGGACCAGGTGCTCTATCAGCAGGCATAAACTTAATGACATCATCTTGTTCAGATAAAGAAAAAGGAGAAGTGAGATCATCCAACCCATCCACCTTTTCCATCGGACCATTTAAATCAAATCTCATGTCAATTCCATCAGAACCCATCCTATCTCTGTAACTAGACCAGAGCAATCCAGCCATTTCATGGTGATCAGTAATCAGTCTTCCATCATCAGATTTAAGAGAAGAAATAGAGATCCTTCTAAATCTAGCAGTTGCCATGGCATGGAAGAATTTTGTATTGTCCTCCCCCTGTTTAATCCAACGAATAGTATATCTTTTCTTCGAGTAATTGCATTCAGCCAGTAATAGCTCATCATGATGTTGCTAAATATTGGGTCCAGTTTCCTTTGATATAGATTGTAATGTATCATTAAAATAAACTTTTGTGTTGTGATTAGTTTAATTTGTATTTGTTAACAAAGGCTTTTTCTTCAATCAATTTCATATGAGATCATAATATATATTGTATATTCCTTCCATTCTAGTAATGCGTATAAATTTACTCAAAAACCAACTTCCTTTACTTTCATTGATGTTATAGAAAAATATGAACATTTACTATTGCAAATCAATATCAATGGATTAACGATAAAATATATTTTCATATTTACTTATTTAATAGTGTAGATGTTGATATTTTCTTGTATTTTTGGTCAAAACGTAAGTTTTAACTTTAAACTAAATGCATATGCATTATTCATTGAAACGGAGATAGTATATATTTGTGGTATAGATCTAACAAATATCTTAATAGCGCTTTCTAGTTTATGTTCATGTTTATATAATTTCTAGAGTGTAAATTTAACCATTGACACGATACTTATAATCTATGGTCGAATGTTTCTTACAAGTTTCAATGAAATCAATGATAGGTTAACATCCCCTTGTTGATATGTACTAGGTATTGTACTATCATGTCCTAGAATAACCAACTATTAACATAAAAATAATTGGAATATAGTTTTTTTTGTACACATATAATATGTTGGTATGTAATGTTCTTGGTATCAAGTGTTGTATACAAATGGTCCTGCCAGTTTTTGAAATAAAATAGTCATGCAAAACTTTCTAGTGTCAAGCATCTTGTATTGTTCCTACATGTGGTCGGCGGTGTGGACTCGATCATGCAAATTGAGCATATTATTACTTTAGTATATTAAATAGTCTCTTGGTCGTAAAATATAATAGTACAATGGCTTATAGAACAATTGGGGACCTCGCCTCTCGGGGCCAGGTCAGGCTCGTGTGGTGTACCTATTCACATAGACGCTCATCTATGATGATGATGTGGGAGGAGAGGCGTGTATAGGGACTCATAGTTGTTGTCAGAGAAGAGGATGTGTGATAGAGGTTGGTGGTAGTTTCTTAATACAATCGCCGATAATGTGGTTCGCCCGACTCACACGACATTCATGCAAAGACGCAACATCCTTGATGTGGTTGTGGTCTTACATGATACAGTTCATGAGTTACATCGGAAAAACATGATTGGAGTGATACTAAAAATAGATTTAAAAAAGGCTTATGATTAAGTCAAGTGATGTTTTCTTCAGCAAAATTTCGGAATGAAAGGTTTTTCTGAAGAGTGGCGCTCTCTGATCCATAACTTTAAACTTTATTTTGGGAGGAAGTGTGGATCTCAAAGTCAATGAAGATATTGGTTCATACTTTGGGACTAAACAAGGCTTATGGCCAGGCAATCCATTATCACCGATACTATTTTATATAGTTGCTAATATGTTAGCCATAATCATTGAACGCGCCAAACTGGAGTGTCAGATTGAAGGGGTGATGCATGTAAAATGCATACATGAACTTTGCATGTTATTACTTGTTTTTCCTACATATTAGCAACTTATATTCATGTTTTATAATGATTTGGGGGATTTTCTACACAATCCCCCTTCTTTTGGTTATAACCCTGTTTTTCCAGAAAACGTACTTTTTAGTGTTTGAGACTTTCCGGGAGCTTCGGGACTCCAAAAAGGGCAAGGCCAAAGAGCACGGTTCAGAATTTTCGAGACGAAGACCATGGGCCAAAGTAGAGGGCCAAAAGGCCAACCAGGTGGAAAAGAGGACCCTCCATGCGGCCAGATTCCTTGGCCGCGTGTGGGGCCCCCTTTTTGCCCCCGTGACTCCGATGCCGTCGATCTTTCTTGTCCCGAGTGTCTCGTGACCTAAAAACGACTATATAAAGGGTCCCCTGGCCTTTTCGAGAAGGAGGCGGCGCCGAGAGACGAAACCACGAAACAGAGAGACAGAACGCTTCCACCGGAGAAGATCGGAGGGGGGGGAAACACCGCCGGGATCACCCCGGAGGGCTCCACCCCCCTCCGGCGTGTTCATCATCAACATCTACAGTAAGATCAGCTCCATCTCTTCACTGTAATCTCTTGGCAAACATGATGTATGATGCAATACTACATTCCCTTGATGTATTGTGTCTCCCCGTCTATGTTTGAGTAGTGAATTGTTCTTGGCAATGGTGAAATAGTTTGTTGATTGGTTGCATACAAGTTTGTTATCTTCTATGATTGTCTTTATGTACAATATATGAGTGCACGCATATGTTGGGGAATGCATGTAAGGTGATCACCGGTAGCATAATGGAGTGGTGGTGACTTGGGAGTGACAGTAACCTGAGACCGAGCCACAAAGTTAAGTTATTGGGGGATATATATAGGGGACCTTAGAACGTAAGGCTATGGTGGGACTTTATGTCTTAATCAATCTTGTGCAGTCATTTACTTGGCCACATGATCCATCATAAGGGGTTGTAGATCATTTACTTGACTATACCTATTCATGGCTGCTTCCTAGAAGAAACAACTAAGACTAAAACATGTGCTTCACTAATTGTGACAACCACACGAATGAAACACCTATTGCTAGAACACTTGCTCCCTTGAGATACTTGAGATATTTGCTGCTTGCTACTTGTGAAACTTGCTTAAAAACTTGCTTTAGGATTACTTGCATTTTAAACTTGCTTCACTAGTTACTAGACAAACTACACTCCACGTCACTTGCTTTTAATTAGTTAGTTCCTTTTAGTCAAATTTATTGCTTTGCATAAACAACCATATAAGAGGGTTATAGGGCTTTAGAGAATAGATAGCTTACCTTCAGCTCCTCGTGGGTTCGACACTCAATTACTTATCGGAAGGTACTACAATTGACCTCCTGCACTTGGGAGTCATCAAGCACTTTTCTGGCGCCGTTGCCAGGGAGCGTTGTGCTAAGCTTTTATTCTTGTTTGCATTGCATACTAACATATAAACCTAAAACACAAAAAAATTATAAAATGGAAAACAACCAAACAATTTTAGAACTGTATAATATCTACCTTGAATTAGTACATGAAGTGTTTGAGGAGAAATTGAAAAATTATTTGCACAACAATCATATTTGGGGTAGTACTAATTCTTTGAACACCTTTATTGCTAAGGAAAACCTTGAACTTGGGGGAGTTTGTCTTGATGAATATGATATTTTTAGTCCCCCTACTATTGAGGATAAAAATTATATACTTGATGATTCTATGGAAAGTTTAAAGCTTGGGGAAGTTGGTTTTGATGAGCATTATATTTCTAGTTCCCCAAGCTTGGAGGAGAAAATTCACTTTGATGATACTATGCCTCCTATATATGATGATTGCAATGAAAATTATGAATGTTTAACTCCCACTATCACTAATGAGGATTTTACTTATGTGGAGAGTAGTGATTCTTTTATGCATGTGGCTCATGATAAGAATGTTTTATGTGATATTCATATTGTTGAATCTATTCATGATGCTACTGAAAATTATTATGAGAGAGGGAAACCCTGTTAAACATATTTCAACAATATTAAGTTTCCCCTCTTTATGCTGAAAGTATTGAAGTTGCACTTGATCTACCTTTCCATGCTTGCTATTATGTGCTTCTTTTATTTGTTTCATTATAAAATGCCAATGCATAGGAAATGGGTTAGACTTAAAAATAAATTGTTTAATATTTTTTGGTGTGTTCCTTATGCTTTAATTTCCTATTCGGTTTGAGCACACATTTATGTATTTACAACATATAAAATTCCTTTACCTACTGTTATGTATCATTTAGTTTAAGATTTTCATTTTATAAAAAATTTGGGAAAGTAAATGAGAAGGATGAGTAATGGAGAAGTTGGGGTCGACCTTGAACATGTGTTGTTCATGCCAATGAAACCATTGCAAAGTCTCTATCATTAAAAAAAAAATCAAAGCTAAAAACAATAAAAATATTAGTTCACTACTGTAACATCACATTTCTGTCTTATTTCTCATCTTAAATGGCAAGAATAATCTTATATGAGAGATAGGATTAAACAATAGTAATTAGCTGTCCAGAAAACAGATTCCTGAACTTCACTGCGAAAAATGTTTAAAATCACAGAAGTGGAATTTTGACCCGGTAATTTACGATAGAAATATTTAGTTATCACTACATATTTCATTAGTTTTAAGTTTTCTGATTTGAGCAACTTAAGTGCCTATAAAAATTCACTCTTTACGGGCTGTTCAGTTTTTGGTAGATTATGTCTTTATTTTGCATTGCTCTCATTACTTGTGTTTTGTGTGGTTCTTTTGATCAAGGAGCAATACACAACTGTAGTAACAGTAGTTAATATTTAGAATCAACTCATGATGTGTCTTTGCTTTACCTATGTGGATTTTATTTATGGAGGCACTAACCCCTCTAATCAAGTTTTATGTTGAGATTTGTGTAAGAAGAATTTTTCAGGAGGAAGAGTTGAGTGAGATGAACAAAGATCAAGAGGGACAACCAATCAAGCTTGGGGATGTACCCCTGGGCTCACCCTACATGTATCAAATAAGTACAAGAATCCAAGCTTGAGGATGCCGAGCCACCTCACTCCAACCATCATGATGTAAGTAAGTAAAGTCTAGCTATATGGCTATAAAGAAAGCCCTTTACGGGAGGCAACCCGGTTGTTTTTGTTTGGATTTTCCTAGTGTCCTCTTGCTGTCTCAATAGATTAGTTTTTTTTTGTTTTAATTCTGGATTTTTCAATAAAGAGTCAAGTCAAACCCATTTGGACTTATAAGTTGCTATCCTAGTGCATGAAATTTCTGTTTCAGCACGAGTCTGCTCACCGTATGATTTTACGTTTTTTATTGGTATGTAGGATTGAGATATTTTTTTGGTATGATCAGAAACTTTTCGTCCTCTGTAAGCACAAAAATTGGATTAAATTTTTTACGAGTCTAGCTTAGGGAAAAACGTTCGTTTTGCTGCTGTTTCTTTTCTGGACAGATTCTGCCTTCTTTTGTTTTATGCACTCTTTGGGCTTGGGAATTGAATTTCCATGATTCTTTCAATCAAGAGAGTGAACATACAACATAATGAACCTTATTTTCTATCTACTGGAGCATTTGATTTGGAATTTTGCACAGCAAGCATGTGATTTGTTTGTCCTTGCTAATCTCACCCCACAGAAAAAGAATGGGAGAAACATGTTTTGTGAAGTTTTTACACAGGGAATAGAGGAGCTGCGCCTCAATACATCCAAGAATGGTGAAAGCAATAAGCTTGGGGATGTGATGAACACCCCACTGGAGCTACACTCTTTTGGTTAGCACATGTCTACTTTCTGTTTTTCTAAGCAAAGCATTTATCGTAGAGACTTGAAGCGTCTAGTTTTTGTTTTTATTTTTGTTTTGATAAGACCACTCCCATCATTTTATATGAGATTGAGATACTGGAGTTTGAGGTTGGAATGTATTGGATACTAGTATTATGACTTGGAATGGGGATGCCATGGTTGATTTGAAGAGCTACATATGTTTGCATGATTTATAGGCTTTTTATGTGTAGAAATTTGCAATAATGTTGTCTTGAGCTATCTCTTATTCATGTCCTTGATGTTAATTGCTGGTTTATTTAGTTTGTCATGAAATGAGTAGTTCTATGGACATATGCATGCGTAGTAGCTGGTCAACTATCTCCCTCTTGCTAGCCAAAAATTTAAAAATTCCAACAAGTAAAAACTTGTTTCCAACACTCCTTAACCAAGTATTTCCAGCGAGTCCACCATATCTTCCCATTAGCTTAATTGCTATTCCGAGTATGTTAACCATGTTATTGTGTTATTTATGTTCTAAATTAAGATATTCACTTTATTAATTGTCATGGGTTGAACTTGGGATAGGACTCTCACGAACTTTTGAAGGCACACTTTACTTTTCATTGCACTTAATAAACATGACCAAATAACGGGAGCTAAAAGTTTTGTGTTTGACAAGTGTTTGGTTGGCAGCTAGCTATAAACGTGTATCAGTGGAAAGATTTCAACATTGCACAAATTTTTTACATTTAGTTGATATCATTTACTTTTGTTTTCGGACTCCTACCATGCCGAAATGAAATAGAGGAATAGTAAGTTTTGATGAGTAAGTATATTTATGACTAGAGAAACGCATTGGGCCGGTAACCCAAGCCATGCTTGATCATGGTGGAAATTTACTTACAGCTAGAGTGGACTCTACAAACACATCCTCCAATAAAATAAGAAGCTATGCATATAGTGAATGAAATAAAAAAGGATGATGAGTCTACTCCGTTTGTTCATCTTGTCATTGTGACATGGGCTGGTTTCCATGTCATGGGGCAAGAGGTACCTCTTTGCGGTTGTCTATGATGTCATTAATACTTATTATGATTGTACAAATCTTATTAGGAATCTTAAGTTGAGTAATCATGGAGTAGGTTTTCACACTCACGGGGCATGAGGCATTCAACCAACACCTTGTCAATCACATTACTTCAACATTCACAATTTAAGATGCTAGTGATAAAGGGGCAATGAGAGTCTTAGACCAATGGATGCCACATTTCAATTAGTAATTTTAGTTGAATAATTTAGAGGCTAAATAAGACTTGATCATGTATTACCTCTACTCAATTTTCTCCAAAGTGTCCACCATATTTTCTATTTTCCATTATGCTATTCTTTGACCAATATAGGATTTTATTGTTCATTTTGTGTATGTATTTGGTCCATAGTGCTTTTATTTCATTATACACTTTGTGAACTTTCATGAAGCATCTTTGCTTTCATATTTAATATTTCTTATAACATGAATTGTATGTTGCTACACATCTACATTATGAATCATTTGATTATATGTAGCATGAATAATCTTCTTTGATATTCCATGATTGTTTTAAAATGCAAAGTCCATGTTAGTTTTATCACCTGCATACTCGAGGACGAGTATGGGTTAAGCTTGGGGATGTTGATGCATGTAAAATGCATACATGAACTTTGCATGTTATTACTTGTTTTTCCTACATATTAGCAACTTATATTCATGTTTTATAATGAATTGGGGGATTTTCTGAACAATCCCCCTTCTTTTGGTTCTAACCCTGTTTTTCCAGAAAACGTACTTTTTAGTGTTTCGGACTTTCCGGGAGCTTCGGGACTCAAAAAAGGGCAAGGACAAAGAGCACAGTTCAGAATTTTCGAGACGAAGACCATGGGACAAAGTAGAGGGCCAAAAGGCCAACCAGGTGGAAAAGAGGACCCTCCACGCGGCCAGATTCCTTGGCGGCGTGTGGAGCCCCCTTTTTGCCCTCTTGGCTCCGATGCCGTCGATCTTTCTTCTCCCGAGTGTCTCGTGACCTAAAAAACGACTATATAAAGGGTCCCCTGGACTTTTTGAGAAGGAGGCGGCTCCGAGAGACGAAACCACAAAACAGAGAGACAGAAGGCTGCCGCCGGAGAAGATCGGAGGGGGGAAACGCCGCCGGGATCACCCCCGGAGGGCTCCACCCCCCTCCGGCGTGTTCATCATCAACATCTACAGCAATATCAGCTCCATCTCTCCACTGTAATCTCTTGGCAAACACGATGTATGATGCAATACTATATTCCCTTGATGTATTGTGTCTCCCCGTCTATGTTTGAGTAGTGAATTGTTCTTGGCAATGGTGAAATAATTCGTTGATTGGTTGCATACAAGTTTGTTATCTTCTATGATTGTCTTTATGTACAATATATGAGTGCACGCATATGTTGGGAATGCATGTATGGTGATCACCGGTAGCATAATGGAGTGGTGGTGACTTGGGAGTGACAATAACCTGAGACCGAGCCACAAAGTTAAGTTATTGGGGGATATATATAGGGGACCTTAGAACGTAAGGCTATGGTGGGACTTTATGTCTTAATCAATCTTGTGGAGTCATTTACTTGGCCACATGATCCATCATAAGGTGTTGTAGATCATTTACTTGACTATACCTATTCATGGCTCCTTCCTAGAAGAAACAACTAAGACTAAAACATGTGCTTCACTAATTGTGACAACCACACGAACGAAACACCTATTGCTAGAACACTTGCTCCCTTGAGATACTTGAGATATTTGCTGCTTCCTACTTGTGAAACTTGCTTAGAAACTTGCTTTAGGATTACTTGCATTTTAAACTTGCTTCACTAGTTACTAGACAAACCACACTCCATGTCACTTGCTTTTAATTAGTTAGTTCCTTTTTGTCAAACTTATTGCTTTGCATAAACAACCATATAAGAGGGTTATAGGGCTTTAGAGAATAGATAGCTTACCTTCAGCTCCTCGTGGGTTCGACACTCAGTTACTTATCGAAAGGTACTACAATTGATCTCCTACACTTGGGAGTCATCAAGGGGTAGTCCCACATCTTGTGGATGGGAGATTATCTATTTTTTGATATGCAGATGATACAATTATTTTATGGTTCATGACATTGAAAAGGCTAGGAATATGAAATTAATTCTTTCAGCATTTGAACAAATTTTCGTTCTAAAGATCAACTATCATAAAAGTGAATTGTTTTGTTTTGGTGACGCTCAGGAGGACGCTGCCCTATATGCTGAGCTATTGGCTATGGTCAGGGTAAGTTTCCAATAAGGTATCTAGGCATTCCAATTCATTTTAGGAGGCTTACATTGCCCAATGTAAGCATGTTGATGAAAGACTACAAAAAAGATTGACTAGTTGAAAAGGAAATCTTTTATCCTTGGGTGGTCGATTGGTCTCATACATTCAGTCCTAAATAATATCATACTGTGTATGATTTCCTTCTTCCAACTACCAAAAGGGGTCTTGCATCCGTTAGATTACTTTTGATCAAAAAAAAATTGGCAAGGGGATTGTTAAAAAATATATATAGACTCGCTAAATGGAATGTAGTATGCCTCCCTAAAGATCATGATGGTATGGGGATTCATGAACAAGAGGTCAAGAATAGAGCCTTTCTTGGTAAATGGCTATTTAAGGTTCTCGCCGAAGAAGGAGTTTGGACCTTGGCTTCGATGTGGTGGATCCCCTCGGTGATCTAGTCATTCATCTAGATCGCTTGGACAACAAGCGGTGGATTCCTATGGCATTGGTTGATGCTATGGATGGCCCTAATGGACTAACCTGGACATGGTAAAACCTAGCTCTCCCATGCATCTCGACCAGGTTCCCAATGCCCCCCCGGGTTCTTCCGGTGCTCTTCTCCTCAAGGACGTCCTCCTTATCCTTGGGAATATCGCCTCCGTTTGCCATAGCAAGTGATTACCCACAAGTATAGGAGGTGTATCGTAGTACTTTCGATAAATAAGAGTGTAGAACCCAACAAGGAGCAGAAGGTGTTGACAATAAGGTTGGATAGAGGATTCACTTTAAACACTAGCAAACAGGTTTTTGGTGTTTTTTCATATAGCAGATAAATAAAGTGCGAGTAAATATAACTGTAGCGATTGGTCCAATCCTTTTGAGAGCAAATGACAAACCGGTTGTTCTACTTATGATTACCAAACATTCTCGAGGATACATGGGAATTTCGTCAAGCGCTTTCGTTTCATATAGTTGATTATTATTTATTGTTTTGATACGTGTTGTGTGGGTGAACCTATGCTAATGCACCGCCCAACTAGGACTAATACATACTTGTGATCAAACCCCTTGCAAGCATCCGCAAATACAATAAAGTAATTAAGATAAATCTAACCACAACCTTAAACTCTGGGATCCTACACTCCCTCGTGCATCGGTTTCCTAAAGGGGGCTTAGGTTTCTGTCATCCGGCAACCCCACAATTAGTATCCAAATACACAATGCATCCTCCTAGGCCCATAAAATTGAAGTGTCATGTAGTCTACGTTCACATGACACCACAAGAAGAATAACATCACAATGTAAATATCAAACCACTAGATATTACTTTAACGTAATTCCACTACTAACATCTTTACTTCTCCCATGTCCTCAAGAACTAAACGAACCACTCACAAGACATCATATGGATCATAATCAGAGGTGATATAATGATGAATAACAATCTGGTCATAAAGTGTAAACACCGATAAATCTCACAAGCATCAACTACTAACAAATAATCCACACGTGAAGAGAGATCTAGTGAAGAACAACGATATAGAACCATAATAGTTACAGTGGGATAGATATGGATGGTGGGGGTGATAATGCTGGTGGTGATGATGATGGCGATGACGATCTTGATGATGCCCGAAGCGATGACGGTGACGATGGAAATGATTTCCCCTCTCTGAGGGGGAATTTCCTCGGAGATTTCTCCCTGCCGGAGAGGTTTTCTCTCTCTGTTTTTTTCTGCCCCGAGGAGGCGGCGCAATATTTCCTCAATGATTCTGTGAGGCTTAGGGTTCTCGGGGGGTCAAGTACGCAAAAGGAGGCGAGACAGGGTGGCCACACCACCCCAAGGCGCGACCGAGGGGGAGCTTGCCCATGCATGGTGTGGGCCCCTGGTGGCCCCCTCCGAGTCTCCTCGTGGCTAGCTCCCTCTTTTGTACTTCTAAGACTTCCCCGATGCCCCCTTCTTCTTTTGATCTTCTGAAATAGGGTGTCTTGACGGTGCTTTTTTCCATCAGATTACTGGTCCCGGTGTTTATTCTCCAATAATTATGAAACATGCAAAATAAGATGAAATAACAATAGTAATGCATCATAATATGAAATATATAGATGAATAACAGAAAATTACAACATAAAATAGTGATGCAAAATGGACGTATCAACTCCCCCCCCCCCAAGCTTAGACCTCGCTTGTCCCCAAGCGAACTGAACTCAGTAAACATGACCACAGGTTTATGGAGTGAGGTTTCGATAAATAAAATACAGACAAGACGCATCACATCTATCAATACACAAGTAATTCTAAACAACAACTTCCTCTTATATAATTTAACTTGAAACAAGTAGAGGGAATCACAATAAAGGTGCAAAAGGAAATCATAATTGGTGAAGGAAAACTTAGTTCTTGGTCAGAGAAAAAATAATAGATTGTACTTATATTTTGATCAGAGTCTTTATATTAGAGCTTATATTGCAGAGTTTGTCATGCTCAATCATAACAGCCTCTTTGCAGTTATTGATAACTTTCAAAGTGGTATTCAATCAGATAAAAACATTTGTACTAAACAAGGAAGAATAAAGGACATGCTTGAGTAAATTAACATATAGATGGATGGATCACAACAACTCAAATGCTTGCTTAAGACATAAAGGAATAGGTTTACTGACTCAACATAAAGGTAAAATATAGGCCCTTCACAGATGGAAGCGGCAATTAACTCATGTGCTAGAGCTTTCCATTTGATAAACTTATATAGAGCATAAATTTTTTGACACTCCTTCCAACCTTTCTTACACAAACCATGGCTAGCCAAATCCTTGGGTTCCTGCCAACAATCACATACCATGGATGAGTATCTAAATTTTAGAGTTAGGTGTGTATGTTTATGTCACCGAATGGTAAACAGACAATACAATACGTCACAAGACAATTATACTTTTTAAGAGAGGCTCTCGTTGAAGGACGCAACTGGTATAGAAAGTCATCCTTGTTTCTATTTTGTTTACACAATTATGCTTTGACTCATAAATCAGGGGCAAAAATAGTGAAGATAATTTCTAGTAATTAATTTTGGGGCTAGGCACCCTGCTGCCAGCTCTTCTATCATTTGGATAAGCGGATGAAGCCACTAGTCCAGGTGTGTAAAGTCCAATCAATAAGTGAGATAAAAATTCTCTATTTACGTCCTCATGAGCTAAAACAGGAGCACAAAACAGGTGTAATTTTGAAGGTTTAAAGGTAGCACACAAGCAATTTACTTGGAGTGGCGATGAAATACCACATATAGGTAGGTATGGTGGACACAAAAAGCCAAGTTTTGTGGCTAAAGGTTTTAATGCACGAGAAGCATTCCCTCTCAGTACAGGTTTTTGGCTAGCAAGGTTGGGTAGCAAGCATAAGAGTTGAGGGAAAAAAAATACATATGATAGAACCAATCATGCAATCTTCCTTGGAAGTACAAACAATCTTACTTGATAATACTAAGTTTATGAGCCAACAATAAAGAAAGATCATATAATAATATATCTACATGCAACTCCCTCTTTTCTACATAAGCCTCAAAGTATTGTTGCTACTGGCCAATGCTAAGTTTGCCAAAACCAACTAGATTAACTTGATGCTCCAATGTTGATACCAATACTAATAACAAGATCAACCATATAACAAAAATTGCAAACTAAAATAAAGTGTAGAAAGTAAATGATGAAACTTCTCATTAATATTCCATAACGGTAACTCAAACCAAGGGATACATCGATAACCAACTAAAGGAGAGATACTTCCATACTGTAAACCATCTTATATGATAACTTCTCTACTCATGATATGACTCTACTAAAAGGTAAAAAAGTGAAAGATAAAGGTGTGATA